>JAHHFK020004738.1:0-318221 GCA_024533555.2 Aedes koreicus | reverse complement strand
TACACCAAAAATAACTGGAAGAAATCATTGTTCCTGATAGTGGGATTTTGGAACTTGTTTTTCAAAATACTTTTAGGGCAGAGAATTTCACTGGAATCTTTAAACTGTCTGTGCCATTTTAACTCAAAATTTTCCAATCTTTCCGAAAAAAATACTTTTGAAACTGGAAAAATACGGAGTACATCCGAAAAAAGGCCAAAACTTATTAAGTTAGTCAAAAAAATCAATATTAAATCAGGATTATCTTCTAAACGGTGCATCTTAGAAAAATGTTAAAAAGATGAGTACTTTTTTGCTTGCAAATTTGATGTTATTTCATAAAATTAGGGTGACAAACTTTTTTGACTTTTATTAAAAGCTTTTTTGGAAAATTGTAATTTAAAAAAAAAAAAATTTTTCATTGTAATCTATTTTTCCTCCAGAACAACTCACTGTTCACTAGATAGCATTTTCAGTAAGCTATAACATAAGGATAGTTAAAAAATTATTGACATGTAACTTTTAAGGGAAAATCTATATTTTAGTTCAGAACACAAAAAGCAAACTTTTTTTTACCGTGCATATTTTCTCCATATAGCACCAACAATTGTCTAAAACTTCGCCGAAGACACCAAACCAATCGGACAAACCGTTTCCGAGATACAATTTTCTGAAGATTATCATGTGCATTTTTCATAGGCCCCTTCTCATAAGTAAGGGTAGATACACAATTGGGGACCCAGGCAGACAAAGCGGCGTTTTCTTCCAAAACTTTTTTGCAAGGGTTCCAGCCAAAAAAAATATATGAAAATTACTCGTTGCTGAAATGATATGGAACCGCTCATACATAAAAATGAATTTCTTGTCTGTCGATCTGTCAGACCCTTATAGACTCGGAAAGTTCTGAACCGACCAACGTGAAAATTTATATGAAGGGGTTTTTGGGGCTGGGAAAGGTTCTTATGATTGTTTGAAACCCCTTCTCTCTCAGGAAGGGGCACTCTCATACAAATGAGACACAAATTTCATCATAACCCGAGAACTAATCAAGCAAATTGAATCAAATTTGGCATGTGGGGGGTTTTGAAGGCAATGATTGTATGGTGGTTTGAGAAACCACCCCCCTCTGGAAGGGAGGGCTCCCATACAAATGAAACACAAGTTTCTACCAAAAATGAGAATTATCCAGGTTACTTAAACACAAATCGTGTATTTCTAGGGTAAGAAGCATGTTTTGATAGAAGTTGGAACCCTTGCTTATTCTAGAAAAAAAAAAAAAAACCATAAACGTGCCAGTTATATTAAATTTTCCTTCATTTAGTTGCAAGCGTAGCAGCGCACGCACCGGGTTCAGCTAGTTTGTCATAAAACATACGTACCGTTTCATCCGTATCTTTTGCACAAAACATTTCAATCCAATCGACGTCCATGAGAGCGTTATTCAGTTCCGCAAAGTGGCAACGTCGAAAATCGAAATCATCAATGATGTTCGAGTCGCTAGCTGGTTGCACGTAGGAGGCATTCACGTCAATGCGAAGAACGAATGGCTTGTGATGGTTGTCAATTCGTAGGAGGGATAATGAAGGGATCCCAGTCTACTTACACAGAAAAAAAATCTGAATTTTTGTTGTAAATATCAGAGCATGTAAAATTGTATATCATTCCACACCAATCAGCAAATTGCATGTTATGCTTCTAACAAAGATGTGTTGCGGAAACTTACACCGAATCCCATCGGAAAGCGCAGGCGGTAAAATCACCGAACCGGTGGTGTAAGAAGACAGACGTCAAGCGGACAGTGGCATGTTGACATGAAGGGAAAAAAGAAGAAAGGAAGAAAGAGTAAGAGAAGGCGATAGTAGAGATAGAAATTCATGCAAAGAGGAAAGCAGCCATAGGACAATAAAGATAATTTCTATAATAGATAGTTCGGAAATTGTTAGTAGATTAGTTGGTGGAGGAAAATAGGAGTAAGGAAAGACCAATGTAAGTACGGAATCATGATATAAACCAAATTTATGCTAACGGTGTTAAATATAGCTTTTAGCGTTCGAAAATTGGACACGGTGTGTTTCTTTTGTCTTCGCTCAAAAGAATTCCCGATCACTCCCTTCACCCCAACATTCTAAAAGATTGTTCGAGATGCCGAATAGTACGGCAAGTACTCGGGGAAACCATCATTGCAAAGCTTGCAACAATCCCGATTCCGACCAGATGGTGAGTTGTTGCCATTGTGGTACATGGTGGCATTATGCCTGCGTTGGTGTGAACGATAGCATCTCAGAGTCGGATCGAACGTTTACGTGTCCGGAATGCCAAAAATCATCGCTTCAAGTGCAATCAGCCTGTCGTTTGAAAAGCAAGGTGAGTAGTAAAGCTAGCTCTACTTCATCGACCGTCAGTACGCGAACGCGACAGGCCCGGCTACGACTTGAACAGCTCGAGGCTCAAAAGGCATTAGCCATGAAGCGATTGGAGTTCGAACGCCGGGAACAGGAACGTCAACAAGAGCAGAAGAAGAAGGAAGCGGAGATGTTGTTAGAGCAACAGAAACGGCAAAAGGAAGCGGAATTGGACCAACTGCAACTTCAGCTCGAGCAGACGATGCTGAACGAGTCGTTCCGCCTACGAGAATTGATTGAGCTAGAAGGAGAAGAAAACGATGGCGAAAGTGTTACGTCTGAGCAGAGTTCCTTCAGCAAGGTGAGCAAGTGGAAAGCGGCCAACTCGACGATTTTAGCCTCGACGGGGAAGGCTCCAGATGTTGACCCAAACAGCGAAGATATGATATCGATGGCCAGAGGACAAGCTAGGCAGGAAGGCATACGGCAACCAACTAGCCATATTCGAGAAGTTCTACGGAAGGAGACGTCAGGTATTTCGTTAGGGAACAATGTACTGGAGCAAACGTTAGGAGGCTTAGTCGGACGAACTGAAAGCACCATTATCCCAAATCTTGTTAGGGAACAGCCAGTCTCTTCTGTAGCTCCAGTAGGTACGCAGGGCCCTAGTAATAGCAGTGTTCCTATCCAGAAGTCTCATATTGAAACGTCTTACAACCATACTGTTCCATATCGTTCTGAGGTCCCCCTCTATCAGTCTCTTGTGGTCAATAATGGGATGGGACCGTCAAATAACACACTATCGCTCGAAGGGAATCAAAATAGGGATGGTCAAAGAAATTGTGCAATGACTTTTAATGAATTACTGGGCAATTCGCGTCAGTTACCACGAGGACAACCGCCGCCGTTGAGACAACAACCACAAGTACTTCAGTCGCCAGGAATTGACGAACAAATGGATTGGGAACCGACACCGCGGCAACTAGCAGCAAGACACGTAGTGTCTAAAGAGTTGCCGACGTTTTCCGGTAACCCGGAGGACTGGCCACTTTTTATAAGCTCGTACACCAACTCAACCCGAGCATGCGGTTTTTCGCACACGGAAAATTTGGCAAGGCTACAAAAGTGCTTAAAAGGACACGCACTGGAGTCGGTACGAAGTCGGCTACTATTGCCGGCGGGTGTTCCACACGTTCTCGATACACTCCACACGTTGTACGGAAGACCGGAGTTACTTATTCACACGTTGCTGCAGAAGATTCGAACCGTTCCAGCACCGAAACAGGACCGACTCGATACACTCATTGGGTTCGGCATGGCGGTGCAGAACCTTAGCGATCATTTAGAAGCCGGAAGACACGAAGCGCATCTCAACAACCCGATGTTATTGTTCGAGTTGGTAGAGAAGCTTCCGGCCCATTTGAAGCTGGACTGGTCGATTTACAAGCAGCGATGCGTGGAAGCAAACCTTCGTACCTTTTCGCAGTACATGCAGACGTTGGTGCGAGCTGCGACAGATGTGACGCTCAACTACGATCCAAAACAACAGCCGCCGCAGATGTCAGCACGTGGGAACAAGGACAAGAACTTTTGTGGCGCTCATTTGTCGGAAGGGTCAACTCTAGCGATGGTCAACCGCGAAGCGGGAGATAATACGACGCGATCACCTAGCCCATCGTGCCTTATTTGCAAGAGTCCGGAGCACCGGGTGAAGGATTGCGCTGAATTTATCAAGAAGACGATCGATGAACGTTGGAAGACGATTCAGCAATTTACTTTGTGTCGGATTTGTCTTGGAGCACACGGAAGGCGTCCTTGCAAGTCCCGCAAGCAATGTGAGATAGAAGGATGTCAACGGCGACATCACCCATTTCTACATTCCAGACATGATCAGTCTCACAATATGCAGATCAAGGAAAGTGGCAAATCGGAGAAGAAAGAGAATAAGCAAGGTTCGAGTGAAACGAAGCCGAGTGGAACTAAATCCGTCAATCAACCAACCGTTAGCAACCATCATTGCACTGGGAAGACGACTCTATTTCGTATCATTCCAGTGACGCTGCATGGACACAATTGTTCCGTATCTGTGTACGCTTTCTTGGACGATGGCTCCGAGAAAACATTGATCGATGAGGATGTGGTTAAGAAGCTTGGTTTGGTAGGAGAGCCGCAGGCACTGTGTCTCCAATGGACAGCGAATGTGAAAAGGATGGAAGCTAATTCACGACGAGTCACCTTGAAGATTTCTGGCCGTACGACCGCGGATACACATATTTTGTCTGACGTTCGTACTGTGCGCCAGCTAGACCTACCCCGGCAATCGTTGAGGTATGCGGAGTTAGCAAAGACATTCCCCTACCTGAAAGGCTTACCAGTTGAGGAATATGACAATGCGCTTCCTCGTATCCTAATTGGGAATGATAATGCACATGTCACGTCAACGCTGAAGATTCGCGATGGTCGGCCAGGAGAACCGATTGCAGTGAAATCACGATTGGGCTGGACCGTATACGGCTCTAAGCAGGATCGATCGGTGGAGAATGCGCATAACTTTCACGTCTGCGAGTGCCAGGAAACCGATGCGTCTTTGCAAGGACTTGTAGAGCAGTTCTTCTCGGTCGAAAGTCTGGGAATTATGGAGGTGGAGCGTGCGGAGTCAACAGAAGTGCAACGAGCGAACAAGATTCTTGAAGAGACTACCAAAAGAGTCGGTCAGCGATTCGAGACTGGGCTTCTATGGAAGTACGACAGCTTTGAGTTTCCGGACAGTTACCCAATGGCAGTTCGACGTCTTCAGTGTTTGGAACGGCGCATGCAGACTGATCCAGTTATCAGCGAAAGTGTGAAAAGGCAGATATCTGAGTACCAAACGAAGGGGTATATGCACAAAGCCACTCAGGAGGAGCTCAACGATGCTGACCCTAGGCGTACCTGGTATGTACCACTAGGAGTCACCATTAATCCTAAGAAACCATCAAAGATCCGCATTTTTTGCGATGCAGCTGCGAAAGTGGATGGTATTTCTTTGAATACGTTTCTGTTAAAGGGACCAGACCTACTGATTGCTTTGCTGGATGTGTTATTCGGGTTCCGGGAGAAGCGAATCGCCGTCTGTGCGGATTTGAAGGAAATGTTCCATCAACTTCTAATGCGAACACAGGACCGTAACGCGCAACGAGTGCTCATGCGGGAGCATCCTTCACAAGTTCCCGATGTTTATCTGATGGACGTCGTAACATTCGGAGCAACCTGTTCGCCGAGTTCGGCCCAATATGTAAAAAATCGCAATGCTGAAGAACACGCTGAACAGTACCCGGAAGCCACCAATGCAATTATACGGAAACATTACGTGGACGACTACCTGGATAGCATGGACAGTGTCGAGGAGGCAGTAAAATTATCGCTTGAAGTCCGACACGTACACTCACTAGGAGGTTTTCATCTGCGGAACTGGATATCCAACTCGAAAGAGGTTCTCGCACGGGTCGGGGAGAGTGAACCCGTCCTCGAAAGGTGTCTTCTGTTAGATAAGAGCGGTTCCACGGAACGCGTCCTCGGAATGTACTGGAAACCGCAAGAGGACGTCTTCACCTTCTCAGCGACGCTGGCATCAGAAACGGAACATCCAACAAAGCGTCAAGCGCTGAGAATCGTGATGAGCCTTTTCGATCCTCTTGGTTTACTGAGTTTCTTCCTTATCCATGGTAAAGTACTGATCCAGGAGATGTGGAGAGCCAAAACCGAATGGGATCAACCGATTCCGGAGAGGATATTCGACAGGTGGACGCAATGGACGAAAATGTTCCGGCTTTTGGACAAAATAAACATTCCTCGTTGCTACTTCCTTCGAAATTCGGTGAAAAACATCGGGTCTCTACAGCTTCATATATACGTCGACGCGAGTGAGGAAGCATACGCAGCTGTCGCCTACTGGAGAGCGGTGCTGCCAAGCGGCATTCGAGTGACGCTGATTAGTGGAAAGTCTAAGGTGGCGCCGTTGAAGGCTCTCTCTGTTCCACGTTTGGAACTCATGGCAGCGGTGATTGGTGTTCGACTGATGAAGACCATTGTCAAAGGACATTCACTGGTGATCGAGAAAGTGGTGTTTTGGAGTGACTCAAAGACAGTGCTGGCCTGGATTAACTCGGATCATCGAAACTATAGACAGTTCGTCGCTTGCCGTGTGGGCGAGATTTTATCCAAGTCAAAAGCGGAGCAGTGGCGTTGGGTACCTACCAAGAAAAATGTTGCAGATGAGGCAACGAAGTGGGGCAAGGGACCATGCTTGACCCAGAGCGGCCGTTGGTTCCGCGGAGAAGATGATTTGTATCTACCGGAAGATCAGTGGACCGCAAATACACATCCACTTGATAAAACGACCGAAGAACTGAGGGCTTGTATGGTGCATCAGAAGATCGACGTTCCGCAGTTCATTAATTGGGAGCGGTACTCAAAGTGGACACGCTTGACCAGAGCGGTAGCATACGTTCATCGTTATGCGCAGAATTTGCGCCGGACGGTGCACAAGGAAGTACGAGCAACCGGATCATTGACGCAGATGGAGTTGAATCAAGCGGAAATAACGATTCTGCGTTGGGTGCAACATGAACACTTTCCAGACGAAGTAGCGACGTTGACAGCGAAGTATGGGAAGCGACGTCAGGTATCACTAGAGAAAAGTAGCAAGATTCGCAAGCTGTCTCCTTACCTGGATGAAGTGGGCATCATACGTTCGGATAGCCGGATCGCCACAGCAACGTTTGCTTCGTTTGACACAAAATTTCCTACAATTCTGCCGAAGGAACATCGAGTAACTCGATTGCTGGTCGAATGGTACCATCAACGATATCTCCACGCGAATGGCGAAACAGTTGTGAATGAGCTCAGACAGCGATTTCACATCCCGCATATGCGCACGGTCGTACGGCGGGTGGCGAAGGAATGCATGACGTGCAAGTTGAAGAAGGCGATCCCAGAGGTACCTCGAATGGCTCCATTTCCCGAGGCTAGGTTACAGCCGTACGTGCGACCATTTTCCTTCGTGGGAATCGATTACTTCGGGCCGATTGGAGTACGAGTGAATCGAAGTATCGCAAAACGATGGGTAGCGCTTTTCACGTGCTTGACAACGCGTGCAGTGCACCTCGAGGTTGTACATACACTCACATCGGAGTCCTGTAAGATGGCGATCAGGCGTTTCATTGGACGCAGAGGCGCACCCGTTGAAATCCGAAGCGATAGAGGTACGAACTTCGTGGGCTGCAGTAACGAACTGAAGAAGGAGCTGGATAGCATCGATTGTCAGCTGGCTAGGACGTTCACCAACGCGAATACGAAGTGGGTATTCAATCCTCCCGGAGCGCCACACATGGGCGGCGCTTGGGAGCGATTAGTACGGTCGGTTAAAGTGGCGCTAGCAGCCATGGATACTTCGCGTAACCCGAGCGAGGAGACCTTGGCTACAGTACTAGTCGAAGCCGAGAGCGTCGTGAACTCTAGACCGCTGACTTATATACCTCTAGAGACGTCGCAGCAGGAGGCCATTACGCCGAACCACTTTCTCCTCTTAAGCTCGAGCGGTGTGGCACAGCCTCCACGAACAACAGCAGACCCAAAACAGGCTTGTAGAACCGACTGGAACCTATGCCGACTCATGGTGGACCAATTTTGGCGCCGGTGGGTGCGAGAGTATCTTCCTACGATCGCACGACGCACCAAATGGTTCGAGGACGTTAAACCGGTCGAAGTGGGAGACTTGGTCATGCTCGTGGAAGAGAAGACTCGCAACGGGTGGATTCGAGGACGTGTGACCAACCTGGCCATAGGAAAGGATGGCCGAGTGCGTGACGCAGTAGTGCAGACTGCTAATGGGCTGGTACATCGACCGATGGCAAAGTTGGCGCTATTGGACGTTGGAGATAGTAAAGCCGGACCGGAGCGGAATCCGGACCAACCTTACGGGTCGGGGAACTGTTGCGGAAACTTACACCGAATCCCATCGGAAAGCGCAGGCGGTAAAATCACCGAACCGGTGGTGTAAGAAGACAGACGTCAAGCGGACAGTGGCATGTTGACATGAAGGGAAAAAAGAAGAAAGGAAGAAAGAGTAAGAGAAGGCGATAGTAGAGATAGAAATTCATGCAAAGAGGAAAGCAGCCATAGGACAATAAAGATAATTTCTATAATAGATAGTTCGGAAATTGTTAGTAGATTAGTTGGTGGAGGAAAATAGGAGTAAGGAAAGACCAATGTAAGTACGGAATCATGATATAAACCAAATTTATGCTAACGGTGTTAAATATAGCCTTTAGCGTTCGAAAATTGGACACGGTGTGTTTCTTTTGTCTTCGCTCAAAAGAATTCCTGATCACTCCCCTCACCCCAACACAACAAAATCGCATCTCCCCCCCCCCCCCCCCCCCCCCCACCCACAAAACCCTCCCAGTTTTTCCCCCCCCCCACAACACACGACCGCCCCCCCCCCCCCCCCCCCCGCCCCAACCCGAACCACCAAATACAATTTCCATCCCTTCCCCGAAATGCGAAAAAATTCCCCCCCACCCCCCCCCCCCCCCGCTTTAATAATAAACATTGTTCTGGGTACAAAAAACCCCCCCGCCTGAAAGAAACCCCATTGTTTTATTACTTTCCCCCGACCCCAACAAATAATTGATTGTTCAGTATTTCTCTGAATTCAGCCTCTTTAACTGACATGACCTCCGTGCTTTCCTCTATGCTGCCTATCAAATCGTCTAGACACTTCTGGATAACCGAAACGAAATAAAAGCAATCTTCTTGAGAACGCTATCAGCTGCTGTGAGTGGGCGAGTTTAGTGTTCGTGCACCTGTCTGTTCGTCTTTTTCGACTGCCTACTTCACTCCAAGCTGGATACGCTTTTCCATCGTCAATCGAGGACATTAAGTATGCACTTGAGTGTGCAGAAGTATTAGAGTGTGACTAAATTAAATTCAAAATCGGAAGACGAGAGGCGAACTCCTCTGCCATCAGCAGACACAAAGCTTTCATACTTTGACGGTGTCATCTCGGGGCAATACTGTGGAAATAAAAGGTTACTTATAACGCGTCGTCAGTTGTAATTGAACTTAATGTCATTTAATATTTCATGCGTGAATTCATGGGTCCACGAGTATCGTCATGCAACATTCAACAAAGCAAAGATGACTTTTCAGACAAGTAAAAAACATCCTCTTTGGGGTGCTTCAATGTGATAACTGTTGTGTTTTGAATTGTGTAATATTTTATGGGTCTTTGAGTCTAAGAGCATGAAAATGTATAAGAACGCTGATTGAATGACATATTAATGGAAATTTTAAAATGAATTGCAGAGAATAGTTCAACTGAAGGTGATTTTATAAAGAAAATCATAACTCGCTTGGTTGAATTCCATCGACCCACAAAAAATTGCAATCAACGAAATAATTTCCTGGCATGAATGTGCTCCGATCCTGCACTCTACGAGATTGAGCATCCTCCAAGGTACACAGCAGAAGAACCTATCCATCAGGAAACAAGATACCGTAGGAAAATGTTTATCTGTAAACAAAAGTCACTCGCATCTTTCTCTTCAGTCTCTGATTGCATTGCATTCTTTTTGTTGCATACAACATCAAATGAACATAGCAGAACACGAAACTATGTCCGTGAAAATTGCTCAAATACACTTCTCTGATTGGCCACAATTCAGTGCCATGACTCACCCAGCGAAACAATGTGTAACTATCCATCCAACCAACCAACCAACCAACTAGCAGCGGAACAACCTAGGAGAAAATCCAACGAGTCAACCACCCAACCGCCCAACACATCCACCCACTCGATTCACGTACTCAAGGCACGATGGCGAAGATGATTGGTCCGGGCACTGGCTGATCTTTTGAAACGAAAAGATTCACCTGGGCGTTCCATCACACGTGTTCCCCCCCCCCTCCAGACCTCGCACCAAGAGGGTGCCCAAACGGTTCGATGTTTATTTATACAATTTTCCACCGGAAGTCGGGGTTCCCCTTGTTTGTCAACCCGAGCGAGAAAAGTCAACCAAAGTTGTCGTTCCTTCCAGTCAAAGAAACAGACAACCGAAGGGAATAATAAAACCCTCAAGGATCGAGGATTGAGAGGACTACCGAGGACGTGACGAACGGAACGAGGGTTGTAAACCTTTTCTCATTAGCAAGGGATCACGGAGGTGATTTCTTGACATGTGTATGTGTTTAATTTTGACACGTCCCACCACCGCAAACATATCGGGAATCTCCCCAGAGGGCTTTTTGGGTTTGACGATTTAAAATTCCAATCCCACTTGTAATGCCACGCATAGGAATTGGAGAAAATTCGCACACTTTCGCCTCGTCTAAGAGGATCTCCTCACACACACACACACGCACTCACACACGCCGTAAAACCGCAAAGAGGATTATGCTTTGTTGGCAAAATTCATCGTCAAAATTCCGTTCTCTAAATCATCACTCCAATGCAGAACTATACCACTCTCAGGAGGGAAGCTCGGTTTACCAGCAGATTGAGGCATTGTAGATTTAATTCCTGGTATGGCCTATGAGGCTGTGGCAAACAGGTTGAACTTTTGTTCTATCGTGGGAATCCATTTATTGCTTCTTCATATCGCACGCTCCACTCGGATTGCAGACGTGGGAGACGTGATTTGTGCGGGAATTTGATCGATTCGAATGATGAAAAGGATTTTATTGAAAGGCGTGTCTTTGAAGAGCTTATATTGCTTTATTCAAAATGTACGTCAGAATTACAGCAGAGGATTTAGGCTGAAATGGGACCACGTCTTCTTGCAGGAAGGTATTGCGGTGTAATTTAATTAACTTTTATTGATAAAGAAACGTTCAGGTATTAAGTACCAATGGTGCCAACACTACCTTTGGATTTTTGGGATTTTAACAATAATTGAAACATTAAATAATAATTGATTGACGTGTGCCTTGGTCACGAGCAGACGTGTGTTGCAATTCCCCGGTAGCGGAGCAACTGAACTACCTGATTTGGTTTTCTACAGCAAACACCAAATAAATGCCACAACCAATCAAAGTCATGATTTAAATCACTATTCTTCTAAACCACAAAATAAAAATAATTAACTGTGTTTAACAAAAGATGTCTAAAGGCTAGATTATATAGATTTCTGTTGATCAAGCGACGCACACTTTTTTCAGTCATGGTTTTGGCTAGCTGATTCTACCAATTCTTCATCTGGATAAACTCATATGTAACTGCTCCCTTCACCTTCAGTTTCCGCTTAGTTATCGCCCAATACTTCTCTATTGGAAGGAACTGAGGACAATTTGGAAGGAACTGAGGCTCTTTTGGGATGAACTGGACCTTATTTTTGCTGCCCCACTTGTAGTAACACTTCCTCGCTGTAATGGCAGCTGGCTAGATCTGGCCAAAACGTAACTGAATCACCATGGGACTTAACGAAGGGTAAAATCAGATTGTTGAGGCGCTCCCTTTTGTACACTTCTGAGTTCATTGTTTTATTCGTCACAAAAACTCTGGTTTTCCTTGCCACATGAACAGATACCAAATTTAACTTGAATCTGCCTCGAACCTTGCCGCGAGCAGGAGCCTTGTACACCTTTGTTATCTTTTCAAACCACCGTAGAGTTCGGACGAGTTTTCGAAGCGCTCCTGTACATTTCATCTATATTAATTTTTTTTTATAAATATTATTTTTAACTGAACCTCGCGTAAACAATTTTACTCTACCGTTTTAACTGACACGCGTGCGAAACTCGCATAAGTAATTCTATTATTTATTTTTTTTTTGCTCACGGAATGCAATGAAGTGTGGAATAAGGATCTGTGCGCAAAGCGACAATCGCTTTCTCTGGACCTGTCATGGAAACTGCAAGCGTACATTCTACGCAACTTGTTAAATATTACAACGAAACCATGAGGAAGTTCTACGTACATTTATGCTGCTTCTTTGCTATGACTGCCAGGAGTGCTCATAATGGAGCTAAATATGAAGGTATTGTCAAAACACATCCAGAATTTTACCCAAGGCATAGAGCATTCATTGGCAGCAAAGCACAAACTTTTCACAAACTTTTAAAATCTCAGTCCTGCCCACGGCGAAGCACTGGAACATATTGAAAAAATGCCAGTCGACATCACAAGTAACATTTCCAACGTCACTAGCATCAGCAAATCCAGTGCCACACCTCCAGGAAATGCAGTCAAATCGACTGCAACGGTAGTGGTCGAGGAACTTGCCAAAAACAAAAACAATAACAGCATTTGATCTGCTACCAATGACAGTTGAGTTGAAAAGTGACCTGTCGTCTGTGCTCACCAGCAATATGAATAATCACTTTCGAAATATGGCCAAACATAAACCTGCGACCCCACCACAGCAACAGCTTGCTGATATCATCACGTCGAACGATAAGAGTTTGCTTGATGAACCAGCTGATTGAACCGTCGAATGCAGCAGAAAATCTATCATCCTTGCACCCAACTCAACAACAACAACAGCAGCAGCAAAAACCACTACAACAATAACAACAACATCAACAGCAGCGGTTGCAACTTCAACTTCCGATCATAAGTGAACCATTGCAATGCAGGATTTTCGGTAAAAAAAAAGTATGGAGGCGTGATTGGACGTGTGACTCCAAGCAGCGTGCCCGTTGCCTCCATGTAAAACTCCAACACAAGGCTAGAAAACGTAAGCAACGACAACGAAACAACAACAACAACAACAACAACAACAACAACAACAACAACAACAACAACAACAACAACAACAACAACAACAACAACAACAACAACAACAACAACAACAACAACAACAACAACAACAACAACAACAACAACAACAACAACAACAACAACAACAACAACAACAACAACAACAACAACAACAACAACAACAACAACAACAACAACAACAACAACAACAACAACAACAACAACAACAACAACAACAACAACAACAACAACAACAACAACAACAACAACAACAACAACAACAACAACAACAACAACAACAACAACAACAACAACAACAACAACAACAACAACAACAACAACAACAACAACAACAACAACAACAACAACAACAACAACAACAACAACAACAACAACAACAACAACAACAACAACAACAACAACAACAACAACAACAACAACAACAACAACAACAACAACAACAACAACAACAACAACAACAACAACAACAACAACAACAACAACAACAACAACAACAACAACAACAACAACAACAACAACAACAACAACAACAACAACAACAACAACAACAACAACAACAACAACAACAACAACAACAACAACAACAACAACAACAACAACAACAACAACAACAACAACAACAACAACAACAACAACAACAACAACAACAACAACAACAACAACAACAACAACAACAACAACAACAACAACAACAACAACAACAACAACAACAACAACAACAACAACAACAACAACAACAACAACAACAACAACAACAACAACAACAACAACAACAACAACAACAACAACAACAACAACAACAACAACAACAACAACAACAACAACAACAACAACAACAACAACAACAACAACAACAACAACAACAACAACAACAACAACAACAACAACAACAACAACAACAACAACAACAACAACAACAACAACAACAACAACAACAACAACAACAACAACAACAACAACAACAACAACAACAACAACAACAACAACAACAACAACAACAACAACAACAACAACAACAACAACAACAACAACAACAACAACAACAACAACAACAACAACAACAACAACAACAACAACAACAACAACAACAACAACAACAACAACAACAACAACAACAACAACAACAACAACAACAACAACAACAACAACAACAACAACAACAACAACAACAACAACAACAACAACAACAACAACAACAACAACAACAACAACAACAACAACAACAACAACAACAACAACAACAACAACAACAACAACAACAACAACAACAACAACAACAACAACAACAACAACAACAACAACAACAACAACAACAACAACAACAACAACAACAACAACAACAACAACAACAACAACAACAGCAACAACAACAACAACAACAACAGCAACAACTAACAACAACAACAACAACAACAACAACAACAACAACAACAACAACAACAACAACAACAACAACAACAACAACAACAACAACAACAACAACAACAACAACAACAACAACAACAACAACAACAACAACAACAACAACAACAACAACAACAACAACAACAACAACAACAACAACAACAACAACAACAACAACAACAACAACAACAACAACAACAACAACAACAACAACAACAACAACAACAACAACAACAACAACAACAACAACAACAACAACAACAACAACAAGTTATATCATCAGCACCAGAACTATCTCATCAACATGTTACAAAACAATTCCAATGTAAGTTTAACACGTACGTGCCCAACACCTCTGAAATCGAAAAATTCAAATTTAAAATTAATGACACTCCATTGTTAGCCACCGGATTTTGATGCAGTCTTTTGCAATAGATCACAAAATTGTTTTAGTTTGTGAATCTGCCCTGGTTATTCCGGAGTACTTGGGTAAGTAAATGTTTGATGAGAAACATAGCAACAGAGCAAAAAATTATATTTTGGACCTGCTTGCGAACATAGCAACACAAACTCATGATTTTGCAAAACTTTGTCTTTGGAGGACATTCCGAGGGTGTCTGACCATACTGGCGTCTTAGGGAAGCCCTGCGGGATCCAAGTGCTTCCGGGAGAGTGGCCAAAATCAATTTTTTACCAAAACCTGGCTGCCGAAATATCAAATTTTATGATTTTGCAGCAATAAAAAATCTTCGGGGGACATTCTGAGGATTGCTTACGATACTGGCCACTTATGTTGACCGTTCGGAGTCCGAGTTTGTCCGGAAAAGTGGCCATATTCAAACCGTTGACAAAACCTGGCTTGCGACACATCAAACTTTATGATTTTGCAAAACTAGGTCATGAAATAATGTTTTGAGGATTTCTGACCATACTGGCCACTTAGGGAGACCATCGGTCATCGGACGACATTCTGTAGTTTGCTGACAATACTTGCCACTTAGAGTGGCTTTCCAGTATTCAAGTTTCTTCGGGAAAGTGGCCATATTCATATAGCTACCAAATAGGAAACTTAGCAAAAAGACACCAGAGAAACGAATATTTTTATGCATTACGGAATAATGACATTACATGACATTTTGTTTGTTTTTTGTCTACATTTAGATTATTTCTCTAGCCGATGCGTCTGACTTGTGCCGTGAAATGCGATAATCGGGTAAAGCACTTACTTCGGAGGCTCACCAACTCTCGTCTTCCATCGCTATCACTCAGCCATATTCAAATCAAATTGCTGCATTCCAGTGGGCCTAGAGGGCCACCCCAAATGGCCAGTATGGTCGAAAATTCTGAAAACATCCGATGACCTTATTTTGCAAAATCAGGATGTTTGATACGTCGCATACCATGTTTTGGTAGAGATTTCAATATGGCCAATTTTTAGGAGAAACTCGAATCTCGGAGGGCCTCCCTAAGTAGCCATTATGGTTAGATAACCTCAAAATGTCCTCCGAAGATCTATTTTTGCAAAATCATAATGTTTGATTTGTCGCAAGCCAAGTTTTCGATAGCATTTGAGGATTCCGGAGGTACTCAAAACTCCAAGTGGCCAGTACGGTCAGGAATTCCTCAGAATGTCCTCCGAGGATTCTAGTTTCGCAAAATCATGAAGTTTGATATGTCGCAAGCCAGATTTTGGTAAAGATTTGAATATGCCCAATTTCCTGGAGGAATTCAGATCCCGCAGGGCCTTCCTAAGTCGCCAGTATGGTCAAACACCTCAGAATGTCCTCCGAAGACAAAGTTTTGCAAAATCATGAAGTTTGATATGTCGCAAGCTAGGTTTTGGAAAAGATTTGTTATCGCCACTTTCCCGGGGGAACTCGGATCCCGCAGTACCTTCCTCAGTAGCCAGTATGGTCAGGAATCCTCAGAATGTCCTCCGAGGACCTAGTTTCGCAAAATCATGAAGTTTGATGTGTCGCAAGCCAGATTTTGGTAAAGATTTGAATATGCCCAATTCAGATCCCACAGGGCCTCCCTAAGTCACCAGTATGGTCAAACACCTCAGAATGTCCTCCGAAGACAAAGTTTTGCAAAATCAGAAGTTTTATATGTCGCAACTAGGTTTTGGAAAAGATTTGTTATCGCCACTTTCCCGGGGGAACTCGGATCCCGCAGGGCCTTACTAAGTAGCCAGTATGGTCAGACACCCTCAGAATGTCCTCCAAAGACAAAGTTTTGCAAAATCATGAAGTTTGATATGTCACATGCCAGGTTTTGGTGAATATTTCAATATGGCCACTTTCCCGGAGGAACTCGGATCCCGCAGGTCCTTCCTAAATGGCCAGTATGGTCAGGATTCCTCAGAATGTCCTCCGAGGTCCTAGTTTCGCAAAATCATGAAGTTTGATGTGTCGCAAGCCAGATTTTGGTAAAGATTTGAATATGGCCACTTTCCGGGAGGAACTCAGATACCGCAGGGCCTTCTTTCGTAGCCAATATGGTCAGACACCCTCAGAATGCCCTCCAAAGACAAAGTTTTGCAAAATCTTGAAGTTTGATGTATCGCAAGCTAGGTTTTGGAAAAGATTTGTTATCGCCACTTTCCCGGAGGAATTCGTATCCCGCAGGACCTTTTTTAGTGGTCAGTATGGTCAGAAAACCTCAAAATGTCTTTTGATGACCTAGTTTTGCAAAATCATGAAGTTTGATATGCCGCATGCTATGTTTCGCATCCAAACATATTTTGTCCATCATACATGGACAGGTACTTACTCAAGTACTCCCACCTTGGAATCCAAAACTACGGATATTTTCGGAATTACCAGGGCAAATTCACAAACTAGGACAATTTTGTGATCTATTGCAAAAAACTGCATCAAAACCAGATGGCTAACAATGGAGTATCATTAATTTTAAATTTGAATTTTTCGATTTCAGAGGGGTTGGGGACGTATGTGTTAACGTCGCTTTCTTGCACAGAAGGAAATAGTTTAATTTCATCAAACTACGGACTTCCACAAACATCTTCGCAATTTGAACAGAATGCAACTGAAATTTTCGTGTTGCCAAAATGTTAATAGCCTAAAAAGCACAACCAAAATGAAATAAATTCAACAAAAACTCTAGCTTCTTCTTTCAAAGTTATTTTGGCAACCGAAACAAGCTGGCATAGAACCGTCAGAAGCGAAGAAATTTTTGAAAATAATTTATTCTGGCATGACCGTAGCTTGCAACATAGCAATCAAAAGTCTGGGATGGAGTTCTCTTTGCCATCAATTCATATTACTCCTCAAGCCTGGTGTTGTGGTAAGCGTGATTGCTACTAAGCACCCCAGTGGGTCTGGGTTCAATCCCAGTCGAGGTCGGTAATTTTTCTGAGGCGAAAAAGGCGCTAGCACGATTCGGAACGATGCCGAAAACAACAGTCTATCGAGTGCTCAACCTACAAGGAAACCCTGAGTGTGGAGAGGAATCAGCGAACTACGAAGAAGCTGGAACCATGGACCGTTAGCTGCGCAGCAAGGTGTTGAGATGCGTTAAAGCCAACCCCGGTCTTTCGACCCAAGATGTGTCCAGAAGGTAGAACGCCAACTTTCAAACGGTACGGAACATTCTTACCAGGGAAGGATACAAGTCGTTCCAAGCCAGTAAACATGCGAAACGGCACATGAAGCAGAATTCTGTGGCCAAAAAGCGTGCAAGGCTCTTGTACGACCGTGTTTTGACGAAACACAAGGGCTGCACTTTAATCGATGACGAAACATTCGTCAAACTCGATTTCAAGCAGCTTCCCGGTCGAAACTTTTATTTCACGACTGGACGTGGGGATGTGCTGGGAAGATTGAAGTTCGTGTTTGCCGGCAAGTTCGTGAAGAAGGCCATGATTTTGCAAGCGATTTGAAATTGTGGCCTGATACCCATTCTTCACATCCTCGACGATGACTTCCCAAGTTTACATCGAAGAAAGCCTGAAAAGGCGTGTATTGCCGTTTATCCGCAAGCATAGAAGAAAAGTCATATTTCGACCCGATTTTACAAGGTTCCAGTAATCCAAGGTGGTGCCAGAGTGGTATGCTCCCTACAAGATCGATTTTGTCCCCGAGCTAATGAATCCTCCAAATTTTCCGGAGTTTCGACCAATCGAATTAAATTTCAAATCAACGACTTCGACGAATCGACGGCGGGGCAGTCAAGGACTTCGAGCACATGCGGGTGTCCGTCTCTACTGTGCGGGCGCTGATGGGCTCCATCAAGAGGAAGGTTCGAGATTTCTTTCGAACTGGAGAAATGTAACCATTTAATGCTGAAAAGTAAAAAAGTACTCTAAAGCAACCATATATGGACTTTTTAAACTTATTAAATTAAGAATTCCAGGTCTTTTTGTGCGTACCAATTGACTTTTAATCAGACTTTAGCAGAACCCGATAGAATCACCAGCTCGTTATTCAGGTTCGGGATCATGACAGCCATCTTCCGGAAGACTGTAGGTTCCTGCAATTCCTCCGTTGAAGAATGTGGCCCCTATCGTATCTTCACTCTTAAAACGGTCGATGTAGACGACGGTCGATCGATGGAAGCGAGTGCTCAGCAATTGGTGCACGATCGGGCGGACTTTCTTCGAAGGATTCCCGGCTCGTATGCTTTTCTTTACATCCCACACTATCGTAGGCTTTTGTACGTGCCACACACGGCACCTCTGCCTCACAAGTTGAGCGACAGCAGGGAGCGCTGTACCTGTCAATTGTTCTAGGCGATTCGGGGCTCGTTGAATCAGTGGAAGAGTGGACTCGCGCTATGGACTGCGCTGCCAGCAGTTCGAATCGCAAGGTTCCCGTTTTGGCCATGATCGAAAGTATATGGCTGGTAACGAAAGCTCCGGAAGCATACCGAACCATTGCATTGAGTTGTATGCAGGAGCGAAAGTCTGCCAGGTTGCTGGTCCTCCTTGGCTTACTAAGCCTACTCCGTAGATTAACTTCACGGTCACTATGGCCGATCCCACCAGTGATGTCCGATTGCCAATTGGAGCTTGGCACCGACCATCTTCAAAATCCGCAATCGAGACTCACACGATTTCTTCACCATCTGACAGTGTGGCCTGAATGTCAAGGTTCAATTCAGAACCCTCAGATGGTTGGTCCTTGGAACGGCGATTCGTTCGATGGTTGTATCACGTGCAGGTTGCCGACGTGCATTCGGACTGCAGTAAAATATATGCGACTTTGTTGCTAACATGCCGAATATCACGCTCGTCGCCCATTTGTCCATGGCCTTGATGGCAGTCTGCAGCTTGCGATTAAGGATTTAGGCCTTCACTTTTTGCTTCTCATACCACGAGAAGGATGTCGTCTGCGTACAACAATATGCTGACTCCGCTTGGCACGACCCGAACGATGAGCTGCATCGCAATTAAGAACAGCGGAACATCTATGGATTATCGTTCAGCTACTGCCTTCGCCATCTGGAACAATGGGGGGTAGCTGAAGGTTGCTGATCTTGCGCCTGTAGCATTTAACCAGTTCTTCCGCTGCTTCTTTGGGGTTGTCTGTGAAACCGTCCGTTCGCCTGAGTACCACCGTGCGCAGTTGTCGGCTGCCACGCAGGATGTTCACGATCTGACACAGTTCGGTCGTCATGCTGCTTGGGAAGATTGTCGCCACGAAGTTCTACCAGGACTGCTCCTTTGCTTGCTGGATAGGGGTTACTGCCGTCGCTCTGGCTTCCTCGAATATCGCTAATGCTTCGGATTGTTCAGGATCGGATTGCTGCAGTCGTCGAAGGGACCGCAGGCACTTTCGTCGCAGTCGGACTGTCGCTCGTCCATAGAATGGATTTAGTCGCAGCTGCTATTAGCTTCTCGGTGAAACTGTCATCGTCCCAGTCGACATCTGGGCAAATGGTTTCTATGGATCTATCTTCACCGTATCGTACGCAAGTCCGACCACCCGCTTTAGTAGACCACTTGTTACAATTCAGTTGAGTTACTGTTGTGCCTGTCCGATATGGTTCGCCAAACGAACGTACTAGCCAGATTCTCGTCTTCCTTAAGGAGTGACACTTAACACACGTTGAGGCAGGTCTTCCGGGGGTGGGGGGGTGGGTTTATAGGATGCCTTTGCGGGTAAAGAAGGTACTATGGACTACTTAACCACGGACGGCCACAAATCTTTCTTATCGTTGGTCGTTGTCGTTCGATGCGGCGTGCTGGCTGTTCAGCAGTCACCAGTCTGTACATTGCCTTCCGTGCTACCTAAGTGTTTAAAGGGCGAACACGAAATTATTGCGACACATTCAACAGGGCATAACTTTTTTACCATTGGGTAAAAATCAACCAAATTTTGCACACTTTCTCATTGATGTGTATTGTTTACATGCTGTCAAACTCGAAGTCGTGTTTTTCGATTCAACGAAAATGGAGGTGAACCAACGCGAGTCGAGAGAACAAATTCTTTCCAAACACCCGGAATTTCCTGACCTGTCGCACCGGCAGTTGGAAAAAATGTTGAACATTCACCATTCAGAGTGTTGAAGCGGTTCCAGGAGCGGTTGACGTTGGACCATGGCAAAGGAGCTGGAAGAAAACCGGGACCGGAAAACAAAAAGACGGAGGGAAAGGTGAAGCGGATGATTAAAGCAAATCCCAACGTCTCAAGCCGTGATTTGGCTAAAAAGATCGGCATGTCGCAGAGCTACGTCCAGAATGCAAAGAAGAGAGCTGGACTACATACATACAAGGTACAGAACTTCCCAAACCGCGATGAGCGGCAACAATCGACGGCTAAAACTCGGGCACGGAAGCTCAACGAGAAGATGCTGACAAAATATGGCTGCTGTGTGATGGACGATGAAACGTATATAAAAGCCAATTTTAAGTAAATTCCGGGGTTGGAGTTTTTCACCGGCAAGAGCAAGTTCTATGTGGACGACAAATTTAAGAAGAAGAAAATGTCGAAGTTCGCCTCCAAATATCTCATTTGGCAGGCCATCTGCTCTTGCGGACTGAGGAGTGAGCCTTTCGTGACAAAAGGCACAGTAAATGGCGAGATCTACAAATCTGAGTGCCTCGAGAAGCGCCTTTTGCCGTTCTTGCAGCAGCACGACGAAGCTTCGTTATTTTGGCCAGATTTGGCATCATGCCACTATTCTAAAAGCGTCCTGGAGTGGTATGGGGGCAATTCTGTCCATTTTGGTCCAAAGGACATGAATCCGCCAAACTGTCCGGAGCTGCGCCCGGTGGAGCAGTACTGGGCAATGATGAAGCGGGAACTTCGGAAGAGCAAGAAGACAGTCAAAGACGAGAAGGACATGTTAAGAAAATGGAAAAAAAAACTGAGAAACTTGTTCCGGATGACACTGTAAAGACTTTGATGGAGGGCATCAAGCGAAAATGCGTTCAATTTTACACTCAAGGCTCCATCGATTAACTTTTCTTTTGATTTTTGAAGTAAATATATGTACAAAACTACCCTAAAATTTTGGTTCGATTCTAAACATTATAAGAAAATTGGCATGACATTTTCGGTGTCGCAATAATTTCTTGTTCGCCCTTTAGTAGACCACTTGTTACAATTCAGTTGAGTCACTGTTGTGCCTGTCCGATATGGTTCGCCCAACGAACCTACTAGCCAGATTCTGGTCTTCCTTAAGGAGTGACACTCCATGCCTGCTTTTCCATACCTTCGGTCCTGTCCAGCAAAGTTCCTACAGTGCTACAACTTCGAAGCTGCGCAGTAGAAGCTTGTCGTAGATTATCCTATCGCAACCACGAGTGCAGGACGACTTGCAGTTCCATGTTTCGAGTTCGTAGTCCAATCTTAGTCCTTATATCGTCCCCTAGGTGTTTGTCGATTGTTCCGGTTCATACTAACTTTTATATAATTTGCATTTTAATTTTCAAGGACGGCTTGCTGGGCCTTCCTCAACCCCCTGTTGGAGGACCATCGTGCACGGTCACGGTACTGTTGAGAGTCCCACGCTGGTTCGAGAACGATGCCGCTCCTAACAGATGCTGTTTTGAGCCGCCCCTGACATGGATAACAGATGCTCAGATTGGCTTTCGAAAAGAGCAGTTCCCCTTCCCTGATAACATACGACCAATGTTCCACCGGGGTTGGTTACCAGATCTTTCCTATGGTTACTCGTACCCCAGTTGACCCCACGGGATGCGGTATTAACTGGACTAGGGATCATAGTGCGATATATTTGTCACCAACAAGTACACGAACTGAACCAGATGGGCAGATCCTCCAAAAATGCCGTGAATATAGAGTCCCAACGCATCATCTATTCCGCAAGGGGCTTCGTCAAGGTCATGGTCTCTCTTGCCTCCTGTTCAACATTGCTCTTGAAGGCACGATTTTCAACACATCCGGTCAATTTATCTGCATTGCCGATGACGTGGATATTGTCGGCAGAACATTTGAGGCGGTGGCAGAGCGGTACACCAGACTAAAGCGCGAAGCAGAGAAGATTGGGTTGAAGATAAATACGTCCAAAACAAAGTACCTGCTGGCAGGCGGAATCGAACACGACAGGACCCGACTGGGCAGCAGTGTAACGATCGACGGCGATGAGTTCGAGGTAGTCGATGAATTTGTCTATCTCGGCTCACCGGTTACTGTGGACAAGGATCACAGCCGTGAGATCCGGAGGCAGATTATCAGTGGAAGTCGTGCCTACTATGGGCACCACAAGCAACTACGATCAAACAGACTTAGCTCCCGTACGAAGTGCATCCTGTACAAAACGCTAATAAGACCGGTTGTTCTCTACGGGCATGAGACGTGGACAATGCTTGAAGAGGACCTGCGAGCACTCGGAGTTTTTGAGGGACGGGTGTTAAGAACCATCTTTGGTGGAGTACAGGAGGACGGACTATGGAGGCGAAGGATGAACCATGAGCTCGCGCAACTCGCCGGCGAACCGAGTATTCAAAAGGGGGCAAAAGCTGGAAGGATACGCTGGGCAGGACATGTTGCGAGAATGCCTATCCTGCGAAAATGGTGTTCGACGGGAATCCGGTTGGTACAAGACGACGTGGGGTGCAATGAGCAAGATGGTCAGACCAGGTGGAGCAAGACCTAGGGGGTACAAGGTGCCCAAGGGATTGGAGAGGAGCAGCCACAAATCGGGCAGTATGGAGGGATATTGACACGAACTACCAATGAAATAGATTGTTCAGTTATTTATCACGCATCAGTAGCGTTTCATCGATCCTCTTCCGGTATTCAAGCTGCTTTTCCACAGCCACTTATTCTGAGCCATAACTACCACCACCAATGCATGGATTTGAATACTTTGCCACACAATGGCCTCGTTTTCTATGGTCAGGGAACTCGAGAAAGTGATCTTCTCCCCGATCGAACCAGAAATCTAATCTTAAATTCACAACCTAATCCAGCTTTAAAACTCACTTGCCTCTTTAGCAAGCGGACAAACAGAAATCAAAAAAGGCATTCATTGGTCCTATTTGTATCCTTTGGTGAATAAAAAAAAGGATAGATATCTCAGTCGCAAAGAAATGCTCCGTAAATGGTGTGATTGATAGAAATCAGATAAATTTAATTTGCCCGTGGGTTTCTCGTTTTGCTTCACCGTCGTCGAGTGACGCGTCTCGACAAAGCTGATAAGGTCCCCCGCCGGTGTGCGTGGTTGTGAGTGGTTACCGATGTTGGGCGCCAATTTTTTCTTCTTCTTGCTGTTCTTTATTGACATTGGATTTGGTTCATTCCGAGAGCCACGTGGCTGAAAAAACTTCTGTCGAGGGAATAAGAGCAGCAGTGAGGTGAACAGCAGAATAATGATAGGCGCCACTGACGTCGATTGTCGCAATCGATACCTGTCGGGAAGTGGCAGAGCTCCTGTGGGAATGAGCGGTGGATTTATAGTGGATTCTCGCTATTTTTTTTAAATAACTTTAGAATTGTGCTTTAAACATATGTTACAATTTCATTACAACTGTGATATGTTGCGAGGAAGAAAGTTCTAGCTTCATTTAATTAAACTAGAATGGTTTTATTAATTAACTAGGAATTTACAATTGTGCTTCCACATTGCACGACGGTCGGATAAAAACGAGAGTGAACGGAAGTATTCTTTTGCTGAAGAACCTGGCTAAAATACAGAGTGTTTCACAATAGGTGTCACTTAAAAAAAAATGGGATTACAGATTTATGTTTCATTTGAAAGATACATGTTATAGAAATAAACCATATTAATTCAACTCGAATCTCTCGCCCTTTTCCTCGATAACTTTGCGCAAAAGCTTTGTAAGCCCATCGCAGCTGGCACGCACGATTACCTGAGGAATTTGATCCCAAATATCAACCAAATATTTCTTGAATCGATCTAAAATAAGCCCTTTCGTAGGGCCCTTATGTTGAAGCATATAACTCCAAACAAAGTAGGCATGTGGGTTGAGATCCGGTGAAGATCTTGGCCATTTTTCGCTTGTGATGAAATCGGGCAAATTTTCCGCGCACCACGCTTGTGTCTTCTTTGCCTTGTTAGCTGGAGCTGAGTCCTTTTGGAAACAATATGGTGTATTCCCATAGAACGTTGAAGCATGAGGAAGTAGATGGTTCTTCAAAACCTGCTCGATGCAATATTTAGTGTTGATTTTTACGTTAGGTTCTATGAAAAGAAGAGGAAGTATTCCTTTTCGTGAAACGGCGCCCCATACCATGATTTTCGATACATTCTGATAGCGTTCTACAGTCCAACTAGTTTATCTTTTGGAATATTGGCCATACACACAATCATTTTGTTGATCATGACTGTCCTGAAGGAGGAAGAGATTTTCATCCGAATATAAAATTTCGCAGTCACCGTACCGAACCAAAAGATTTCTGCTTCTTTGGATCCTGGCTTGCTTTTGACGCTCCGCCAACCCGTCGTTTCTTGTATGGCTTGCATTCCAGATCATATCTGAAGATCCAGTTTATTGGAGCAGGGGACATTTGAAATTGTTTGCTAATTTTACGGCCAGATACGGCCGGATAACGTATTATTCGCTCCCTCACACACATGATTTTTTTTTTCGTTATGGCAGTTTTTTTAATATCTTTATTAGAGTAGCTTTCAGCCTCCTGGGCGTTATGGCAGTTCGTCTGGCACCTCCTTTGTGTAGAATATGGACATTTCCAGTTTCCTTGAACCGTTTCAAGGTACGAAAAACCAAACGCTTACTCACTTCGAACTGCTTAAGGCTATTGAATATCTGACACGGTGTAAGCTTGTGCAAATGTACTTTTAAAACTTGCTCCCGTATGGCTTAAATGCTAGCTGATAAATATAAACAAACGGAATCGCTTATTTATCTTCAGCAATAAGCTGTCAACAGAATACACTCAAAACGTGTATAATCGATTCCGCTGTTAAAATTACCCAGCTGAAATAAACCAAGACTGAAAAAAGGTGACACCTATTGTGAGACACACTGTAAATTAGGCATAACGCTTGCATTAAAAGAATGGACAAATTTTTTCATGGTGTTTCTTTCACCCGCACTGACGAAACTACCCATGCATCATCAATCATAGTTACCCATGAGTCAGAAAACAAAATTTGACAGCTCTATCAGTCGAACTCTAACCGTGATGGCACAAACAGTGAAGCAACTACGCTCAGAAGTGTGCGCGTTTAAAGAACGGCACCCCGCCGCGTCGAAAACGGACATCAAAGCCATTGAAACAGGAATGCCAAAGCCGCTCTTCTTTCGCTCCGGACTGGCCGTGAACGGGGAAATTTATAGCACGAAATGCCTGCCGGAAGTTGCGTCGTTCATCAAGAAATACCACAAGGGCAAAGACGCGGTGTTCTGGCCAGATCTGGCGTCGGCCCACTACTCGAAGCAATCGTTGGAGGAGATGGAGCGGCTGAATATCGATGTGGTACCCAAGTCGGCGAACCCGCCCAACGTCTACCAGCTGCATTCCATCGAGAATTTCTAGACAAACCTGAACGTAAGATCTACTCCAACAATTTTGTGGTGAAAACTGAGGAGGAACTTAACTATGAACTTCATATATGTACTACAATCTCTATCGGCTGTATTCTATTCTTCGCACAAATCAACAATAATACACGATAACAATATTAGGTGCGCAACTAAGTTCCCGCTGTTTAGCAATAGATGGCGCCAGTAGTATGTGCTGGTCGAATGTTGTACATCTCAAGCGTCATAAACCAAGCTCAGACATATGGTAAACAAACCGCTTTGCCAAATCAGTGATTTTGGTTTATTGTTATATATTTTGGTTGTTTGAAGATGTCTGATTTCGTGCCAAATAATCGTCATTTGCGGGAAGTGTTGATTTTCTTCTTTCTCCAAAAAGTTTACGGTGATGCTGCTCTGAGTGAAACAACGTGTCGTGATTGGTTTCGTCGCTTCAAAAACGGTGATTTCAGTGTTGATGATCGTCTGCGTGAAGGAAGGCCAAAAAACTTCGAAGACTCTGAATTGGAGGCATTGCTCGATGAGGATCCGTGTCAAACGCAAGAAGAGCTTGGTTCAGGATTAGGAGTTTTCCGCCAAGCCGTTTCTAAGCGATTGCATGCGTTGGGAATGATTCAAAAGCAAGGAACTTGGGTTCCTTACGATTTGAAGCCAAGAGATGTTGAGCGTCGTTTTTTCGTCTGTGAACAACTGCTCCAGCGGCAAAAAAGAAGAGTTTTCTACATCGCATTGTGACCGGTGACGAAAAATGGATTCATTACAGTAACCCAAAACGGAAACATGCATGGGGACTGCCCGGGCATGCTTCAACATCGTCGCCTAGGCCGAATATTCACGCTGCGAAGGTTATGCTGTGTATTTGGTGGGACCAAGTTGGTGTTATTTATTATGAGCTGTTGAAACCAAACGAAACCATTACCGGGGAACGGTATCGAACTCAATTGATGCGATTGAACTGAGCACTGTACGAAAAACGGCCACAATACGAGCACAGACACGAAAAAGTGATTCTTCAGCATGACAACGCTCGACCTCACGTTGTGAAACCCGTGAAAACCTACTTGGAAACGCTCAAATGGGAAGTCCTACCCCACCCGCCATATTCTCCTGATATTGCACCGTCCGATTATTACTTGTTCCGTTCGAATTCCACTCATATGATGACATCTCAAAATGGCTTGATTCTTGGATAGCATCAAAAGACGAACAGTTCTATCGAAATGGTATTCACGTTCTACCAGAAAGATGGGAAAAAGTCGTAGCTAGTGATGGGCAATACTTTGAATAATTCGTTTGTAACCTTTGTTTTCAATATAAAGTTCCTTTTTCACCAAAAAACAGCGAGAACTTAGTTGCGCACCTAATACTTATTCTCTAATCTGTGTAAAATTGAAGGTGGATTTATCCATCGGAGAGGCACATCGAATTCAACAACCGCTTATTTTGGGTACAGTCGGGTTTCGGTCTCGTTCTCTGCGGTTTCAATTTTAACGGTTTCGTTCTTTTCGGGCAAACGCTTATGGGATTCCCACTAATTGGGGAAATGAGGTCCATCCCATTTGTTTCAGGTCATAAACCTCTACAATCTTCGGCAGAATTGTTGTACAGGGTTAGGCAAACAAATCTGTGACTTTGGGTTCCGAATTTAATCTACACCGTTACAGGCGCTTTACTTTCGAGTTACTTTAAATGAGCGTCAAAGCGTCACATTCGGGATCGAAGGTTGGACATTCCTAATCGTGAAGTGCGCGAACGGTTCTCGCTGCTGCTTGTTGTTGGCGAAGAGGATTTGTTGCTGCTAGGGCGGAACCGGTAGTACTGAATCCGGTATTACCGGTCAATTTTAAGTACCGAAAATACCGATATTTTAAGTATTTAAAATTTTGTTGTTAGTATAAAAAATCTCGAAAAGTGTTCACCTACATAAGGAGTGTATCGAAAATAAGCTATCCACAAACTTTCTTTCAAATTATGTTTAAACCGATATTTTGTTCATACAAAAAATTTATCCTTTATTGTACGAGGTTAAACTTGAACATAATGAAGACCGGATGAAATTTAAGTTATTCCTTCACGAATTTTCGAACTTTGGATCGAATGCTCTTCATCAAGTTCCGGACAAGTGTTGCATCGCATTTTTTGGACGCTTGAGCCCAAATTTTTTTGAACTCCTGCATGTTCCCAGCTGCCTTACCAGTCTTCTTGAAGACCCTCTTCACGATTGCCCAGTAACGTTCGATGGGTCGAAGCTGAGGGCAATTTGGTGGATTGATATTTTTCTCAACGAAATCTATACCCTTTTCCGCAAGCCAATTGAGAGTGGTTTTGGCATAGTGAGCCGACGCTAAATCCGGCCAAAACAGTGGAGGTGTACTATGCTTCTTATATAAAGGCAACAATCTCTTCTGGAGACACTCAGATCGATAGATTTCCGCATTTATAGTTCCGGTAGTGTAAAAAATGGTTGACTTCAACCCACAGGAACATATTGCTTGCCATACCAGTACCTTTCGACCGAATTTCTCCACTTGAATCGACCTGTCCGCATCGCTCACATCCTCCCCAACGACGGCAGTAAAGTATTGTGGACCTGGAAGGGTTTTTGAGTCCTCCTTTACATAGGTCTCATCGTCCATCAAAACGCATGCATCCGGACGCTGCAAAAGACGCGAATACAATTTCCGGGCCCTTGTTGCTGCTCGCTTCTTCTGTTCTGCACTTTGTTTCGAGATTTTCTGCTTCTTGTAGGTCTTCAGGTGGTTTCGCCTCTTGATACGCTGGATCATTCCGACACTCGTTCCTGATTTTTTGGCCAAATCACGTATTGACATTGATTTGTTCTTCATGATTAGAGATACCACTTTCTGCTCCAGTTTCGGGTTGGAAGAACCGGGTTTTCTGCCTCTTCTTGGTAGCTCATCCAAAGAATAGTGTTCCCCAAACTTATTAATGATGGTTTTAACACTCGCATGATGAATTCCAAACCGCTTCGCCAATTTTCGCATAGTAATACCCTTCTCACTTAGCCATGTGTCCAGAACCATAATTTTCACTTCCTTTTCAATACGCGACATTTTGAAAACGCAGAATTTGAACCGCACAAACAAGTAAACAAAAGAAAGCTGACAGTCAAACGCACAGCATGCAGTGTTCAGAGCATAAAAAACCATCACAAAAACATGCGTACAACGCAAATGTATGTGGATAGCTTATATTCGATACACTCCTTATAGTTCGCCTACATTGTCCAAAAGCCATACATGCCTTTTTGATTCTAGAGTCAAAATGAGCAGACCAATTTAACATAGAGTCTAAAATAACTCCAAGATACTTTACTTGTTCTGTTATACAGACTTCAGAATCAAAGAAACGAAGTGGACGAACTCCGGTAATCCTTCGTTTTTCTGTGAATAGAACAAGTGTTGTTTTGTTCGGATTTACTGAGAGTCCGATATCACTACACCACTTTTCAGTTTCTCTTAGAGCCTGTTGCATCAGGTCAAAAAGAGTTCTAACACACAATCCAACAATCATTGTAAGGTGGTCATCAGCAAAGCCATAAGAAGGAAATCCCAAGTTGTTAAGTTTACGTAATAGACTATCTGCTTCGAGATTCCATAGCAGAGGTGATAGAACGCCTCCCTGGGGACAACCTTGAATACAGTGTCTCCTTATATATGGTTCGTCTCAGTGACGAGTTCAAATAACGATTTTTGGGCATCTCGTGTATCCATGTTACGATAACAGAGGGCACACCATGAAAAAGTGCAGCTTCAATGATGGCATTGAAGGAAACATTGTCAAAGGCGCCCTCAATATCTAAGAAGACTCCTAAACAGGATTGCTTCTGTGAAAAAGCCTTCTCTACATCATGGACAACGTGGTGCAAAAGGGTTGTTTTAGACTTGCCTCTTTGATATGCATGTTGCATTTGATGAAGAGGTTGTCTAGAAAGAGTTTCATTTCGAATGTTATGATCAATAATTCTTTCTAAACACTTAAGCATATAAGAGCTCAGACTGATTGGCCTGAAACTTTTCGCTTCATCATACGTTGGCCCCTTTCTGGATAAATTTAACATTTATTTCTCTCCAGGATTTTGGAATGTAACCTGTAGCAAGGCGGCAAATGAAAATTTGTTTTAATATATTTTTAAGATGATCAAAACCTCGCTGAAGTAAACATGGATACAGCCCATCTGCTCCAGGAGTCTTATAAGGTGCGAAGCTATTCAGAGCCCATTTGATTGATTCGGGTGTTACTAGCCTGCAAGCTAACGCCCTAGACTCATAACGAGCACAAAAATGTTCAGGGTCATTGAATGGTTCCAGTTCTGAACATCCTGGAAAATGTATTCGAAAGAGTATTTTTAGCACCTCGTCATCATTATTATTAAAGTTACCAGCTTCGTCCGTAATACTGTTTACTTGAAAATCCTTGGATTTAGCAAGAATTTTATTGAGTCTGCTGGTTTCATTTACACTTGATACATTTGTGCAAAGGTTTTTCCAGCCCTGTCGTTCAGAGGACTTTAGAGCTTGTTTATAAGCCTTTCGAGCTATTTTGAAACCGTCAATTCGCTCTGTTCGACGTCTATTCCACGCCCTTCTACACATTTTACGTAATTTTGTGAGTTCGTTGTTCCACCAGGGTGTACCCCTAGTTGATTTTATTGTTCGTAATGGACATGCTTCTTCATAGGCCTCCATAATATAGGATGTTGAAATCTTAACGACATCGTCTAAGTCATTTGGGCTTTCAATAGAAGGGTGAAAGCCCAAAAATTTTTAATGCAAGGATATCTGAGTAAACGTTCCAGTCTGTATTTCTAGGGTTTCTGAAACGAGAAACTTGCAGACTACCATTTAAGTGATCAAAGAATATGAACCTATGATCAGCCAGAGATTCCTCTTCAGAGACTCTCCAGTTATTGAATTCATGTGTAAGTTTATTGGTGCAGAGGGTTATATCTAGCACCTCTTCTCTGTTTGATTTGAAAGAAGTTGGAGTGTTACCCATGTTTAAAATACTTAAATTTGTAGAACATAAGTACTCCATTAGTTCCAGGCCCCTCGGATTGATATCCGAACTCCCCCAAATAATATGATGGAAGTTTACATCGCTCCCCACAACTAATGGCAAATTATTTACATCACAATGAGACACAACTTTTTTCAAGTCCTCTGTAGGTGAAGCCTCATCATGTGGAAGGTAAGCTGAGCAGTAGATATATTGTTTGTCGATATTGTCAACATTTACGTTTATTGATACAACACAAATATCCCTAGTGGTTAAGCTGGGAACAAGAGTGCCATTTATAGCATTACTTAAGAGTATACATGCACGTGGCATGATGCGAGGATTTATCATCCCTTCTTTACTAAAAGTAACAAAATTAGGATTAACTAGAATTCCAACATAGAATCTTCCATGACGGAAGTATGGTTCTTGGACCTGCGCTATGTTGGCGGTACCTGTTTGAACTATTCGGCAAAGATTTATGGCTGCTGGTCGTTTGTGCTGGATGTTAACTTGTGCTACCTTAATAGTCGACATACGTTATCAGAGTATGACAAGGCTTTCATCCCACAACTGAACAACTGCCAAAACATCAATTGCATGTAGGTTTTAGTTAAAAGTAATATAGTTTTAACTGTGTTTGTTTCTTGATGAAAAGAAAATTGAGGCGTATCAAGGAATATCAACCAATGAGGAAGGTTATTCGACAAGCACCTAAATCAATTGTCTCCAATTTCGCCCAATAGAAAAAAATATGGGGCAATTTAGAAGCGGAAGCTTAAGAAGACTGCTAAAACAGATCCTTACACTGCACCGATGACCTGCTTTTACTGCAGGTGTGCAACTGTCCTCAACAAATTGTGTGGATTATTTACTTCAATACTGCTGAGTTCATAAAGGGCGATACGGTCTAAATTTGGTCAATATCAACTTGACGTATTTCTTTCAATTTTGCATTTAAAAAACCTGAACACCCCTCATTTTGAAGGTGTGTGTGTGTGTAGAATGTTGCTCCTATTTTGATTTTGGAATTCACTCTTCAGTTGTCAAAATGCCGTCCAAGCAAGAAGAGCAGCGTATCAAAATTTTGCTCGCGCATCGCGAAAATCCGAGCTACTCGCACGCAAAGTTGGCAAAATCGCTAAAAGTTGCCAAATCAACCGTTACAAATGTAATTAAAGTGTTTGGGGAACGTTTGTCGACAGCCAGGAAGTCTGGATCGGGGGGAAATCGAAAACCGGAAGCCGCTGAGACGACAAAGAGAGTTGCCGGTAGTTTCAAGCGAAACCCTAACCTATCTCTCCGAGATGCCGCAAATAAGCTGGGTGTATCGTCTACAACCGTGCATCGAGCCAAAAAACGAGCCGGACTATCGACTTACAAGAAGGTAGTGACTCCAAATCGCGATGATAAACAAAATACGACGGCCAAAGCGCGATCCCGGAGGCTGTACACGACGATGCTGACGAAGTTTGACTGCGTGGTAATGGACGACGAAACCTACGTCAAAGCCGACTACAAGCAGCTTCCGGGACAGGAGTTTTATACGGCAAAAGGAAGGGGAAAGGTAGCAGATATTTTCAAGCACACGAAACTGTCAAAGTTCGCAAAGAAATATCTGGTTTGGCAAGCCATCTGTACCTGTGGCTTGAAAAGCTGCATTTTCATAGCTTCCGGGACTGTCAACCAAGAAATTTACGTGAAAGAGTGTTTGAATAAACGTCTGCTGCCTTTCCTGAAGAACCACGGTTGTTCCGTACTGTTTTGACCGGATTTGGCATCTTGCCATTACGGTAAAAAGGCCATGGAGTGGTACGCCGCCAACAACGTGCAGGTGGTTCCCAAGGACAAGAACCCTCCCAACACGCCAGAGCTCCGCCCAATTGAGAAATACTGGGCTATTGTCAAGCGGAACCTAAAGAAGACCAAAAAAACTGCTAAGGACGAGCAGCAGTTCAAGGCAAACTGGCTTTCTGCGGCGAAGAAGGTGGACAAGGTGGCTGTACAAAATCTGATGGCAGGGGTCAAGCGTAAGGCCCGGCAATTCGGATTTGGAAAAGCGGAAGCCTAACTGAATATTTTTCCTGAATTTTATACTAATTGAACTTGAAAAAGAAATTTAATTTGATTTTTTAAATAAACGATTTCACCGATTTACACGCGTTTTCCCTTGACCAAATTTTGACCGTATCACCCTTTACTTGGTTGGAGAGCTCTTCGTTGTTTTTTTTCCCCCGGTAGGAAGGGTCGGTCGCGCACTTTCCTGAATCAATATAATTTCGATGCAAATGAGCTGTTGACAGTCGTCTGGTAAGAGCTCCACTTTAGAATGTTTGCATTTGGTTCAACTTATTGAGGGGGGGATTATTGTTTCTTTCTTTGGTGAGAAGAAAGCCAGTCATTCCCAGGTTCAGAACCAAGACGTTCAGAAATGAAAATCATCCTGATTGTGGGTTGGAATTTTCATCCTCATTTAATCACCCAAAGAGAAAAAAAAACTCAGTTTCTCGAAGGCCTTTGGATATGCATTTCCGGTCGTAAGTTGCTTGGATTTGAATTTCTCGCACAGGGCGCTTACCGGTGAACCGGGTCTATTTTAATGAGCAAAAATATGTTCTCCTTATGCGAGCATACCGACGAATCCATGAGGACCGATTGTTCGTTACGGTTAGGACGGGTTTGCTTTTTTTTTGTCTCCACTTCCATCGCTCTGAAAAAGAAAATGTACGAAACTTTTGCGGACCTCCAGCCGAGGTAGGATTGAATTTGGAACACAGAGCTCTACTGAGCCTTGTAAATCTATGTATGCCTCCAACCGAAGGCAATTGCAAATGGGAACACACCGTCCTACTATTATATCTACATATGCGGCGCAAGGTTTTTCACATTGAGATTTATTTTTAGCATGCTCGTTTTTTTTTTTTGCAAATTTGTACGGTTGCTGGTTTTCCATTTATGGCGGTCTGCTTTTCGATGCCTCCATTCGCTCGTTTGTCGTTTCCCGATATGCCCATCTGCGTGACATTTATGGTAATAAAAGCGAGACTTTTCCATCCTATTAGGACTGATGGGTTGAACAAAACGAAAACGACAAAAAAAAAATCGTACTCGGGGAATCATTTGGAACTCCATTGGAATTAACGCAAACATGCTGTTTTTTAGCCCAACCAATTTGAGGGACAAGTGTCTCAACTTAGTGGTCAGCAACTGGACGGGAAAGAGTCAAAATCCATGCATAATTAATTGAGCTACGAAGGGAGAAAGAAACAGGCCGATACTCGTTAAATTTCCAAAACCACCACTTAACTCAATTATCATTTAGGTCAGCCCTGGTCGATTGTTGAATCTCTGGATGAAAAGTTTTCGTATGTCAATATGCTTCGACGCTTTGAAAATTCCGATCGGGGAATGGCCACGGCCTTGCAAACGTCACAAAGCCCAAACTGATAACTGTAATGGAGCACATCGATTGAAACGAACTGCTTCTCAATGGTGGCCAACCCATCTTTAATTAATGCTTCCGTTAATGAATGTTGAAACACGATACTCCAATCAATGGAGTAATCATCATCATCATCATCATCATCATCATCATCATCATCATTGCATGATTGATCCGAGTTGCAGCCAACCGGGCCAATAGAAAATGTTTTTTGTTTGCTCCGTTGAAACTGCGGTTGCTTTATCCTTATCCAGTGGTTGTATCGGGCTGGCATAATTAAATTAGGAAAGGGTCGGTGAAACATTTTTTATCACTTGAGCATTTTTGAAGTTTTCGGAAGCTTTCCTCCTATTATGCAGAGATTGATCCGATGATTAAATTCTTCCGGGGATCAAGTAATGATCCCCGGAACAATGTTATGCGAATACCAAATTGAGGAAAGACAATACCAAAAAGAGTACCTCTCAGGTATTCCCAGGTATCCGAAATAACAAGTTTAGTTATTCGAGAGATATTTTGTTTGCAATTCTAAGGTATTTTGCTTAGGTATTTTACCTCTTATGCTGTGCTCTTTAGTACCAAGGCCAGTTATCAAGATCAAAATTAGTTATTTATATGCTATTTTCTCTTGCTCGGGTATGGCTCATCATCTCGGGGAACGCGAAAAAAAGGTGTTGCAGCCAAGAAGAAATCCCACATCATTATCAATGTGGAAAGAGCCCCCCAGACTGCAACAGCATTTAAGGCTTCAAGGCAGGACGTCCGTTGGATCACATCTGTAAAATCAGGGCAGCAATGTCACATGTGTGACGTGACATTAAATAACAACAATCAACATGTGACACCACCACGACAGGATGTGTTTTTGGGTGCATAACATTTTCATAATATTGCCGTGCATTTGATTTTATTGTAGTGCACGGCTATTTCAAAAACCGCATTACCTATATATATTGATTCTTCCAGTATGCAGGGAGAAGCGGATAAAATGGACAATAACTGACGTCTACACAAGTCGAAATGCCCTCCATTCTGTTTCCCAGACAGTTTCACAATAGTGCATTGCATTTTTATACATTCTAATTCGCGGAAATTTCGAAAACCACATGACATATCTAGTATTTTCAATATGTGGGGAATATCGGGCAAAATGGACAGTTCAAGAGGTTTTTACAACACGATATTGCCTTCATTGGATTCGCCAGACATTTTCTCAATAGTATATCCCAAATGGGTTCAATATTATTAGTGAAAATATGATAAATGTAGGATTATTCAATTATTTATTTTCAAAATTAAGGGAAAATCGGGCAAAACGAGCTATTTCCCGAAGTCTGTATAGGTCGACATCCACTTCATTCGATTTTCCAGACATTTTCATAATATTGTAGTGCATTTGATCTGATTCTAATGCGCAGCTATTCCAAAGATCGCATTATATATATTGATTCTTCCAGTATGTAGGGAAAAGCGGGCAAAATGGTCAATAACTGATGTTTACACAAGACGTCATACTCTCCATTCAGTGCCCCGAACAGTTTCACAATAGTGTATTGCATTTTTATAGATTCTAATTCGCCCAAATTTCCAAAACCACATGGCATATCTAGTACTCTCAGCATGTGGGGAATATCAGGCAAAATGGACATTTCCTGACGTTTTTACAAGACAATATTACCTCCATTGGATACTCTAGACATTTCCACAATAGTACAGTACAGAGCTATGATAAATGTGTGATTATTCAACTTTTCTTCCGAAATTAGGGGAAAATCGGGCAAAATGAGCCACTTCCCGGGGTCTGTCAAAGATGAAACCACCACCATTCGATTCCTTCCTTTTTTTTAACATTAGATAAGCTGTTTTACAGGGCACTTATCCAGCGGCTTTAATTAGTTGTGATTTTGGGTCCCATTTTTCTCACTGTGCGTTGTAAGGAGTCTCTATGAACTTAAAAAAAATATCATAATTGGCGTTCTGTTAAGGTGAAGGAACATAAATGTTAGGGAGAAATGCTACAACGAAAAATGTTATCTCTGCGTAAACTTGATCCGGGGTATACAGGGTCATAAGAATAAGATTCAATGCTGATTTTTGGAAATTGGATGATAAATTGGAATCAGATGATTTTTGAATATTCTTAAATGTATGATAAACTGAAGCTATCTGACTTTGAAACAGCAAACGATCTTGTTATATTAGTTGAACCTCTTAACGGAATCCACTACACTCTTTTTGGAAGCCATTGGTAATCCCTTGAAATATAATGTTTGTAAGAATAACCCCTTCATAACTTCCCAAGAAATAAATCTGTTTAAACCCGAAGTCCTTATCATGGAGACAACGTCCGGAAATACCAGCATCTGTCTGTTCCTGAGCATCCTTAAATTTACACATGCGTAATCGTCATACTGAAAAAAACTTCTTTACCGATAATATTTTTTCCAAACAAGCGACAGTCTTAAGGTTATTGGTAAACTCAACATAAGGAGTGTATCGAAAATAAGCTATCCACAAACTTTCTTTCAAATTATGTTGAAAACCGATATTTTATTCATACAAAAAATGATCCTTTATTGTACGAGGGTAAACTTGAACATAATGAAGACCGGATGAAATTTAAGTTATTCCTTCACGAATTTTCGAACTTTGGATCGAATGCTCTTCATCAAGTTCCGGACAAGTGTTGCATCGCATTTTTTGGACGCTTGAGCCCAAATAAAAATATCGATTGTAGAAGCTCAACAACTCTTATGTGGAATGTATACGTTCATAAGTCGATTTGCATTGTCTTTTGCACATGATTGAATATCCATTGCTCATTTTGCTACTTCCATATAACAATTTTTAATTTGTCCTAAAACACATCACAACTTTTTATGGCTCATTCCCAAATTTTTGCCTCTGCATGTATTTGCTGCTTTCTGGAACCCATTCAGTTTTCAAATGGTGTTTTTGATTATTTCATGGGAGAGTTTTCACGATATCAAATTATTTTTGAATTTAAAGATGGGTAACTGTTTCTACTACCTAGGACATTTGAGTTTTTTTTATTGTGGTTATTCAATTATTTATTGCTCATTTAACGATTTTTATGGGAAAATCAAATAAAAATCCAAGACATATGCGAGTATTTTAGTGCTCAAATTACATCATTTGACGGAAATCAAGCCATATTTATTTGCACATATTTTAATAGCTGTTGCTTTATTTGACAGATTTACCGGTCACAATTAGATTATCCGAAGATGGTTTTTAACCTTTTATTGCATATTCCTGAATTTTTAATGCTATGTATGTATGTATGTAGGAAGCCACAATCCTAGCGTGGGCCTTACCCTGCATGCGGTTCCACTTAACAGAAAGATCATTCTTTGTTACCGTTCTAAATTCAACACATCGCTGTATGAAGGGCCAAAAAGGGTTGGGCAGGCCCGTAAGCAGAGACACTTACGTGAAACCTGCGGGAATAAAAGAATCTCCTTCCAGCAATATGATCCAATAAAACGAATAACAAAATACGCTATCAGTTAAGCTTTCCACTAGATGGTTTGTTTGAGAAAGGCGCGTCAAATTCATTACAACTGTTGTAGTGGAATGTACCAATCATAAATGATAGACACATCCCCTCCTAGACTCCGGTTGGCTGTCCACTCCATTGTCCAATTGCAACTTCAATGATGCCCTGGTGCACCCTCCCATCCCAGTATTGAAATGTTTTAAATCAATGAATTATAATAAGGTTCATGCAATATAATTATAATAAGGTTTATGAATATAATAAGGAAATAAGTATTTAAAGCGTGTAAGTAATTTTATGCAGCAAAATGGGTAGCCTGGGCTGGATAATGTTTTAGAAATGTACACCTTGCATGTAGAAATTTCTAAAATAGTGATTTCCTTTCTGCTGGTTCTATGGAGTAATAACATGTATTAGGATATTTTAACAGAATAATATCCGACGTACTCTGTGTTAACAGTTAATATCAAAATGATGGTCAATAGATGTTAAAATTGATAAAATTAGTAACTACAACAGCCGAGCCTGTAAAGAGAAATAATAAACGACCAAGGAAGCCTAAACGGACTTTAGGTAATAAGTACTTATTTCTGCTGCTGATTCAGTTGCAGCTTCTTGTATTCAAGGCACTAGATACTTCTAAATAATTAGAGGAAGAAGGAAAGATTAAAATGATCATTGGACATATACGCACCGAGAACAGACATTGATGTCCATATACCTTTTCTTGAAAAACGTGTGTAAAAGTTAATATGGGCAGCCGGTATAAGATGCCAGTGAAGAGAAAAACAAACAAAACTTTTCAAGTTATATGCTAGCCTTTCAATTGAGAAATATTTACAAGAAAGTTATCGCACAACTGCAGCGTCGCCTACCAGGAGCATAACGACATACATTTGAAATGTCGGTTTAATTTTTTACACAAGAAGCAGACCGAATATGAGCGTCTGTTCTCTGCGATATAAGACAAAACAATCTATATCTATGAAGTGGAAATAATAAAATTATGTTTATTCTAATATATAAATCACGAAAACAAAAGTAATGATAAAAAATAAAATCAATATACAATGTCATACAAATTGATATACATAATACAGTGAAGGGATATTATAAAATGAACTGATACCAATTCAATTTTCTTTTACATGTCTGCAGATTGTTGTCCTGCTGCAATTGTAGAATAACTTGCGTAACCAATATGAACCTGCAAATTTAGACAATATATCATAGCCATAAGGAAAAACAATTGAATTTAAAATTATTTTACAAAACTTGGTTCCATGGATGACCTGAAATAATATATCATATTTATAAAGAATAGTATATCTTAAATTTCGATATATTGTTCCGTTTCCTTGCTTCGAAATAATCATTTGTAGTGGATCTCATAGGTACTACAATGATTTTAAGTAATAAAATTAATTTAAATTTAATAATATACTTTCATTTCATATCTCAACATGAAATAATATTATGACGTAATAAAATACTAATATGAGCATGACAGTTAACGATAAAAGAATGAATGTCTGTAACTAAGCTGGCCATCCTCTCATCAATAGACTTCTTCTTTTGCAGCTACTGTAGTATTAACCGTTAATATCTAGTAATATTAATATTTGTATCCAGAATAATAATAATAATAATAATAAGAGAACATACAATATTAATGTACACAACATATCTTACAAATAGTCCAAAGACATCTAATGTAAACGTTATGCTGAAATAATTAAAAACAAATTGAGCTTTTAATGCTAATAATGTAGCTTCATGCTCATAAGGTAAATGGTTTGGAATCCAAAGATGATCCCAAACCGGGCTGAAATTATAAATTTAATGTAAATGTTCGCACCCCCTCACTTCGCTATTGTCAGATTGACAAAATTGCCCAGGCTACGCCAACCAGCGTCTCCATGTTTCAGCTGGCAGTCTTTTGTGATCATATGACTCGTGGAGGCGTGAGGTAGGAACTTGTGAGGACGAGAGGTCAGTCGCACCCTCATTTGAAGTTGTCAACTCACCATTTGAAGCCCACATTCCTGAATTTTTAATGCTGATCACACATTATTTGTTGGCACAGGCCTAAATGATTTAGCGGCACTTCTGCCCTTTTTTGGTGCTTTTTCTGAATTACTAAGTGCAGGTAAATATTTTAGTCGTTTCGAATTCCATGTAAAATAGGAAATAAAGCTCGATTCAAAGTGAATCTGGACGCATGGTTTTGACAAGTAATTTGTTGATGTTTTACTTACAAATAAATTAGTAAAAAGTTTTTCTCGATTGAGCGACGCATCTCGAAATTACGGATCATGGAACATGAGAAAAAAAAATTGTGCACAAACATCTAGAGAATCCTCCGTGGCCTGCCTCAAAAATAGCAGAAGTGTTAAAATTCCCAAAGTCAACGGTGTGTCTAGTAATCAAACATTACAAGGATACTCTGAGTATGGATAGAGCACAGCTCATCTATCATATAAAAATTGGACTCGGAAAAAATGAGACACACAAAAATGATCACCAAAAATTCATATTAAATCGGGAACTTCTCAAATTTTTCTAGATTAAATAACTATATTAGCTATGTTTTGGCATAATGTATTTATTGAATTTCCTCCCCCAAGGTGAATGCTCGTACCCCAAGTAGCACACAAAACATCTTTAATATTCAACACTTGGTTTTCAAGTTTCATTTTAGTAAATCTGCAGTTACAAAAAGCATATTTTGTTACAGCAGAGTTTATTTCACGTATACTATATACTAGATATTTCATTGGTGTTGCTCAAATGGTTTGCCATGACCATTCTAAACAAACATTGAAGTTAGTCGAGACCTGTTTGTCTTTGTGAACTTGCAGCGAAGTAAACTTAATCATGACGTCTCATATTTAATATTTTCCAGTGTATGTGATGTTTATTATGGAGTATTTTTCACCTACAGTGCAACATAACAAATAATTTACACTCGTGTTCCAATGAAGCGTTCTGATACTTAATGTTTTCAAAATGCGTTTTTGGGACATATGGGCAACGTAATGAGAACGCAATATAAAGTCAATGAATAACGTTACGTTCTTGCAACTTTCAAGTGCACATTACCACAACAGTGATACCGATTGAAATATATCCGACTGAAATGCACACTACCGACCACATGTGTTTTGATATGATTGAAAAAATAATCAATTCATAATCTGATCAAATTAGGTATAAGTTGATTTCTAGAGGTTGTTGTTATTGTAAAGGTCTAACAAAGAAAATGACTTGAAGTGTTCATTATGCAACTTCTATCAGCTATGATGTTCATAGTAGTGGCTATTACTATTCACTTTTAAACAAGGATCACTCAAATAGTGAGAGCATAATATTTTAATTTTTGGCTGCACTAACTAATTAATATAAATAAAATAGCTATCTTCATATAGCTGAAATAAATTAACTTCCCAATCAAAATAAACAGTTGTGAGATAACTAGTTGTGCGTAATGAACATAAGCTGTCAAGGGGATTTCCTCCTCTTGCCTATCCTGCATGGGGTAGTATGGTAAAGGGTTATGTGCCTGATCGGATACTACCGTTCAATGCCCTCCGCTCGTTTTCAAACTTGATCTTTCAATTTTCAAAGCCTGCCGTTGCCCTATACGGAACTATCAATACACTTTCTCTTCATGTCTATTTCGTTCTAGCAATAAATTACCGTCCACTCCTAGCGCTTCGCATGGAGATGATAAATTATCTACTTCTGACAAACTTCATCATAAGCTGTTAAGTTTTTGAATTAACTCTGCCAACTGTTTACATAACAGCAAAATCAATGATTTCACAAGAAACCCTTGGACTCAATTTAAAGAACAATTTTTTTGCTATGTTCCCAACTACAACCTTATGTCTTCATCACATAGTAAAGCTTTGGTATTAGTAAAATATCTGTAAAATAGGGACTGTAATGTATTGAATATGGAATAATCGATTGACCATAAGCGAAAATAATCATAATGAAGTTGTTCAATAAATTTGTTACGTGAAATTTTTTTGGGAGTTGAGCAAATAAATCTTCAAGTAACAATAAAATAATCTTAAAGAAACAATAAAATAAACTCTATCAAGATTGGTTTTGACGACCAACTTAAATGATGAGACAAAAAAAAAGATGAGTCTTTTAAAAGTAAGTTATTTAACTTCTCGTGGTTCAGAACAGGAGACGACTCATTAAGCTCCTTTAAGCAATCATATGATTGAATTTATAAGGCTAGTGGTTTTTCGTCATAAACAATGCAATTAAATAATTGCAATTAATTGCACTATAAGCTCTACATGTTAAGAACGGTTTGATATGTTCTACCTTTGCTAAGATAACTTCACTCAGAAACAGTTATATCTAAAGTGATTGAAATAAAACATTTTATTTTATGTTATAATACCATTAGAAAACTTTGTGTGTGACCTAGACCAAAATTACGGATAATCCAATTGCGAGCAATCCAAACTTCGAATTGATGGAATAATTAATAATCCTAGGATTTTATTTAATTATTCCGATTGAACCTTTTAACGAAATCCTCACTAAATTGCTCTTCAGTTTTTAAAGTAAAAAAAAACATGGTGTAGCATCTAAATTATTCTGATTCTGTGTTACAATGGATTGAACACTTTTGCTGAAGGGGTATAGGACATTATTGTTTTAATTGTAATGTCAGTCAAACATTATCTTTTCAGTACGTTAAACATATCCTTTGGACAAATAAGCGGCTATTAGTTTAGAGTAATATTAAATTTATCAATAGTACAGTAGTTTTTAATTCTAAGTAAATCAGATATACACAAACAAAGAAAACTCACTATCAAACTACGACTGTCGCTACCAGATAGCTATAATTTTAAGATGTCTGCATAAATTAATATCATAGAAGTACTTCACGTGTTAAGAATGGATTCAAGATTATTTTAGCCGGTAGTGTATTTGGTTCGTTCGCAGTCGCCATATGCCAAAATTTTGCAATACAAAATGATATTTTTAAATTTCACTTATTCTTCCACAGTTTGAACCTAACATGAACCTGTAACGATTTAGAATTCTTCAAATGAATCAGAAATCTGATTCGTCCACATGTAAACATAATTTTACACAAATTTTTCTTTTTCAAGTTCTGAAGCAATGCTCTATTCTCGAGGATTTATTCTAGGATGTTTATATTTTTCGTAGAATATTGATCCATAAATCCGAAAGCATTTAAAAATGAACTTAATCCAACACGATTTTCAGATCATTTTACTTCTCAATATTTTGATCAGAAATGTTTGGTTGATAACGATATCCATTAAAGAAAGTTATCCTCACATTCATTTAAACATCGGCATCATTGCACTTTCCTGCAACGCGATTAACAATATTTTTAAGTTTTACAAAATGCTATTGCAACTCTGTAGAACCAGCGTCAAGTTGCAAATAGGCTCCACCCTTGCGCTTTTTGCGTTGCTGTTGTGTATGATTTTGCGGTACATAGCCAAACAAAACTATCCCTAATTTGTTTCAAGAGAGATTTTTACGCTCTATTGTAACAATTTGTGCTACTTGGGACATTTCTCTTAACACTGCTCATGGGATTTTGGGCGAGGCTTTGTCCATATTCCTTACACAATTTCTCCCAGTTTTTTTTTTCAAAGCTTCATCGGTTTTGAATGTTTTTCCGCTTTTCTTCAACTACTTCTTCATTATCGCCCAAAACATTTCGATCGGACGAAGTTCTGGTGTATTTGGTAGGTTCGCCTCCTTAGGGACCACATTAACGCCCTTCGCTTCGTACCAATCCATTACAGGCTTGGCGTAATGGCACGAAGCGAGATCCGGCCAGAACAGCGTGGGACCACGGTGGGAGCGGAAGAAGGGCAGCAAGCGATTCTGCAAGATCGCCTGCCACAACACGTACAGCTTCCGCGCACGCAATTTGACCACCGTGTTTTGCTTTTGGCGCCTTCCTGACCTTAAAAACATGTAGCCCAGCCTGCTTCATGGTCTGCTGGACGAACCACTTCGACGAATTGACCTTTTTGGCCACGTCTCGGGTGGAATGGTTCGGGTTATTCTTAAAGTACTGCCTTATCTTCCGCGCCTTCTCTGGGTATTCCGTTTTCGGTTTTCGGCCGCTTCCAGCGCGCCGCTCGATTGTTTTCGTCTCCTGGAACATCTTCATCATTCCAAGCCTTTTGCCGATCCATCTGTGCGACTGACCAGGATTATCAATCACCGCGCCCAAGATTTGCTGGCGTAGCTCTTCTTATTTCGAATGCATCTTGAAAACTACTTGACAGATCGCAATAAAATTCTGCACATATAAACATAGCACTCTAACTCAATATTTCATTAATTTAACCACGCGATAAAAAGTTACACCCAAAACAAAATGTCGCATTTTTTTCGATTCCAATCTCTAAGTGGCACTAGGGACAAAGAGCTGAGGAGAAAGGTGTTGAGGTACGTGAAAGGCAACCCAGGTGTCTCCATATGTGATTTGGCAAAGAAATACTTTTCCACCGTGCGTAACATCCTTTTAAGAGAAGGATTTAAGTCTGTTTGTGCCAGTAAACATCCGAATCGCTCCCTGAAACAAAATTTAGTGGCCAAAGAGCGAGCACGATTACTACACGAACGAGTTTTGACGAAATTTGATGGCTGTATTTTAATGGATGACGAAACATAGGTCAAAATGGATCATAAACAAATCCCCGGACGAAAATTTTTCCTGGTAACTGGTCGTGGGGATGTCCTTTCCAGGTATAAATTTGTTTTTGCTGATAAGTTTGCTCGGAAACTAATGATCTGGCAAGGAATCTGCAGTTGTGGCCTTAAAACCAAGGTTTTCATCTCACACAATGACGTCAAAGGTTTAAATTAAAGAGTGTCTTAAAAAGCGGATTTTACACTTCATTCGGCAACACAAGACTAACGATATGTTTTGGCCGGATCTAGCTTCGTCGCCTAAGAGAATAATCCTCCATATTGGCTTGAGTTCAGACCGATCGAAAAATATTGGGCAATTGTCAAGGGAAAACTTCGAGAATGCGGTAAAGAAGTGACAAATGCACAACAAATGCGTTTAAAGTGGATTAAGTTCGCCGGTGTAGTGTCACCAACGACTGTGCAGATCATGATGGCATCGACCACAAGTAAAGTGCGACAGTTCGGTCGAAACGGTGAAATGTAAAAACATGTTATAAATCGTTTGAAAGTTTTATAAATACCCTTTTGTCTGAGGTTTTGATCAACCTTGCATGTTGTTTAATTCTTGAGTTATGATCACTTGAATGCGCCCAAATTAACTTTGAATCGGGCTTTTTATTTACAAGTTTGGACACAATTGTCATCTTTTATTTACGATAATTGTTTATTTACACCCTTAAACTGTTATATACAACAACAAAAATATCAATCAAACATATAAATATGGACCAGAGACATTTATTTCATATAAAGATATTTAATAATAAATTAGGAAACAAACTTACGTACATATATTTACAATTTTTATTGTGGGGTCCGAACTAAATTGGCCCAATAACCAATGGATCTGAATGTAACCCTCAAGTGGCGGGTTACATGTTCTCTCATGACGGAAGTCTGGCTAACCCACGTACTTTTGTCCAATCACCAGTTCTTTCAGCTCCCTTTGGCTACCCTCCCTCCCAGTATATAGTAAGTTAAACAGATATTATTAATTTAATCACTTACCATTCTGTATCCAATGCATTCTCCGTCGTCTGTCCTTTTAGTCATCATTTTCCTCCACGTTATGAATTGCATTACTACGTATTACGTCTGTGTATTATATTTTATTTCTATGGTTGCCTTCTATCCCTATTCTTAATAAGCTGTGTTCCATCCTATGTTATTGTTTCTCTACTCACTTTCTTCTCCGTTTGTTATTTTACTGTTACTTTCTTCTGCATTCTTTTTAAATTTTTCTGTATCCTTCGCAAGTTCTTTCCAATCCTGGCGTGTCATTCATCGGTACCTTAAAAAATCCTGCTGTAGCGAGTTTTTCCACGTAAAACTTGGTCTTCCTTCCTTTTTAAAACCAAATTTAAATGTAAAAGCCGCCGTTAGTGGATGCGTACTTCGTCTTCTGATAATATGCTCAAAATAATATATTCTCGCAACCTTTATTCTTCTGTTAAATTTTTTACCGTTCATCTCTTTTGTCACATTAAATTTTCTATTTTCTACACAGCAATTATTCCATATAGGGAAGATGTACCTATATTAATTTCATCACTTTGCAATTCATTAGTTAGTAATGTTTGTTGTAATTATTTAACGTAAGCAAACATTATTAGAAAACGAAACCGATCCTTCAACTGCCCAATTGTTTGATTCATCGTAGGGTGAATATAGGAACAATGAGATTAATATGGGGGCAGTTTCCAAAATGAGTTTTTCGTAGTTTGCCAATTGCAGCCGACTGCGTTTTGTAAGCGTAGATACCTTTGGGCCATATTGCATTGCTGGGGCAATAACAGTTTTGTAGATAAATCTACCGATATCCCACGAAGGCTTAAATGATTAGCTAAATTGATCTCAAAAGATGAAAAATGATATACTGAGAAACTTTGCCCAAGGTGCCAACTCTCTAGAGCTTCTTTTGGCAGAGATTGGCTGGAGTGCCATATTTGCGGTACAATCTGGAACTAATGTGATTATTTCTGATGTCTTCATTTCACATTCTCAACAACTTGCTCAAGACGGCAACTCTCTAAAGCCTCATTTGGCAAAGATAGACTGCAGCGCCATCTCTGCGACACATGCTGGCACTAATCTGATAATGTTAAATGACTACATTTTATATTCCAAATAACTTTGCCCAAGACGGCAACTCTGTAGAGCTTTAGTTGGCAAATATAGACTGCAGCGCCATCTCTGCAGCACGATTTGGAACTTATATGATGTTATCAAAAGACGAAACATGGCTCAAGACGCCAATTCTCTACAATGAGTCTGGAATGTTTTATATGCATTTCTGTTTACACAGCAAAACTAAAACTTAATTCAATGAGTAGCAGATTCCCGGTGGACAATGTTACCCGAACCAGATTTTTTTTTGTTTCATTGCATTTTTGAGACCAAAACTTTTCAAATGGTGCGTAAACAATAAGACTTTAAGTTAAAATTTCGAAATTCTACGCAGGGTTGAAATCCGAGTCAATATTAACCCTAATGTCTCATGTGTCACTTTATTTGCACAACCAACTTAAACTAATTTAAAACACTATTTTTATTCAAAAATGAATAACTCCGTGAATATTAAAAAAAAAAATTTCAGCCCAATTGGTTTAAAAATATATAAGATAGCGTACATTGAAGTTGCGCCATGGGTCAGACATTGAAGTTGCGCCAATATCTTAAGAAGGTTAATTAACACTGTTATTATTACAGTTTTGCACATTATTACGCTTCCTCGTGAAAATTACGAAAAAAATTTATTTTGGCAACTATTTGCCAATTTTGACGCTGACACTGACGCAGCCCACATGACATTTTGGTAGTTTTTGCACTGGCTCTGAAGATGATTAGGAGAAAAGCTACACACTACCAAATAAATTTCTGTCTCCTGAGACCGACACATGCAAGCGTCCCTTAGCACATAAGAATGAGTTAAAAGAGATGAGAAAATAAATTCAATCAAACACATCTTTCGTCGAACTGCGTATGTATTGGTTTCAGGAGACATAATTTTACAAGAAATCTATCTTTACGTTCCCCAACTTTTTACAAACATGAATTACGTCTCGTGTAAAATTCATTATTTCTAGGTGTGTACGTTTATTGACTTGGTCGACAAGATCCGAGAACTGGAGGCAATCCAGTTAAATGAAGAGTGTTTAACCCTTATGTGATCAACAGAGTACCCAAGTACCTTTTCTCGATTTACATTACGAAATTTCATAGTTTATTTTAAAACAGGAACCAGAAATTCTGTGATATCATAATAAAAGTGTGCCTTTTAAAAGTCGTCTTAATAAACCCCTGGCCATATGGGTATCAAAATTCGTGAAATTTCGCCAGTAGGATATTCCTCAACGTTTTGTGGCCATTTGATGATTTGTCCTCAGACCTGTCTTTCCGGAACAGGTTCCCGTGGGGCCTCGCGTGGATATGAACATTTAAGCTAAGTCTATGAGTGACTCCACTTTTTACGAAACTGAGTCGCAGTTCCCATGCGACTGAGTAAAGTGGCCTCTCAAATTGAGTTTAGGCTAGAGAGGATTTGTGCCTGCGTGTGTGTGTTTGTATGCGGACGATGTGACGTGTATAATTTCAACAACGGAACAATTCGGAAGAATTAATGAACTGTTTAAGCGATTTGAAAGAGCTGCTGGCGCAAAAGTAAACTTGCGTAAAACTGTTGCTGTCAATGTCGGGCTTTGCAAAGGCAACACAATCAACACCCCCGGGCTGCAAACAGTAAATGTAGTTAAATTCTTGAGTGTCGTCTTTGCAAACTCGATACGGCTGATGACAACGTTAAATTGAAATTGCACCAAATGTGGTTGCATTCCCAGCGCATGCTGACTCCGCACCAGAAAGTTATTCTCCTTAAAACGTTCGCCACCTATCTCATAAGATCTTTCAGACCTTAGACAAATCCTTTCAAATTCATCCGAAATACCCCTTCAAATCCAACAAAGCCCATCCACCGATCAAATCCACCAGCACTTCATCCAGCAAACCGAACTGCCAAGAGTAGAACGCAACAATCTGACTCCTGACTGACCACACGCGTGGCGATACATTGCACAGTGGGCAAGAACTGATGAAAACCAAGGGAAAAATCTGTAACTTTTGTCGCTTTTAAGTGCGGCTTGTAAACAAGGCCATTTCCACTTGGAAATTGTCTGAGGAATTGAATGAAACTGCTTTCAATAACCGCACGGATATGGTTGTGGAGTTATAGAGGCTATTTTACCCCACTTGCCCTTATATTCTTGAATAATTTATAGACATCCTTGCACGGAGAGGCTCAAGATCAACAAAATAGTGCTAATTCCATGTGAAATTTTCTGGAGAATGGAATATAAGCTGTTTCAACTACCACACGGCTATGTGAACGGAAATATGGCTGATTTTACTCAACTTCCCCTTATGTTATTGAATAATTTATAGATATCTTTGCTCGGAGTCGCTCAATATCAACCAAAAAGGACTACTATGTGAAATTTCCTGGAAAATTGAATAGAGGTTGTTTCAACCACCGCACGGCTCTGTGAACAAAGATATGGCTGATTTCACCCCAGTTTAACTCATATAGTTGAATTATGTATCTTATTTCAGTTATCTTTAATCGAAGTAAGCTAAGCTAACGAATGACTAGTCTTGTGTGAGACATAAGAAGCCATGATAAGGAGTGTATCGAATATAAGCTATCCACATACATTTGCGTTGTACGCATGTATTTGTGATGGTTTTTTATGCTCTGAACACTGCATGCTGAGCGTTTGACTGTCAGCTTTCTTTTGTTTACTTGTTTGTGCGGTTCAAATTCTGCGTTTTCAAAATGTCGCGTATTGAAAAGGAAGTGAAAATTAAGGTTCTGGACACATGGCTAAGGGTGAGAAGGGTATTACTATGCGAAAATTGGCGAAGCGGTTTGGAATTCATCATGCGAGTGTTAAAACCATCATTAATCAGTTTGGGGAACACTATTCTTTGGATGAGCTACCAGGAAGAGGCAGAAAACCCGGTTCTTCCAACCCGAAACTGAAGCAGAAAGTGGTTTCTCTAATCATGAAGAACAAATCAATGTCAATACGTGATTTGGCCAAAAAAGCAGGAACGAGTGTCGGAATGATCCAGCGTATCAAGAGGCGAAACCACCTGAAGACCTACAAGAAGCAGAAAATCTCGAAACAAAGTGCAGAACAGAAGAAGCGAGCAGCAACAAGGGCCCGGAAATTATATTCGCGTCTTTTGCAGCGTCCGGATGCATGCGTTTTGATGGACGATGAGACCTATGTAAAGGAGGACTCAAAAACCCTTCCAGGTCCACAATACTTTACTGCCGTCGTTGGGGAGGATGTGAGCGATGCGGACAGGTCGATTTAAGTGCAGAAATTTGGTCGAAAGGTACTGGTATTGCAAGCAATATGTTCCTGTGGTTTGAAGTCAACCATTTTTTACACTACTGGAACTATAAATGCGGAAATCTATCGATCTGAGTGTCTCCAGAAGAGATTGTTGCCTTTATATAAGAAGCATAGTACACGTCCACTGTTTTGGCCGGATTTAGCGTCGGCTCACTATGCCAAAACCACTCTCAATTGGCTTACGGAAAAGGGTATAGATTTCGTTGAGAAAAATATCAATCCACCAAATTGACCTCAGCTTCGCCCATCGAACGTTACTGGGCAATCGTGAAGAGGGTCTTCAAGAAGCCTGGTAAGGCAGCTGGGAACATTCAGGAGTTCAAAAAAATTTGGGCTCAAGCGTCCAAAAACTGCGATGCAACACTTGTCCGGAGCTTGATGAAGAGCATTCGATCCAAAGTTCGAAAATTCGTGAAGGAATAACTTAAATTTCATCCGGTCTTCATTACGTTCAAGTTTAACCTCGTACAATAAAGGATCAATTTTTTCTATGAATAAAATATCGGTTTTCAACATAATTTGAAAGAAAGTTTGTGGATAGCTTATTATCGATACACTCCTTATATTGTAAGTTACATAAATTCAAAGATTCTTGAGTTGACAAGGCTTTTTTTCAGCGTAGGTCAAAATTTTACATAGTACCCCAAGTAACATTGCTTTATTAAGTTTTATTAAAGTTTTATGAAAGCCACTTGAAATCATTTTGTTTTTATTATGGCACCAAAAGGTGCCAATAGGCTCCATATTTTAATCAGGTTTATGAGAACCTACACAGCTTTTTTACAACAATCTAAAAACCTTGTTTCTCAAATTCTTTTTTAGGTTTTATTTCGACTTTATGAACTCGTAAAATGCTGTTTTGAAATGCCGCTTTAGGACTAATTGATTTTATCTTATTATGCTCAGTTGAAAAAGCATTATAAAACCATGTTGCCTCCAGTAAATGCATTAAACGGAAAATTGGCATTGCAGGAAGTCACCATAAGACCAAATAGTTTTTTAATAGTCATTGCGAAGAAAAATTGGTTTTATGGCAAAACTGTGCTTTTTTCCAATCGCCATATTGAAATATAAGAAATAATTAAAATGTGGAAAAATAAATGCACCAAATTTTCAATGGCATGCAAATAAACTGCAGATCGGAGACTAATTTCGGTATTCTTTTAGATAATCTCTTCCAATTCCAAGCAGTTTTCAGGAAATTCATGATTAATTTATCGAATATATTTGTTTTAATTTGATTTACGTTGTTGTAAATTTGCATAATTTTCGAGGCGCATTAATTTTTGGCTCTTCACCATAAAAAAAATTGCGCATATAACTTGGAGCATAATAAGCTGTAGAAAACACAATTTGTTTTGGATATTTTGCTATCAAACAAAATTTTCCGCAACACTAGACCTTTTTTTTACTGCTAAATGAATCAGAAGAGCAGGAATTGAACAAAGCAGAATAACAAAAACCAACCTCGATTTCACAGTGAAGTTTGACAGGTGTGGCCATTTGGCCGCATTCTGGTTTTCATGGCAGCCAATAGGTTTTATGCAGGTAATAACATCTTTCACTAGAACATTTTCAAAATCTTTCTGTTCTCATAAAGGTTGTATTAACTTGTTTTCACAACCGTCTACAGAGTGGGCCGTTTTGTACAAATTTCGGCTTTAAAGAAGCATAGAGGAGGTGTTGGTAGACAAAACAGTTTTGAATGTAGTTTTATAAATAATGCCGGGAGGAGTGCTATACGGCTGAAATAAAATTAAAATTGTTTCTTGGGACAAGTCTTATTTGGTTGACCATGAGTCACTCAGAGCAAAGATATCTATAAACTTTTCAAGAATACAAGGGAAAGTGAGGTAAAACCAGCCATTTCTTCGTTCACAGAGCCGTGCGGTGGTTGAAATAGCTTTTATTCGATTATTCAAGAAATTTCACATGAGATTAGCACTATTTTGTAGATCTCGAGCCTCTCCGTGCAAGGATGTCTATAAATTATTCAAGAATATAAGGGCAAGTGGGGAAAAATAACCTCTATAACTCCACAACCATATCCGTGCGGTGATTGAAACCAGTTTCATTCAATTCCTCAGACAATTTCAAAGCGGAAATGTCCTTGTTTACAAGCCACGCTTAAAAACGACAAAAGTTACAGATTTTTTCCTTAGTTTTCATCAGTTCTTGCCCACTGTGCATTGGTTCGATGCAACTTTCTTCAGAACAGCGGACGAAACGTTACTTGCTGATAAACGAGAAGATTGAGCATCGCAAACTGCTTTTCGTCATGCGGCGAGTAGAGAACGAGAACTGCACACACTGTGGAAACCGCACAGTGGAAACGCTCCTTCACAAGTTATACGAATGCGCTCGCGTCGGCCCGGCTTGGACGGTTCTTCAACAGAGAATAACAGGAATCTTGGGTGGATGGAGGCGACTACCTTTTGAGGATTTGGTGAGACCTGCTTTGCCAGGATTAGACAGGAGAAAACGAGCGGAAGTGCTCCAAATTTTCATTAAATTCATCTGCTTTAGCTAGATCTAGAATAACAAATTTCAAAGAGTAATCAAATGACCTGACAAATAAAACTATTAACATGTTTAAAAAAAAACAAAAGGAGGAAACTTGACAGCCAGCAGTAATAGGAAGAAGTTAAATTAAAAATTAATAATGTTTTATTAATTTTAGCTATTCAACTAAATAATGTGCTGCACAAACTCATTCTACAAACGATGGATCAGAGCCCACGAATGTCTCGCAGTAGCGCTGGCTATATTTGCAATAGTTTTATCAAATTTTGCCATTATCAGATAAAAATTACAAAAGTCTCCAAAAGTTAATAACCATAACATTCCTATTTCCAAATTTAAACACTCCTACTTCAGGCATTCTCACCGGCCCATGTTGGTCGAATAACGACCAGCTAAATAAATTACCTCAAGTCATTTCATCACTCAGTCCTTCCACAATTTCCCACCACTAATGGGTCGAATATAACTCCCGACCATCGGAATGAAGCATATTTCTTTTTTCGCCAGACTGATTTTTGATGAGCTTTCCATCACTGTCGTTATCCCAAACACCGCTCGACCGCCCAACCGACCAACCGCGGCCGGAATTTCCTACCTTTCAGCCAATGAACCAGTCGTCTACTCTCGAAATTAGCATATTTATTCCAATATGCGCGACAACAATTTTGGCTACCTCTCGCTGCCTCCGGGGCTGAAGAACAGAAAGAAGATGGGAGGAAAAAGCAAACAAAAAAAACGAGGGAATTACTGCCAGATTAACGAGGGTCGCACGGTCCATTTCTAGACAAAAAAAAAAAAAAACTCTTGGAAATGGTTCATTCTCGGCTAAGCTCCATTGTGCGTTATCAAAACAAAAATTTTAACTACACACTTTTGCGATCCCCAAACTGAACGACCCTGTTTGGTTTTCGAATTGCAATAAAGATTCTAACGATCTCTATTGCTGTTGCTGATATTTATGGTCGGAATAATTACCCTCCATTCACGTTTGGGTGTTTTCCTTGGGGCGCTTTCCAAGGCCAAGTGAATACCTAATTGCTTATTTTGAGTAGCACGGTAGGAGTCGGTCGGAAGAAATCCTCATCTCCATTTCTGATTTTCGAAGGTCGGGCAACAGCAAATCCGATAAAAGTCATTTCCAAGCTGCTGGCCCCGGTGGAAATTCAATGAAACGAGAAGCTTATCGTTTGGAATCAACGATAATTGGACAAAAGCTTCACACTTCATTGCAGGCAAGTTCTTCGACTTTATCAGGGAAGAAAGTTCGTTTATGAAGGTCATTGCTCATGATGGACTAGTGAATGTCATTGGACTCTTATCAAAAGCCTCTTTTTCAATTGCCTCATTCATCCATTAGAAGCTATCTTGCTAAGCTTTCAACAATAAACTTGCCGTTTCAATTTCCAACCAGACCCCACAAATGTGCACTCCATCCAACTGCCATTTTCGAAATGAAATAGTGCCAAACTATGACACTTAAGCTTATTATCGCACTCTGAACACACACTGACTGCCACGACATACAGTTGCCAGATTGTTCGTCCGGACAATAATGGGATCTACTTTTCGCAGCGTCAGCATCAGCGAAAGCCAAAAGAGCTGTGCACCGGAGCTTAAAAGTTAATATTTTTCTGCACAGTTCTTGACACACATCACCTCGCCCCTGTCTTGCAGCACCGAGATGGGGAAAAAGTCGATGTCACATGCACTTGGTGGATCAAATTATGAACCCGATTCGGATCACCGTCAGCTGTCCCCTGCAACTGGTGATTTAAATTGTTTCTAAAGTTTCCGTCGCCAGGACTATCATTGGAGGGGAAATTCATTTGTCTGCGCCCCTCCAAGCCAGACGAAGATAACAATGAACGTTCAGGTGTGTTTCAATTAAATGCTACATGTAAACGAGAAATTCAAAGTGCAACGGAAACGACAACAGAGCACAAAAAGCATCTCGAAAATCCTTGTTAGGCAATCAATTTTATTGGATCTGGATTTGTGTTGAGTTGTGCATGTTAAACAACTGGACAACTACTCCGTTACATGTATTCCATAATCATTTTGTCATGTTCGATTCGGTATTTTCCAAGTTCGAAACGGGTGCCAACTGTCGATGATGGCAAGTGGAGCGATGGGAGGTGATTTTGTCTTGTTATCATTATTTGTCCTTCTTTTCTTCAATGCTCGTTCTTTCTCGGGACCAATCAATAGTTGAATGCTATCAAATAATATTTCTATTTTAAGGCTGGCCCTTGAATGAATTGTTTTTTTTTTACGAAAGCAAGGGTAGGGTGTCAATTGAAAATCTAAAAATAAGCGACCGTCACGAAATATCGTTACAAATTAAACGCTAATAGCTTAATAAATGCTCGATAGATTTTCAAGATGTTCACATCAATCGATTGTAAATTTTCCCACGTATCAATTCAATTATCAAACATTATCCGTTAACAATTTTAAACTATTGAAAATAACCAAAATATAAGGTGATGTCTTATAATTTTGTTTTCCAGGCTTAATTTACTACATGCACAGTGCTTCCCTATCACAGCCATCAAATTTAAGTATTGAACGTCTGATACGTGTCAGTGCACGATATATAAGGGAGACACCTTTAAATTTCATTTGCTCGGCAGCCACGGAGCTATGCAGAGCGGCCCTGGCAGCTGGCGGTTGCAAGTACCCTGCAGGAGGGCGGGCAAGCAACCAGAGAGAATGATGGGTTAGTGGCTGTCGCTGCCGAGTGGCTGGCTGGACAGCCATTTTTAATGCAGTCGTGTGCTATGCCAATCTCGTGGCAAATTTGGAGAGTAACAGGTATGAACCAGTTGGTAGCCATATCACGATATTATGTACATATATATGTATAGATATATATGTATAGATATATATGTAGATAATATAGAAATATAAGTAGATGATATACACTACCAGTCAGTTGAATATTGCATCACCCCCCAAAAAGTATTGCATCACCTAAATACAGGTACATGCATGATGCTATATCTCGAGACCCTTAATATCTGCATAAGGTACGGTTTTCAGTAAAGTTGTTCAAAAAGTCAATGGCATTTAAAAGGTGGACCGTTTTGTTTGGAATTTCACCACTACGTGGCGCAAGTGAGCATGGAAAATTGAGCATTTTCAACTTGTTCTATCTCGTTATTCTGATAAGATGGAAAGTTCTAGTCTTCGGCAAAGTTGTTCAGAAGGTCAATAGAATTCAAAATATGGACCGTTTTGTTTGGAATTGCACCGCTACGCACCGCTACGTGGCGCTAGTGAGCATTGAATATTGAGCATTTTCAATTTGTTCTATCTCGTGATTCTAATAAGACGGAAAGTTCGAGTCTTCACAGAAGGGGCTATTTGGGCCTTCGTATCCACGTGATTCATGACAAACTAACCTCAATTCAATTGATTAAGGATTGACTGACTTCTCATTCAAGTGATTATACCTGCTTTAGGTCGGATTCATTTCGTATTTTAGTCATTATTAACATAATATTCAAGTAATTCAGGACTGACTCACATCACATACAAGTGATTTAGGTCTGGTTTACTTCACATTCAAATGATTCAGGCCTGATTCGCTTAATATTTAAGTGATACAGGACTGACTCCCCTCAAATACCAGTAATTAAGGACTGACGGACTTCTCATTCAAGTCTTTCAGGTTTGATTCACTTCATATTCAAGTGAATCAGGACGAATACATCTCAAATTCAAGTTATTCAGGACTGACTCATCACACATTCAAGTGATTTAAGTCAGATCCACTTCATTTTAAAATAATTCAGGTGATTGAATAATTCATATTGAAATGATTAAAGTCTCCTCATCAAGTGATTCAAGGCTGACTTACTTCATATTCTAGTAAGTCATGCCTGATTCACTTCGTATTCAAGTGATTCAGCACTGACTCACAACACATTCAAGTGATTCGGAATTTACTAACTTCACATTCAAGAGATTAATCATTTTTTAGGTCTGGTCCGTTTTGTAGTCAAGTGATTTAGGTCTGATTTACCTAAGTGATTTGGGACTGACTGACCTTACATTCAAATAATTATACATTTTTAAGTCTGATGCACTTCATATTCAAGTGATTCAAGTCTGATCAACATCATTTTCAAGTGATTCAGTATTGAATCACCTCAAAATTAAGTGATTCAGGACCGCCTCACTCACAGCGATTCAGGTCTGATCCGTTTCATGTCCCAGTGATTCAGCACTGCTTCACTTCATGTTCACTAATTAAAAATTTTATTGTCTGATTCACTTCATATTGAAGTTATACCATATTTTGATACCTGATTCACTGCATATTCAAAGTGGAAGATGCAATCAGAAACTGTGGCGGTAAATTAAATACTCGCTTCCAATTTACCATCATGCTGAGGAATGCAGATAGAGAGGGGGAGGGGGGATGCAGAGAGTGGGAGGGAGAAAACAGTGGACATGCGTGACCAGGTCAAATCGAGTAGAACGTCTGCCACGCTTCTTAGAGAGGAAATAGTTGTGGTGTATAGACACCACTGTCATCAGTGCCTAACAACGGTTGCTCAGGTGGCAAACAGTAATCGCAGCAATCGCTTGTCAAATGCAGCGATTAGGAAATTAGTTATTAAGTGATCTTTAAAGAAAACAGAAGTAAATCAAAATCCGCTTCTCTATTAAGGACATCACAATCCGTAAGCAATATTGAAGCTTTGAAATCTGTGGTATTTTGTTAACTTTTTGTGCGTGAATATTAAACTTTATTTACACATTTTTGCCTGGCAGGTTTCATGATGGGTGCGCAAGTTGAAACAGAGCTCAGGACGCGATCCACTGTAGTTGCGTTACATTTCAAAGGATTATCAACTCGAAATATTGCACGTTCGTTAAACATCAGCCAGTCTGCTGGAGTGCGAGCGATTCAGCGCCATAGGCAAACCGGAACTCATGTAACCAGAGTTCGTTCGGGACGGCCTGCCGCTGGAAAAAGAAATGTTCGTGCATTCAAGAAACGTCCACTTCTGAAGAAAAGACAAACAGCTCGGAAATGGGAAAGGATCTCCACCGAAAAGCAGCTCAGCTTAAATTGAGCCAGAGCACCGTTTTTCGAATTGTCAAACGGTTCGAAGCGACAGGGTCTATTTTCGATCGCCCGTATAAGAGGTAAAATATGATGTTGTGTGAAGTTTCTCTCTTTTTTCTTAAGTTTTTGTATCTAAACTTATTTTCACATTTCACAGTTTGAACCGTTATAGAAATGAAACACAAACTCCAAATCGTGGTGCTACAATTCGTTCTACTTCGAAAAAGGGAAGTGTAAAATGGAAGCGAGTTGAGCCTAATAAGCAAACGCAAATCTTGCAAATGGCTACCACAGGACAATCCATGCGCCAAATTGCCTCTCTAATGATGGTACCAGTGGTAATTTGCTTCGCCTGCAAATTCCTCCCCAAACCATCACTGACGCAGCACTTTGGAACCATGGAATATTCATATCACTCTCTGGAACAGTTCTCGAAGACAGAGCCCACAATCTGTCGTTCTGGACATTGTGGGATTGTTGCAAGACGAATAACTCTTCGTCGGAAAGGATAAATTCTTCCCCACCGTGCCGCGACAAAAGCAGACTTGCTCTTTCGAGTCGTTTCTGCTTGGAAGGTTCCGAAACTCCGTGAACCTTACGTTTCATGAAAGCTTGAAATCCGAGGTCATTTTGCAGAATATTGTACATTGACGATCTCGAAACATTCAGATCTGCGGCCATTTTACGTACAGAGCGCTGTGATATTCGTCTAATCCGTTCCCTGACCACTTTAACAACTCGTGCGGTCCGCACCGTACGAGTACGACCGGATCTCTTCCGGTCATCCAACGAGCAGGTGTCACGGTACCTTCGGATGGTTTGGTACACAAAATCCCGCTTTGCTCCGAGGTTTTTAAAATTTCTGAAAACACCGCCCGGGCGCTCTCCTTTCAAAAACTTTTTTTTCAACACAGCACGAAACTCCTTCATCGCTGGAAAAAGATAAACACCCAATGAAAGCAATCGGACATAACCTAAAAGCGTTTGTATAAGCATAGTGCAAAACTACACCAACACATACGTGATGCATGTTGAGTAGTTGCCCGACACCAATGCAAGGAAAAAGTGACAGCAGTACTATGCTATCAGACAGATGGGATCACGAAACTTGTCGGAGATCTTGAACATGAAACCGAGTTGTCTGTTGGCTTTGGTATTCGTGTACTGTTGTCTGCAATTGGTTTCAATTTTCGATGGAATTTGATAATGAAGCATTTGTTAACACTCAGAGTGAGAAAATTCCTAGAACAACACTCTTCAAAGCAACTGATCAAGTGCTGTAGTCGTAAGCAATCAGCGAAGCATCGCACAACCACATAAATCCCTGCAGTTAGGTGGAAGTATCAGTCCAACCTCGTTGATCAAAATGAAGAACAGCAGTGGTCCCAAGTTGCTGCCTTGAGGTACGCCCGACATATAAGTAAAGTAGCTCGATTGAGCTGAGCCGATCTTCACACAAGGTATCCTGTCCGTTAGGTAAGATTTAAACCAATTAACTAAGTAACTAAGGCGTCAGAAATATAGCAGAGGGCTTCCGAAATTTTTGAGTTGAATATTCCTCAAACTCACGGAACATTATGCCTTCCGGCCAAGTCGAATTTGAGTGAGATTCAAGCCAATGTTTTCCAGAGACACTAGTACAGGGTGCGGCAGAAAATAATGCGAAAATTTGTTCTATTTCTTTCAAATCCCATTTTCAACTAATTCAAGCATTAAAATCAACATTTTCGAGTGCAGTTATCTTTAAACAAATTTATTCAATGTGTCCTCCATTTTTATTGATAACATCCTCGAGCCGACGCCGGAAGCCAGAGCATGCCTTTCGGACGTAGTCCTCCGACGTTGACTGCCATGTGCGTGTTATGGTTGACCTCAGGGATTTCACACTAGGGTGTGATGTTTTGCAGGCTCGTGTTTCAACATATGCCAAAATCGAATACCAAGAAAACCCCGGGCGCCCCACCCCCCCCCCCACCATTTTTTCCTTCAACCCTTTTTTGGTTCCGGCCCGCCCCCCCCCCCCTCCGCACCTTGCCCCCCCAAGGCCCCCCCCCCCGAAGCCCTTGCCCCTTAAAAACCCCAATAACCCCTCGGTATTATTTTAACCCCCCCCAAAAAAAAAAAGCCGGCATTTTCCAACCCTTGGACCCCCCCCACCCCAACACCCTCACCCCCCCCGGATGTTTGGTTTGAAATTTGAATTTCCCCTTTTCCGGAACGTTCTCCGTTGCCAGAATAGAATACATACTTACCTTACCAATCAGACTAAGGCCGGTGTGGCCTCTGCTATACACAGAAGTTGTTTCAATTGTAATCGGTCCATGGCTGTACCTCGCCAGCCTCGCTGTCTGCGGAGGGTTCGCAGGTCGCCTTCTACTTGATCAATCCACCTTGCTCGTTGCGCGCCTCTTCTTCTTGTACCTGTCGATTCGTTTTCGAGAACCATTTTCACAGGGCTGTTGTCCGACATTCTTACAACATGCCCAGCCCATCGTAGTCGACCGATTTTCGTGATGTGTACGATGGGAGGTTCTCCCAGCAACTGGTGCAATTCGTGGTTCATTCACCTCCTTCACGTTCCGTCTTCCATCTGCACTCCACCGTAGATCGTACGCAGCACAGACTCCAAGGGCGCGTTGGTCCTCCACTAGCAATGTCCATGTTTCGTAGCCGTAGAGAACTACCGGTCTAATTAATGTCTTGAACATGGTCAACTTTGTGATTCGGCGAACTTTGTTCGATCTTAGCGTCCTTCAGAGTCCAAAGTAGGCACGATTGCCAGCCATAATGCGCCTTTGTATTTCTCTGCTGGTGTCGTTTTCGGCGGTCACCAATGAGCCCAGATACACGAATTCGTCTACTACCTCGATTTAATCACCGTCGATCTAAACTCGTGGTAGGAGGCAAACATTGTCTTCTCGTGAGCCTCTTCCCTTCATGTATTTTGTTTTCAACGCATTAATTACAAGCCCAATCCTACCAGCTTCAGCCTTAAGTCTGATGTACGTTTCCGCCATCGTCTCAAAGTTACGTGCTACGATATCAACGTCGTCGGCGAAGCCAAATAGTTGGACAGACTTCCTGAAGATCATGCCACTCGTGTCTATCCCAGCTCTTCGAATCACACCCTCCAATGCAATGTTAAACAACAAACACGACAATCCATCACCTTGCCGTAACCCTCTCCGCGATTCGAAGGGACTCGAGAGCGTCCCTGATACTCGGACGACACACATCACTCGATCCATCGTTTCCTTGATCAACCGCGTCAGTTTTTCCGGAAATCCATATTCGTGCATGATTTGCCATAGCTGGTCTCGATCGATTGTATCATACGCTGATTTGAAGTCGATGAAAAGATGATGTGTGGGCACGTTGTATTCGCGACATTTCTGCAGTACTTGCCGAATCGCGAAAATCTGGTCCGTAGTAGCGCGGGCACCCATGAATCACGCTTGGTATTGCCCCACGAACTCCTTTGCAATCGGTGACAGGCGGCGGCATAACATTTGGGAGAGCAACTTGTAGGCGGCGCTCAGTAGCGTGATCGCACGATAATTGCAGCAATCCAGCTTGTCTCCCATTTAATAGATGGGGCACACTATTCCTTCCATCCAATCCCCCGGTTAACATTCCTCCTCCCAAATCTTGGTAATTACCCAGTGCTTCACCACCGTATTTTAATAGCTCGCTTGGGAGTTGGTCAACACCAGCGGCTTTGTTGTTTTTCAACCGACCAATTTCCTCCTCAATTTCCTGAAGGGTTGGGGACGGGGTCCAGTCATCTTTTGTGCGTGTTAGAATAGAATACATGTCGTAACTTAAAAGACATTTTTTTAAGGTGAAATATTGATGATTGAATTTAATATGATTGAATGCACATAGTGACTGTGAATAGCCAAAAAACTACTGTTACAACAGTAGACCTTAAGTTCTGAACTCCAGGACAGTTTGTTTGGCAAAGAATATCCCAAGATTATCTTATAATGTCTATTGGTCTTCCAGGACCTTTTAATTGGAGTCCTGGAAAATTGAATATGATTGAATGCATATTGTAACTTTATAAAGTCCAAAAAGCTACTGTTGCAACAGTGGATCTTAAGTTCTGAACTCCAGGACAGTTTGGATGAAATAGAATAACCCAAAATTATCTCAAAATGACTGTTGGTCTTTCAAAATGTTCATTGAATATGAATGAATATATATTGTAACTTTGTTATGTACAAAAAGCTACTGTTACAACAGTAGATCTTAAGTTCTGAGCTCCAAAACAGTTTGGATGAAATAGAATATTCCAAAATTATCTCAGAATGACTGTTGGTCTTCCAAAATGTCCATTGAATATGATTGATTGCATAGTGTAAATTTGTAAAGCATAAAAAGCTACTGTTACAACAGCAGATCTTAAGTTCTGTACTCCAGGACAGTTTGGATGAAATAGAATATCCCAAAATTATCTCAGGATGATTGTTGGTCTTCCAAAATGTTCATTGAATATGATTGTATATATATATTGTAACTTTGTAAAGTACAAAAAGCTACTGTTACCACAGTAGATCTTAAGATCTGAACTCCAGGACAGTTTGGATGAAACAGAACATCCCAAAATTATCTCAAAATGACTGTTGATCTTCCAAAATGTTCATTGAATATGATTGAATATATATTGTAACTTTGTAATGTACAAAAAGCTACTGTTACAACAGTAGATCTTAAGTTCTGAACTCCAGGACAGTTTGGATGAAATAGAATATTCCAAAATTATCTCAGAATGACTGTTGGTCTTCCAAAATGTCCATCGAATATGATTGATTGCATATTGTAACTTTGTTATGCACAAAAAGCTACTGTTACAACAGTAGATCTTAAGTTCTGAACTCCAGGACAGTTTGGATGAAATAGAATATCCCAAAATTATCTCAGAATGATTGTTAGTCTTCCAAAATGTTCATTGAATATGATTGAATATATATTGTAACTTTGTAAAGTACAAAAAGCTACTGTTACAACAGTAGACCTTAAGTTCTGAACTCCAGGACAGTTTGGATGAAACAGAACATCCCAAAATTATCTCAAAATGACTGTTGGTCTTCCAAAATCTTCATTGAATATGATTGAATGCATATTGTAATTTTGTGAAGTACAAAAAGCTACTGTTACAACAGTAGATCTTAAGTTCTGAACTCCAGGACAGTTTGGATGAAACAGAACATCCCAAAATTATCTCAGAATGATTGTTGGTCTTCCAAAATGTTCATTGAATATGATTGAATATATATTGTAACTTTGTAATGTACAAAAAGCTACTGTTACAACAGTAGATCTTAAGTTCTGAGCTCCAAGACAGTTTGGATGAAATAGAATATTCCAAAATTATCTCAGAATGACTGTTGTTCTTCCAAAATGTTCATTGAATATGAATGAATGCATATTGCAACTTTGTAATGTACAAAAAGCTACTGTTACAACAGTAGGTCTTAAGTTCTGAACTCCAGGACAGTTTGGATGAAATTGAATATCCCAAAATTATCACAGAATGACTGTTGGTCTTCCAAAATCTTCATTGAATATGATTGAATGCATATTGTAATTTTGTAAAGTACAAAAAGCTACTGTTACAACAGTAGATCTTAAGTTCTGAACTCCAGGACAGTTTGGATGAAATAGAATATCCCAAAATTATCTCAGAATGACTGTTGGTCTTCCAAAATGTTCATTGAATATGATTGAATGCATATTGTAATTTTGTAAAGTACAAAAAGCTACTGTTACAACAGTAGATCTTAAGTTCTGAACTCCAGGACAGTTTGGATGAAACAGAACATCCCAAAATTATCTCAGAATGACTGTTGGTCTTCCAAAATGTTCATTGAATATGATTGAATGCATATTGTAACTTTGTAAAGTACAAAAAGCTACTGTTACAACAGTAGATCTTAAGTTCTGAACTCCAGGACAGTTTGGATGAAATAGAATATTCCAAAATTATCTCAGAATGACTGTTGGTCTTCCAAAATGTTCATTGAATATGATTGATTGCATATTGTAACTTTGTAAAGTATAAAAAGCTGCTGTTACAACAGTAGATCTTAAGTTCTGAACACCAGGACAGTTTGGATGAAATAGAATATCCCAAAATTATCTCCGAATGACTGTTGGTCTTCGAAAATGTTCATTGAATATGAATGAATCCATATTGTAACTTTGTAATGTACAAAAAGCTACTGTTACAACAGTAGATCTTAAGTTCTGAACTCCAGGACAGTTTGGATGAAATAGAATATCGCAAAATTATCTCAGAATGACTGTTGGTCTTCCAAAATGCCCATTGAATATGATTGATTACATATTGTAACTTTGTAATGTACAAAAAGCTACTGTTACAACAGTAGACCTTAAGTTCTGAGCTCCAAGACAGTTTGGATGAAATATAATATTCCAAAATTATCTCAGAATGACTGTTGGTCTTCCAAAATGTTCATTGAATATGAATGAATCCATATTGTATCTTTGTAATGTACAAAAAGCTACTGTTACAACAGTAGATCTTAAGTTCTGAACTCCAGGACAGTTTGGATGAAATAGAATATCCCAAAATTATCTCAGAATGATTGTTAGCCTTCCAAAATCTTCATTGAATATGATTGAATGCATATTGTAACTTTGTAATGTACAAAAAGCTACTGTTACAACAGTAAATCTTAAGTTCTGAACTCCAGGACAGTTTGGATGAAATAGAATATCCCAAAATTACCTCAGAATGACTGTTGGTCTTCCAAAATGCCCATTGAATATGATTGATTACATATTGTAACTTTGTAATGTACAAAAAGCTACTGTTACAACAGTAGACCTTAAGTTCTGAGCTCCAGGACAGTTTGGATGAAATAAAATATTCCAAAATTATCTCAGAATGACTGTTGGTCTTCCAAAATGTTCATTGAATATGAATGAATCCATATTGTATCTTTGTAATGTACAAAAAGCTACTGTTACAACAGTAGATCTTAAGTTCTGAACTCCAGGACAGTTTGGATGAAATAGAATATCCCAAAATTATCTCAGAATGATTGTTAGTCTTCCAAAATGTTCATTGAATATGATCGAATGCATATTGTAACTTCGTAATGTACAAAAAGCTACTGTTACAACAGTAAATCTTAAGTTCTGAACTCCAGGACAGTTTGGATGAAATAGAATATCCCAAAATTATCTCCGAATGACTGTTGGTCTTCGAAAATGTTCATTGAATATGAATGAATGCATATTGTAACTTTGTAAACTACAACAAGCTAGTGTTACAACAGTAGATCTTAAGTTCTGAACTCCAGGACAGTTTGGATGAAATAGAATATCCCAAAATTATCTCAGAATGACTGTTGGTCTTCCAAAATGTTCATTGAATATGATTGAATGCATATTGTAACTTTGTAAAGTACAAAAAGCTACTGTTACAACAGTAGATCTTAAGTTCTGAACTCCAGGACAGTTTGGATGAAATAGAATATCCCAAAATTATCTCAGAATGACTGTTGGTCTTCCAAAATGTTCATTGAATATGATTGAATGCATATTGTAACTTTGTAAAGTACAAAAAGCTACTGTTACAACAGTAGATCTTAAGTTCTGAACTCCAGGACAGTTTGGATGAAATAGAATATCCCAAAATTATCTCAGAATGACTGTTGGTCTTCCAAAATGTTCATTGAATATGATTGAATGCATATTGTAACTTTGTAAAGTACAAAAAGCTACTGTTACAACAGTAGATCTTAAGTTCTGAACTCCAGGACAGTTTGGATGAAATAGAATATCCCAAAATTATCTCAGAATGACTGTTGGTCTTCCAAAATGTTCATTGAATATGATTGAATGCATATTGTAACTTTGTAAAGTACAAAAAGCTACTGTTACAACAGTAGATCTTAAGTTCTGAACTCCAGGACAGTTTGGATGAAATAGAATATCCCAAAATTATCTCAGAATGACTGTTGGTCTTCCAAAATGTTCATTGAATATGATTGAATGCATATTGTAACTTTGTAAAGTACAAAAAGCTACTGTTACAACAGTAGATCTTAAGTTCTGAACTCCAGGACAGTTTGGATGAAATAGAATATCCCAAAATTATCTCAGAATGATTGTTGGTCTTCCAAAATGTTCATTGAATATGATTGAATGCATATTGTAACTTTGTAAAGTACAAAAAGCTACTGTTACCAAAGTAGATCTTAAGATCTGAACTCCAGGACAGTTTGGATGAAATAGAATATCCCAAAATTATCTCAGAATGACTGTTAGTCTTCCAAAATGTTCATTGAATATGATTGAATGCATATTGTAACTTTGTAAAGTACAAAAAGCTACTGTTACAACAGTAGATCTTAAGTTCTGAACTCCAGGACAGTTTGGATGAAATAGAATATCCCAAAATTATCTCAGAATGACTGTTGGTCTTTCAAACTGTTCATTGAATATGATCGAATGCATTTTGTAACTTTGTAAAGTACAAAAAGCTACTGTTACAACAGTAGATCTTAAGTTCTGAACTCCAGGACAGTTTGGATGAAATAGAATATCCCAAAATTATCTCAGAATGACTATTGGTGTTCCAAAATGTTCATTGAATATGATTAAATGCATATTGTAACTTTGTAAAGTACAAAAAGCTACTGTTACAACAGTAGATCTTAAGTTCTGAACTCCAGGACAGTTTGGATGAAATAGAATATCCCAAAATTATCTCAGAATGATTGTTAGTCTTCGAAAATGTTCTTTGAATATGATTGAATATATATTGTAACTTTGTAAAGTACAAAAAGCTACTTATTTTTTTTTTTTTTTTTTTTTATCTTGATTATCGAGATTTTCGGCCTCGGGCTGGTTCATCTCCCGTCGTAGTCACTCAAATACCACTTTTGGGTATTTTCGTAACTTGTCCGGGGGTGAGATTTGAACTCGTGACTTTGGCGTGAGAGGTATGGATGTTAACCACTACGCCGGGGTCGCCCCCACAAAAAGCTACTGTTACAACAGTATATCTTAAGTTCTGAACTCCAGGACAGTTTGGATGAAATAGAATATCCCAAAATTATCTCAGAATGATTGTTAGTCTTCCAAAATGTTCATTGAATATGATTGAATACATATTGTAACTTTGTAAAGTACAAAAAGCTACTGTTGCCACAGTAGATCTTAAGTTCTGAACTCCAGGACAGTTTGGATGAAATAGAATATCCCAAAATTATCTCAGAATGACTATTGGTCTTCCAAAATGTTCATTGAATATGATTAAATGCATATTGTAACTTTGTAAAGTACAAAAAGCTATTGTTACAACAGTAGATCTGAAGTTCTGAACTCCAGGACACTTTGGATGAAATAGAATATCCCAAAATTATCTCAGAATGACTGTTGGTCTTCCAAAATGTTCATTGAATGTGATTGATTGCATATTGTAACTTGGTAAAGTACAAAAAGCTACTGTTACAACAGTAGATCTTAAGTTCTGAGCTCCAGGACAGTTTGGATGAAATAGAATATCCCAAAATTATCTCAGAATGATTGTTAGTCTTCCAAAATGTTCTTTGAATATGATTGAATATATATTGTAACTTTGTAAAGTACAAAAAGCTACTTTTTCTTCTTTTGTTTTTTATCTTAAGTTCTGAACTCCAGGACAGTTTGGCTGAAATAGAATATCCCAAAATCATCTCAGAATGACTGTTGGGTATTTTCCAAAATGTTCATGTGAATTTGATTGACTTGCAGATATGATGTAACCACTACGCCGGGGTCGCCCCCACAAAAAGCTACTGTTACAACAGTATATCTTAAGTTCTGAGCTCCAGGACAGTTTGGATGAAATAGAATATCCCAAAATTATCTCAGAATGATTGTTAGTCTTCCAAAATGTTCATTGAATATGATTGAATACATATTGTAACTTTGTAAAGTACAAAAAGCTACTGTTACAACATTAGATCTTAAGTTCTGAACTCCAGGACAGTTTGGATGAAATAGAATATCTTAAAATTATCTCAAAATGTTTGTTGGTCTTTCAAAATGTTCATTGAATATGATCGAATGCATATTGTAACTTTGTAAGGTACAAAAAGCTACTGTTACAACAGTAGATCTTAAGTTCTGAACTCCAGGACAGTGTGGACAACTTAGCACATCTCAAACAAATATTTCCTACTTTTTTCAATAATTTCTAACTTATTAAGCACCAAATCAACCAGAATACATCAAACTGTTCGTATAATAACGCTTGGAAAAATTTTGGCCTGAGAAGGTGAAACCAAATGGGTGATTCGGACAAACTCCCTTGTCATTCAATCTGCTCCATGAGTGGATTTAAGGCATGCAACAACAAGAAAACATATGTTAAAGCAATGTTTAATCAAATGAAATCTCAATTTGCATTTGAAACATCGCCAGCTGAAAGTGAACCACGCCGCAATCCAACCAAGTAACAAATGGGGGAATTTATTGTTTAAGAGCTTTTCCGTTGCACCTCCCTCGATGCCCGACAGGAAAAAGTGTCACTACCGATGACAAATTGTATGTATTTTGCATGCGTCTCGGAAAAATCCAAAAGCACAAGGCGCAGCCCTTATTCAATGCTAAGAAAAATGCTGTTTGAGTTATGGCTCCGTCTTCGTTTCCACCGATGTCTGCCACTGACAGGAGCTCCACGTTCTTCGGCGGCTGACATTCAACGTCTGTGATGCTAGCCGAACCATGAAAGGATTTCGCCCCTCCTCCACCACCGTCATTCAGTCTGTCATATATAAATCATTTGATTCCGGATTAAGCATCTTTGCCTTTATCCCTACTGCAGATGCTGTTTCTTATTCTACTTCTTTCTTATGTTTGGTTTGTTGGATGACAAAAAGGTAATGCCGATAATACCCTTTGCGGTAGAATTTGCGGTGAAAATTAAATTTTCATGGCCATTATTATCCCTACTATGTATCAACACTTTCCATTTAAGTGGATTATGAGGTGGAATGATAAATTTGAATCAGAAATAGCTTGAACAACAAAGCAAAACCTCGAACTTGGAGCTCAATTGCCCGAGAGCCACGACGACAATCTACTGCACTTTGCTTATTCCGGTCCACTTATCTGCAAACACCACAGTCTGTCACTAGAACAACCTCGGTGTCATTCTCTAGGGCAGAGCCAAGTGCACAATTGCATAGCTATGCAATTGACCGGAGCAAGAGCACGCGACAATCCGACCGGGGGAATCGCTCATATACATGATACTTATAGCCACTAGAAGCAAACGAAAGGTGACGATACGAGTAAGCATTTTCAATGCACCAAACACCCACCCCAGTCTGGATCCCGGAACTTCCCGCAACTCCCATCAACTGCCATTCAATGCCAATGCGGTCGGACTGAGACCTGGGGTTTCATTGTCAATTGAAATGTCACGCTGCAATTTCTGCGCCTCGTTATCTCGATCTTCCAGCAGGTCGATCCGTGGAGAAGGGTGGAAGAGTCTCATAACTAGCACCACACGTAACGCGCCACCACGACGACGGGTGGCGATGCAATTGCAGCACGACTGTGTGATTCCATTTGCACGACAAAAAGAGTATGTTTATGCTCTCTTCCAGTCAATTGAATCCTCGAATTTCCCCTCGAGCAGCGATGAGCGCTAAAATTGCACACTCGTGATTGACAGCTGAGCAGAGACACGGTTCTAGTGCATCAACACGCCGGCCGCCACCACCAGCTGCAGCGTCGCACTTAATTATCGCTCCAGCAACGAGCTAGGATAATGCGATCGATCGAAGGCGGCGGCGAGAAGCCAGTGGAAGAGGTTTGTAATTGAATTGGAATGAAATTTTCACGACGGGTGACATCTGACACTCAAGCAGATCGATGCCGTGGGCGGAGTTAGTCCCGAAGGCACTAGCCTAGTACGGTGGATTCAAGGTTGAGTTTGTTCAATGTGGCTCTGGCTTCAATGTTAATTGAAGCATTTTCTATTATTTTGTATCTCAAATACCGCAAAGTTCGTGGGTGAAACCAGACAAAATGCTTCAACAGGAATCGAGAACAAGAAATTTTGAGCAAGCTCGTTAGTCAGTTCCCGGAAATCATCGATGCACGAAGCATCGTTTACTGCGAGGAGTGCTGAGGAGTGCTCTTTGCCATGTCAACAAAGTTGCACCAAAAAAAAAACGATCGATTGTGCAGGAAGAATTTCTGCTCCTACCTGAGTTCCTCTATGCTGCCCCAGTTCCACTGACCCCGAAAACTTTCAAATCTTCTACTGCCCTCCAACCGGGACAGGACCCGGTCATCTATCAGCTACAAATCCACTATCGCACTACACACCGTTTCACTCAATTGCGGGATCGTTGTGGCCAGCAATAGCCAGAACCAGGCAGCAGCCCAGCCAACATGGGAATGGTACCAGGTGTCCGAAAACTTTTAACACCGGCGTAATTAATGTAAATTCGAGATTGTGTGCCTGTGTCGTCGTGGGTGGGTGTGTGTGTGTGTATGATAGTAGCACAGTACAATTGCAAACTGCTTTCCGGTACTGAAAGTTTTGGTTTCGTTAGATAAGAGAGCTCCGGCGTGGGGGTGGGGAGTTGTTTGTAAGTATTTGCGGCCCCCGTTCAGCATGCCAAAAGCTCTCTTATTTAAAGGTAAATTAAGCTGAAACACTACCGGAATGGTGTTGGTTCGGTGGTTTTACAGCGCAACTGACAGCATGTGAGGGAACGAACATGCATCGACCGAGGGAAGCGCAAAACAACTTTGTAAATATAAAGTTCCTCCGGTGCCGCGCCGGATGCCATAGCTGAGCTGCGCTCGGTGAAAACTTGTTCCTAGTGAACTACAGGATGTTGCTAGTTGTGATCCGGCAGTAACTTAACTACATATCCGTCAGCCTGGAGCAAACGTGAGCATGGATCTGTCTGGAGAGTGTTGAATAAAATTCAATTTCGAGATAAAAGTTGGACTTTTAGCGAAAGTGAAGGTTTGACTGGCGAATATTATCGCTGCTACTTCGCTTGAGTTCTCCGGTTTTGCTTGCCAAAACACGGGTAGCTTTCTCTAATTAGCATTCAAATTAATTGCGCAACTAGTAGGCATTCTGTAGCACGTTTTTAATTAGAGGTAATTAATTTGTTTGCGCCCGGTAGAAACATCTGCTCCAAAAGATAGGCTCCGCTGGCATACTTAGATGGCTGTCAGGTACTGCGTTGTAGGATCTGAGTGAGGAGGGAAATTTATGAGCACTTGTTTGGTTGCCTTAGCTACTGAAGTATCGGTATGTCATTTATTAATTTGCTAGAGTGTTGCGGAATTCCTAAGAGAGGAGAGGGAATAAGGATCCTTCAGTCAAATTCCAGTCAGAAAGCGTCTTGAAAGAAAAGACATTTTTGAAGAGATTTTAGAACTTTTCTTATTTTAGAACTGCCGTGAAATTTCTTAAGACTTATTTTTTGACGTTTAAAAATGAATAAGAAACATTAAATCTCTTGGAGATATTTGCAGCAAAATTTCAATAAGACAATTTTCGTCGACTGATAAAATTATTTTAAATCAATCGAACTTGATATTCCGAGCAATGAACTTCAGGGAAGTTTTTCAGAGAAGTTTAGGGTAGTTCTTTCGAGAACTTCAGGGAAATATTTCCGAGAATTTCCTTGAAGTTTTACCGATAAATTCTGGAAAGTTGTTCTAAAAAGCTAACTGCGGTTTTGCTAAGTATTTCAGAAAAATTCTGCAGAGAACTTCAAGAAAAAACTTCTTTGAACTTAAGGGACGTTCTTTACAGAATTCCAGAAAATTTTCATGTGACAACTTAAGTAAAATTCTTCTGAGAACTAAAATGAAATTCTTTCACGATTTTCAGGAAAGTACTGCTTAGAACTTCAAGAAAATTCTGCTGAGAATTTCAAGAAAGTTCTGCTGAGAATTTAAGGAAAGTTCTTTCAAGAACAACAATGAAATATTTCTGAGAACTTTGCGGCAAAATTTAAATAAGACAATTTTTGTTGACTGTTAGAATTATTTTAAATCAATCGAATTTGATATTCCGAGCAATGGAGTCATTTATTGTATAATATTATATTGCAAAAAAAAAATGTATAAATGCCAAAAAAGGATAAAGGTGATTCGAGAACGTAGGTTTGAAGGAGATATTAGCAATCTATTCAAAATATTGGATAGTTTTAAGTTGAGAATTTATTTCGAAATCCAACATGTTTGGCCGAAAAGTTTGTTGACTTAATGGATCAGCCTTAAAACGCAATTCCTTTGAATTACCACAAAAAATTCGGTACATTTGCAAGTTCTTACTACGTCACAATATCTTGGTTTAGGTAATAAAATAATGCAAATCCTTGCATTTCTAAACTTAATCTTGAAAGGATATTTTGTAAACATATAGCGAGTATTACTTTATAAAAAAATCTATCAACAAATATTGACATTTTTATTCAGCAAACACATTAACATTTACCATACTATAATATTATGATATTCATCACATTTATTGTTCTCATCAAGTAACAGTAGGCCAAGACAGCTTATTGGCAGTTTCACAAGCAACGCGCCATCGTATTTTGAAGAACGTTATTGTTGCAATGGATAAATATCTTTTGGGAGAATTTGTTTATTTCTCAATAAATGATGCTAAGCTGGCTCGACTCAGCAAAAAAAACGAACCAGCATTATTATATTGCTTGAGTTATTGGAGCTATTGATTGCACATAAGGTCTGTATCCACATTAATCCGGACACCTTCAAATCATTGTAACTTTTGAAATATTGCACGTAGGAATGAAACATAGCTGAGAGTCTATGATGAAAATGATTATGATTGATGTTTACATTTCATGTTTAGTATTCAAGATGGCGACGAAAGAAAAACAAGTGCTTGAGCGAATTATGTAATTTTGTCAATACAGGACCTTGCAAAAACATTGGATTTGCCTAAATCAGCTGTTCACAATGTGCTCAAATAATTTTCTGAACGTTTGACGGTGGAGACTTAAGTCGTATAAAGTAAAAACAGTTCCAAATCGCAACGACAAACAGAACTTGGCAGCAAAATCACGGGCTCGACGTTTGTACTGCGAATATTTGACGAAGTTTTCATGCGTTGTTATGGACGATGAAGCTTATGTCCTGGAGGATTTCAAGCACCTTCCAGGGCTGGCTTTTTATTCTGCTATGGTCAGAAATGCTAAAGCTGAGCATTTCAGAACGAAGAAGGCATCGAAATTTCCCAAAAAATACCTTGTGGGGCAAGCAATTTGCACGTGTGGCAAAAAGAGTAAATCTTTCGTCACTACAGGCACAATCAACAAGGAGATCTATCAGAAAGAGTGTCTGCATAAGCGATTGCTACCCTTCATCAAAAGTCACAAAGAAAACCCTTTGTTCTGGCCCGATTTGGCATCATGCCACTATGCTAAAACTGTGATGGAGTGGTACCAAGCAAATCAAGTGAACATTGTACCAAAAACCTCAAACCCGCCAAATTGCCCAGAGCTACGACCAATCGAGAGATATTGGGCTCTGATGAAGCGGAAGCTTTCTGGAAAGAAGCAAGCAATCAAAAACATCAAACACTTCCAGCAAATTTGGACAAGGACGGCCTCTACGATTTCTGAAGAGTCTGTACAAACCCTAATGGATGAAATTAAGCGCAAATTTCGAAAATTTTATGCAAATACCGAATAACTATGTTTTGTCCTCACGAATTGTTAAAATACATCCCATGAATCTGAAATAAACAACTACGACGGAAATATAATGCGAAATTTATGTTTTATTCATGTTTTGAGGTGTCCAGATTATTGCGGATACAGACCATATGTTGCTGATTTGAGCCCCCAGAAACACCCCACCTCCACCTCCCAAAAAATCTGTTGAGCACGTATATTTGAACTGAAATCACTCGAAGAATGTTCAATTGGTTTGTGATATGACAGTTTCGAAGGTTCTACCTATGAGGCTTTCATGTGGAAACATTGCTAAGTGCGACGATCGAAGCAAAAATATGACAACAAAGAAGCAGAGATGCACATATTTGCTAAGACGGAGAATACCCTACCCAGCCAGAGCTTTTTGTGACATATTTGAAGACTGTAAGGCATCCGGAAATTGATTTCAATACAGCCAACAGTAAGGCATTGGAGCCCTGCTCTTACACATAGGAAAAAGAGAAAGGAAAAAAAAATTTAAAATAACTATTTAAATTCATGACAGCGTTGACACAGCAAAACGATTGTATTTCAACATATCACAATATTGCTTTCGAAGTTCAATAAAGAGTGTGACCAGCATAAAAGGGATGCTCATATTTATACCTTAAGGCCAATGTTTGGCATCACTTACAAGAACCATATCTTCAGGGAAGTTCAGCCGAGAATTTCAAAAAAGTTTTGCAGAAAGCTTCAGAGAAGATCTTTACTGAACTTCAGAGAAGTTCATCCGATAATTCCAGAGAATTTCTTCCGGACACTTCAATGAAATTTTTCTGAAAACTTCAGAGAAGTTCTTCCAAAAACTTCAATGAAAATCTTCCAAAAACTTCAGAGCAGTTCTGGCGAAGGGAGTTCTTCCAAAGGGAAGTTCTTCCAAAAACTTCAATTTTCCGAGGAAGTTCTTCCAAAAACTTCAATGAAATTTAACCGTGAACTTTAGGGAAATTCATCTGAAAACTGAAGGAGTTCGTCAGAGAACTTGAGTGATAGCTCCGATAGCTTAAGGAACATTCTTCTGAAAACTTCAGGGAAGCTCTTCCGAGAATTTTATAGCAGTTCTTCCGAGAACTTCATAGCAGTTCATCAAAAACAATATTTAAAATTCTGCAGAGAACTTCTGAGAAGATTTTTAAATAACTTTGGGGAAGTGCATCAAAAACTTCAGAGAAGTTCTGAAAAGAACATCAGGGAAGTTTTTCCGAGAATTTCATTGAAATTTTTACGAGAATTTCAGCGAAGTTCTGCAGAGAACTTCAGGAAAACTTTTCACAGAACTTCAAGGAAGATCTTCAAAATCTTTAAATAAGTTCATCCGAGAACTTTAGGGAAGTTCTAACAAAAACTTTATTAAAAATCTTCTGATAATTTCAGGGAAGCTCTGCCAAGAACTTCAGAAAATTACTACTGCAAATTAAGGGAACTTCAGTGGAATTCTTCCAAAAACTTCAACGAAATTCTTCTCAGAACTTCTAGTGAGTTCCTCCGATGACTTCTAAAAATTTCTCCCGAGTACTTCAAAAAAACATCTTCCAAGTACTTAAGGAAAGTTCTTCAAAATCATGGAAGTTCTTCAAAGTACTTCAGGCAACTTCTTCTGAAAATTTCAGAGAAGCTCTTAAAAGAATTATAAGGAAGTTATTCTGAGAACCTCAGGGAAGTTCTTCCGAGTACTTCAGGAAATCTTAACAGAACTTCAAAGAGTTTCTTTAAAGAACTTTATTGAAGTTATTCAGAGAACTTCAGGGAAATTCTTCAGATGACTTGAGGAAAGTTCTTCGGAGAAATTTAAGGAAGTTCTTCAGGAAACTTTAGGGAAATCTTCACAGAACTTAGGGGAGGTTCTTGCAAGAACTTTTAGGAAGTTCTTCCGAGAACTTTAGAAAAGCTCTTCCAAAAAATTTAAGGGAGTAACTTTTGGAAATTAGAAAGACCAGCTATGGCAAATCATGCACGAATAGGGATTTCCGGAAAAACTGACGGGGTTGATCAAAGCAACGATGGATCGAGTGATGTGTGTCGTCCGAGTTTCAGAGATACTCTTGAGTCCCTTCGAATCTCGGAGAAGTTCTTCCGAGAATTTTGTTGAAGTTCTTCTGAGAACTTCAGGAAAGTTCTTCAGAGAACTTCAGGAAAGTTCTTCAGAGAACTTCAGAGAAAATCTTAACAGAACTTAAGAAAAGATCTCCACAAAACTTCATTAAAGTTCAAACGAGATTTTCAAGGTAGCTCTTACTAAAACTTCATTTCAATTCTTCTGAGAACTTTAAAGAAGCTCTTCTGAGAACAACAATGAAGTAAATCCGAGAACATCAGGAAAATTGTTCCAGGTAATTATTCCAAAGACGTTCAAAAAGTTACTCTGAGAACTTCAGGAAAGTTGTGCTGAGAACTTTAGGGTTGTTGTTTCGCAAGCTTCAGGAAAACACTTCCAAGAATTTCATTTATGTTTTACCGAGAACTTCTGGGATGTTGTTAAAAGAGCATCAGAAAACTTTTGCCGAGAATATCAGAGAAGTTCTGCAGAGATTTTCTGAAGAGAACTTCAGGAAAACTCTTCACAGAACTTCGGGGAAGATCTTCATAAATCTTCAGATAATTTCATCCGAGAAATTCAAAGAAGTTCTTATTAAAACATCTTTGAAAATCTTCTTAAAAATTCGAAAAAGTTCTTCTGAGAACAACGATGATATTCTTCCGAGAACTTCAGGAAAATGCTGTCAAGAGCTTCAGGAAATTTCTACCGTGAATTTAAGAGAATTCCATTGAAATTTGTCCAAGAACTTCAATGAAATTCTCCCGAGCACTTGTAGAAATTTCTTCCAAGAACTTCCAGAACATTTTCCCGAGAACTTCAAGGAACTTCTTCAAAGAACTTCAGGAAAAAATTTCAGAACCATGGAAGTTCTTTAGAGTACTTCAGGAAACTTTTGCTAAGAATTTCAGAGAAGTTCTTCAAAGACCTTTAGAGAAGTTATTCAGAGAACTTCAAGGAAGTTCTCTCGAGAACTTAAGTTAATCGCAACAGAATTTGACAGGGTTTTTTTCAGAAAACATGAAAGAGTTTTTTACAGCAATCTTTAGGGAAGTCATTCTGTGAAATACAATGAAATTCTTCGGAAGAACTTCAGGTAGGTTTTGCCGAAAACTGCAGGAAAAATTTACACAGAACTTCAGGAAAGATCATCACAGAACTTCAGGAAAGTTCTTACTGGAACTTCAATTAAATTTTTCTGAGAACTTATTCTGAGAAGTTATTCTGAAGTTATTCTGAAAACAACAATGAAATTTTCCCGCGAAATTCAGGGAAGTTCTGTGGAGAAACCTAGGAAAGTTTTGCCGATAATTTGAGAGAAGTTCTTCCAAGAACTACATCGGAATTCTTCCTAGAACTTTAGGTTAGTTCTTCCGAGAGCTTCAGAGAAGTTCTTCAGAAAACTTCAGGTAACTTCTTCGGATAATTTCAGGGAGGTTCTTCAATGAACTTTTGGGAAGTAATTCAAAGAACTTCCGGGAAGTTCTTCAGATGACTTCAGGGAAGTTCTTCAGAGAAATTTAGAAAATCTTCACAGAACTTCAGGGAAGTTCTTTCAAGCTTTCAAACTCTTCCGAGAAATTAATGGGAGTTATGAAAGTTCATTTTTAAATTCAGGAAAGATCTTCCAAAACTTCAGGGAAGTTCTTCTGGGATTTGTAAGGAAGCTTTTAGCTTTTTTTTTCAATGATTTTATTCCAAGAACTTTAGGAATAACCATCCAAAAACTGAATGGAAGTCATATCGAAAAAAAAATTCCTAGAACATAAAGAAAGTGAGGTTCTTTCGAGAACGTCAGTGAAATTCTTTCGAGAATTTAATTTAAGTTTTACTGAGAAGTTCAAGGAAGTTGTTCAGAAAACGAAAGGGCAGTTTTGCCGAGAATTTTAGGAAAATTCTGCAGAGAACTTCAAGAAAAATCTTCGCAAAACTTAAGGGAAGTTTTTCACAGAATTTCAGAAAACTTTCATCCGAAAACTTAAGGAAAATTCTCCTGAGAACCACAATGAAATTCTTTCAAGAACTTTAGGAAAGTTCTGCTGAGAACTTCAGGAAAGTTCTGCCGAGAATTTTAGGAAAGTTTTTCCATGAACTTCAATGAAATATTTCGGAGAACTTCAACTTCAAGGAAGTTCTTCCTAGAACTTCAGGAAATTTCTTCCAAGAACTCCAGGGTAGTTCTTTCAAAAACTTTATGTAAGTTTTTTCATGAACTTCAAGGAAGTTCTTCCAAGGTTATCAGGGAACATTCTTCATGATCTTCAGGGAATTTTTTCCAAGAATTTTAGGGATGTTCTTTCAAAAACTCTAGGGAATTTATTGCAAGAAATTCAGGGAAGTTTTTCCGAGAATTCCAGGGAAATTATTCCAAGAAATACTTCATAGTTTTACCTAGAACTTTAGGGAAATTTTGCCGAGAATTTGAGATATGTTCTGCAGTGAACTTCAGGAAACATCTTAACAGAACTTCAGGAATGCTTATCCAAGAACTTTAAGGAAGTTCTCATTAAAACTTTAAAGTTATAGGAAATTCTTCAAAGAACTTCATGAAATCTTAACAGAACATATTAGAGTTTTTTTTTCAGAATACTTGAAATAGTTTTTTCAGAGATCTTTTGAGAACTCCAATGAAATTCTTCAGAGAAATTCAGGGAAGATTTGTCGAAAGCTTCAGCAAAATTCTGTCGAGAGCTCCAATGAAATTCTTCAGATAACCTAAGGAAAGTTGTTCTTAGAACTTCAGAGAAGTTCTGCAGAGAACTTCAGGAAAAATCTTCACAAAACTTCAGGGAACATCATCACAGAACCTCAGGAAAGTTCTTACTGCAACTTCAATTAAATTTTCTGAGAACTTCAGGGAAGTTCTTCTGAAAACTACAATGAAATTCTTCCGAGAAATTCAGGGAAGTTCTGCTGAGGAATCCAGGAAAGTTTTGCCGAAAATTTAAGGAAAGTTCTTCAATAACTTCAATGCATTTTTTTTCGGAAAATTCCAAAGATGTTGTTCCGAGAACATCAGAGAAATTCTTCCGATAACATAAGAGAAGTTCTTCCGAGAACTTTACGGAACTTCTTTAGAAAACTTTATGGAAGTTCTGCACAGAACTTCAGGAAACTTCTTCGGAGAACTTCAGAGTAGTTATTCAAAAAACTTTAGAGAAGTTATTAAGAGAACTTCAGGGAAATTCCTTAGATGAATTTAGGCGAGGTTCTTTAGAAAACTTTGGGGAAGTTCTTCCGAAAACTTTAGGGAAGCTCTTCCGAAAAATAAAGCCGAGTTATTTTTTGAAATCCAGGAAAATTCATTCTCAAAATTCCGGGAAGTTCTTTTGAGATTTCCATGGAAGCTATTATTGGAACTCTAATGTCGAGAGCTTCAAGATTTTTTTCCGAAAACATACGGGTAGTCTTTTCAAGAACTTCAGGGAAGTACGAAAATTTCATTAAAGTTTTACCGAGAACTTCAGGGAAGATGTTCAAAAAACTAAAGGGTAGTTTTGCCAAGAATTTCAGGAGAGTTCTGCAGGGACCTTCAAAAAAATAAATTTCGCAGAACTAAGGAGCAGTTCTTCAGAGAATTTCAGAAATGAAATTCTTCTAAGAACTTAAAGAAAAATCTGCCGAGAACATCAGGAAAGTGCTGACGAGAAGGAAAGTAATTTCAAGAACTGCAATGAAATTTTTCAGAGAACTTCAACTTCAGCGAAGTTCTTCCAAGAACTTCGGGAAGTTCTAACAAGAACTTCGGGAAGTTCTTCCAAAAACTTCAAAGAAGTTCTTCCAAGGTCGTCAGAGAAGTTCCTTCATGATCTTCAGAGAAGATTTTCAATGAACTTCAGGAAAGTTCTTCGAAGAACTTCCAAAAACTCTAGGGAAATTATTTCAAGAACTTCAGGGAAGTTCTTCAGAGAACGTCAGGGAAACTGTTCCAAGAATTACTTAGAAGTTTTACCGAGAACTTCAGAAAACTTTTGCCGAGAATTTCAGAGATGTTCTTCGGAGAACTTCTGGAAAAATTTTAACAGAACTTCAAGAAAGCACAACCGAGAACTTCAGGGAAGTTATCATTAAAACTTTCATAAAATTCTTCTGAGAACTTCAGGGAAATTTTTCTGATAACTACAATGAAATTTCTCCGAGAACTTCTTGGAAATTTTGCCGAGAACTTTTGGGAACTTCAAAGTGAACTTTTTGGAAATTCTTCAAAGTAGTTCTCGAAACTTCTTTTCGAGAAGCTTGGCGTTGTTTTATTTTTGTATTAGAATGATTTTTTTCCTATTTATGCTTTATAAGGCTTCACTTTTTGTGCTTCTTACGTCATATTAAGGTATGAAATAAAGTATTAAACGCTGATTTTTTTTACGACGGTAATGGTACCGCGTAAAAAAACTGCGTAAAAAACCGCGTTATTTCAAAAAACGACGTAAAAAAAGTGAAGGAAATTAATATTATATTTCATATTCATATTGAAAGGATATGGTCATAAAAATATATTCGTGGTGGAAAAACATGGTTCTAGTAACATTGGCCACCGGGAATCTGCTACAAATGGATAGAAGTTGTTAGTTCAATGTGTGAGAAAAACAGTCCAGAGTAATTAAAAAGAGTTTTCGTCTTCGGCAAAATTTCTCAGTGAGTCATTCGTCGTCTTTTGACATTATCGCATTATTTTCACATCATGCCACATAGATGGCACTGCAGTCTATCTTGTCTAAATTAAACGCTAAAGTTGCCGTCTTCGGTAAAGTTTCTCAGTATTTTATTTGTAGTATTTTAATATTACTATATTAGTTCCCACCACCACCAAATTCAAATGGTGGTCACTCTGGCAAATATTGGCCGATTTTAGTTTTGTTTTCACCGTTAGATTCTGCTTTATGGACATTGGCAGCAACGTCCATTTGGATTCATATGGTTCCCGTAAATCCAGGTTTCCGGGGCTGAGGTCCGGTACGGAGACACTATTTGGGAATATCAAGTGAATTTCTGGAAAAGACTGTCAAAACCTTTGGAATAATTCCTTAAAATAAATTTTTATTCCATATACCTCAATATTCCAACTTGACCCCGGACCGGTTATTCCGGAACAGGCTCCCAGAAGGCCTAGAGTGGCCACAAACATATATAGAAGGAAACCCCAGCAATATGGGTATCAACATTCATGAAATTTCTCCAGTAAGATATCTGTCAACATTTTGTGGCCATATGACTTTACTGAAGTTCTCGGAAAAACTTCGCTGAAGTTGAAATTCTCAGAAAAATTACGTTGAAGTTCTTGAAAGAACTTTCCTCAGATTCTCGGCAGAACTTTCCAGAAGTTCTCGGAAGAACTTTTTTTTAATTTTTCTCGGCAGAACTGCCCTTTATATTTCTGTTCAACTTCCCTGAAGTTCTCGGTAAAACATAAATGAAATTCCCGTAATAATTTCTCTGACGTTCTCGGAAGAACCTCCCCGAAGTTCTTGAAAGGACTACCCTTATGTTTTCGAAAATTAAAAATCTTGAAGTTCTCGAAAGAGTTTTCCATAAAATTTTTGGAAGTTTATCCCTGAAGTAAATCTCTGGAAGTAAATAGATGAAGTTCCAATAAAAGCTACCCTGAAAATCTCAGAAGAGCTTCCTGAAATTTTCGGTAGAACTTCCCTGAATTTTACGAATGAACTTTCCTGGGTTTCAAAGAATAACTCCGCTTTAATTTTTGGAAGAGCTTCCCTGAAGTTCTCGAAAGAGCTTTTCTTAAGTTCTCGAAAGAACATCCCTTATGTTCTGTGAAGCTTTCCTAAAGTTCTCTGAATAATTTCCCTAAATTTCCCTGAAGAACTTCCCTGGAATCATCTAAAGAATATGCCTGAAGTTAATAACTTCTCTAAAGTTCTTTGAATAACTTCTCTGAAGTTCGCCGAAGAAGTTACTTGAAGTTCTGTGAAAAACTTCCCTTATGTTCTTTGAAGAAGTTCCGTAAAGATCTCGGAAAAACTTCTCTGATGTTCTCGGAAGAACTTCTCTGGAGTTTTCGAAAAAACTTCACTGAAGCTCTCGAAAGAGTTTTCCATTAAATTTTTGGAAGTTTATCCCTGAAGTTCTTGAAGAAAGTCATTGAAGTTTCAATAAAAGCCTCCCTGAATATCTCAGAAGAACTTCCCTGAAGTTTTCGGTAGAGAATCCCTGAATTTTAAGAATGAAATTTTCTGGATTTCAAAACATAACTCCGTTTTATTTTTCGGAAGAACCTGCCTAAAGTTCTCGGAAGAACTTCCCTAAATTTCTGGGAAGAACTTCCCTAAAGTTCTTTAAAGAACTTTCCCAAAGTTCTCGAAAGAACTTCGCTAAAGTTTTGTGAAGTTCTCTGAAGAAATTCCATAAATTTCTCAGAAGAACTTACCAGGAGTCATCAAAAGAATTTCCCTGAAGTTCTTTTAATTAAGTCTCTAATGTTCTTTGAATAACTTCTCTGAAGTTCTCCAAAGAAGTAATCTGGAGTTCTGTGAAGAACTTCCATTAATTTCTCTGAAAAACTGCTGTAAAGTTCTTGAATGAACTTCTCTGATTTTTCTCTGGAGTTTTCGGACTTTTCTGGAGTTTTAGGAAAAACTTCACTGATGTTCCCGGAAGAACTAACCTAAAGCTCTAGAAAAAATCTCATTGAAGTAATTGGAAGAACTTCCCTTCAATTTTCGGCAGAACTTTCCTGGATTCTTCAGCAGAACTTCCCTGAAAATCTCGGAAGAATTTCATTGAAGTTTTCAGAAGAACTTCCTTAAAGTTCACAGAAAAAAAATAATTGAAGTTGCAGTTAGAACTTGCCTAAAGTTCTGTGATGATGTTTCCTGGAGATCTGTGAAGTTCTCTGCACAACTTTGCTGAAATTCTTGGCAAAACAAATTTCCTCAGGTCATCTGAAGCATTTCGTTGAAGCTCTCGGCAGAATTTGGCTGAAGTTCTCAACAAAACTTTCCTGAATTTCTCTGAAGAATTTCTTTGTAGTTCTCAGAAGAAGTTCCCTGAATATCTCTGGAAAAACTCTTTCAAATATTCTAATAAAAAAACTCGTCTAAGTTCTGTTAAGATTTCCTGAAATTCACTGAATAATATCCCTAATGTTATTTGAAGAACTTCCCTGAAGTGCTTGGAAGAAATTCCCTGAAGTACTCTGAAGAACTTTTTCTTAAGAAGTTTCCTGAAATTCAAAGCAAAACTTCCCTGATATCATTTTTGTTCGCAGAAGACCTTCCCGGAAGTTCTCGGATAATTTTAATTGAAGTTTTAATATGAACTTCCCTAAAGTTCTCGGATGAGATTTCCGGTTCTTGGAAGTTCTGTAAAGATCTTCCTGAGAGTTCTGTGAAGATTTTCTCCGTTCTTGAAGTTCTCTGCAGAACTTCCCTGACAATTCTCCTGGAATATCTCCTAAAATGAAGATGTCCCACCCCCCCAAAAATATTAATTCTTACACTCTTTAAATTTTCCATTCCACCCCCATTCCCATCACCTTCCCAACATTACTGTAGTTCTCAGAAGAATTATGCTTAGGTGGATTTCTTTTTCGGAAGAAATTCCTTTCGCATTCTGCCCCCCGATGTTTTCTGCAGAATTCCTGAAATCTTGCGCAAAGTTTCGGCCCCCCACCGCAGTTAGCTTTTCTGAACAATTTTCCAGAAGTTTTCAGTAAAAGTCCAATGAAATTCTCGGAAGTATTTCCCTGAAGTTTTCGAAAGAACTGCCCTAAATTTCTCTGAAAAACTTCCCCTGATGGTCTTTGAATAACTTTCTGGAGGTTATCGAAATAACTTCTTGAAGTTCTTGACCACGAACTCTTTTCCCCCAAAATTTCCCGAGATTTTCGGATGAACTTTCCAAAGTTCTTTGCAACCTGCTAAGAAGTTCTCGGGAAAAAATAATATTGAAGTTTTCCTGAATAACTTCCAAGAACAATTCCCTCTCGAAGATCATGGTTGTCACCTTGTCGTAGGTGAGAGGGCTAATCTCATGCAAAAGGCCAGCATGGGAGACCAAGAACATGATCAGCAGTGATAGTATCACACTATGCTTTCTTTAAATTGCCACGTCGTAGTGCGTTTATTTAAAGGCACTGAAACAGGTGTGATACTGGCGGGCTTAACCGCAATTCACTCTTAGACGAAGCTAGGAACAATCTACATATACCTGATATCAAATAATTTAGGGAAACGACAAAAAAGTTCCCTTTTCATTTGCTTGACAGTTTTATTTTTCATTGTTGCTTATTCTCTAATTGTCATTCATTAAACATCAAAATACAGTTGGTATCATTAATAATCTTATTGTTCACTTCATTATTGAAAAGGGTGAGTGTTTTGATCATGATAGTGAGCAACTAATAATAAGTCCTGAATAATAAGTATACGACAGCCGTGATCAAAGCACTAACTCTAACAACATATTATTAAGCTAGGGATCAGACCTCTCGAACTGAACAAAGGTCATCGAAAAATGTTACTTAGGAGAGATGCTGGCAAAGAATTAAAGGCTAAGGTTTTATGAAAAGAGTAGGACGTGGAGGGTCCGCTTAGGGAGTAGCCTTGAGGTCATAGAACAATTCTTTGCTTTGCTTTAATAGTCTCTTGAATTAAAGGGATCCCTCTCGTGCTGTAAACATGCATGTTAGATTAAGAGTTTGACCAATGGTGAAAGAATCAGAAATTCTAGTCATTTTTTAACTGCCACGTTGTAGAATGTTTATATAAAGGCACTGACATACAGTGTGATACTGGCGAGTTATGCGATTCACTCTTAGACTTATTAGCTTCAATCGAAGGAAAAGACTTAAAGTACACTTTTCATGTTCGTGGCAACTTGTGTTGTAGTTCATCCATTTGTTGTATGGAATGAATAATCAAAATATCTGGTTTACTAATTTACTAATGACTGAATGTAATTGCACTATTTTCGAGGGAGGTGAATGTTATGATCAGCGTATCAGACCGATGATGACAAGCATGTATATTCGAGATGGGACGCGGAGGGTCCGCTTATGAAACACCTTCAGAAGCTATAGAATAGAACCTATCCATGTGGCTTATATCTGTAGCAGTGTTAGATGCGTCATATACAATAGCATACGGTCGTTGTTTCGTTGTCGTTTCGTATAACCTCCTTTTTTGTAAAGTTCAAAAACGGCAAATCGGTTGTAATCGGTTGTAATGCGAGGCAATGAGATTTTACTCTTCATATCACACTTTAAATTAATAGAAAGGATAAACAAATAAAAAAATAAACCCGCTAGATAGCAGGTAGACAAGTTCTTTTCAATGTTGCAAATTAGCTCTTATATGAAATATATTTAAATTTGGGATAGCAAGTAGATCACAAGCTGTAGGGTAGGCTGTAATTTAGGGTTTACCCAAGCAATTAATATATATTTCATTTTCTTCATGATTAGTTTAGAGTGACTCAAAATTTCCAGTCAAAGAAACAAAGAGTCGTTGTGAGAATATCACCTATAATCTCCATACACCAAATACATTTTTTTTTTCTTTTTCTTCACCTTTCATATTAACCTTGGCCTGCATGCGGTTTAACAATGATGGTTGCATGGACGCGAGCGGTTGTGGAATTCAAGCAGCTGTTCAACCAGCGTCGCATGTGGCTTAGGTAGTAAGTATATGGCTGCACATCATACAGGTAAGCTCTACAGAAAATTTTATAGGGTTGCAAGGGGATGTCGAGTACATGAGACTTGGTTATAAATAAATACAATTTAATCCAGGAGTCAAATTGAAATACAGTATCTATCAAACACAATAACAGACTATAATCACGTACACATTATTATGAATAAGACAAGACAAGAAATACACAGTACACCGACGAAAACTCAACATGGACAAGAACATACACAATACATGAAAGCGAATCAATTTTATTAAAACTATTTGAATCATCACGATAAAAACAGTGACCAAATGGGCACCATAGCCTAGGAACGTCTGTGTGTTGATTTAAAATAGAGGCTCATAGTAGCGAATTTTACCAATAAAAGGGTCCAGTGCAGATTAAAAGTAAGGGCCTGCTACCACTGTGATACCTAAAAAAAAAAAAAAAAAAAAGACACTTTGTTTTGGGCGGGAAAAATTTATCGCGTGGGTAAAAATTAATGAAATTTTGGGCAATACTAGTTTCCCGTGGTGTTGCAAAATTATCGCAATTTGTCAAGCAGTTTTCAAGATGCATTCGAAACAAGAAGAGCTACGCCAGCAAATCTTGGGCGCGGTGATCGATAAAACTCGGCCGTCGCACAGATGGATCGGCAAAAAGTTTGGAATCCACCATTCCACCGTGTCCCGCGTTGTGAAGATGTTCCAGGAGACGAAGACCATCGAGCGGCGCGCTGGAAGTGGCCGAAAAACCGAAAACGGAATACCCAGAGAAGGCGCGGAAGATAAGGCAGTATCGCGAAGAATAACCCGATCCTTTCCACCCGAGACGGGGCCAAAAAGGTCAATTCGTTTGAAGGGGTTCGTCCAACAGACCATGAAGCGGGCTGGACTGACAAGCAAATCAAGGCGGACACCAAACAAATCCCCGGCCTGGAGTTTTTTGTCGGCATTACAGGCCTTTTTTGAGGTTCCGGAAAAGTTCTGGAAGAGAAAGATGGACAAATTCGCGAAGAAGTACCCTATGTGGCAGGCGATCTGCGAGTGCGGACGCTACAGCAAAGCCGTTCGTTACAACCGGCACCATAAACGGGCAGATTTATCGAGAGGAATGCTTGCAGAAACGCTTGCTGCCCTTCCTCCGCTCCCACCTTGGTCCCACGCTGTTCTGAAGCCGCCGGATCTCGCGTCGTGCCATTACGCCAAGCCTGTAATGGATTGGTACGAAGCGAAGGGCGGTAATGTGGTCCCGAAGCAGGCGAACCCGCCAAATATACCAGAACTTCGACCGATCGAAAAGTTTTGGGCGATAATGAAGAAGAAGTTGAAGAAAAGCGGAAAAACATTGAAAACCGATGAAGCTTTTGATGGAAAAACTCGGGAGAAATTGTGTAAGGAAGATGGACAAAGCCTCGCTCCAAGATCTCATGAGCAGTGTTGTTTGGAGAAATGTACGAGCATTCAGCTTAGGGGAGGAAGTTTTATAAATAAATTTATTCCAAAACATAGTTCCCAGATCCTAGCTCACTTCTGTACAGAACTATTGACTCATATGAATACGCATTGCAGCATCAATCGTTCAAGGAATCAGGTATTCACCGGGATTCTGTATTTAACAAAATACCAGGACTGCATGCAACAGATCTGAAGATGGTAGATGGCATGCATGATTACTTTGAAGGCTATGCTCATGACGCAGTTTCAGCATGCTTAAACGTTTTTTTGAATCGAAACTATTTTACTTTGGAAGATCTTAACGACAGATTGAAATTTTTTGACTATGAGATTAATGATCGTAAGAACATACCAGTGCCAATAAAACGAGAACATATAGATTCATCTAAACTGAAGATGACTGCAGGGCAAATGAAGTCATTTACAGAAAATATTCCATTGATGCTCGCTGATTTTGTGCCGGATATTCCTGAATGGACATTTCTAATCGATGTTACCAGAATTGGATTTTTCATCATGAAACCATCATTCACATCAGAGTCGATCGAGAAGATGCGTGATTTAATAGCGAAAAATCTATTTGAGTATCAAAGTTTATTTCATACTCATTTAAAACCCAAAGGACACTTTTTAACACACTATCATTTGGCAATCAAATGGAATGGACCAACTAAGTACACCTGCTGTTTTATGCCAGAAATGAAGCACAAATCGTTTAAAAAAATTGCGTCAACTACAGCCTCAAGGAAAAACATTGCACTTACTGTAGCTATCAAGGATCAACTAAGACTTGCGTATGGACTGCTGACAAAAAAAGAACAACTTTAGTTTGGCTCTTCTAGAGCCTGGAAAAGGGTTCTTCAGTATTCTAGGAGATTTACCGTGTCCAAGTAATCTTATCTGTTGTGATGCCACTATTATAGTTCAGGTTTTAAACAAATGTACCCTTAGAAGTGCTAAATTCAGAAACGCAACCGTGATCATAGGTTTTGTCGATGATATTTACGTTTTTCGCGAGGTAATGCATATCATTAAACACGAAGACACTATCTCATTCATATGCCGGTTATATTAAAATGTAACATATTGCCAACACATTGATGGCTATGTGATCGAAGCGTTGGATTGTCAAGGTTGAAGCTAATGAAATATTCTACTATCCGAATAAGTTTCACAAGTTGCCTGATAGTAGAAAAGCTTTGAGAATAAAGAACTAGCTTGTAGTGTTAGTTTGCTCCATACCCATAATTATGTTGTTAATAAAAATTAGAATCGAAGAAAGACTTAATCGGCTGGCTTTTCCTATAGATGATTGAAATATTATGTAGAAAATTGATATAATCTGAAATTGCAACATGTTTCAACGCTACTCCTGTTTAGTATAAATATTATTTTGATGCTGTCAGATTGGATTTTCATTTTTTTATAGTTAATGTCTTAAAAATTCCCGCATATCTATGAAGTGACTTTACATTATAAACATACAAACAAACATATTAATACACTGAACCCAAACATCATCTCGAAATCGTATCGAAAAGTAATTCGATTGCGCCCTTTAACGAAAAGCATTCGGAAATCGGATGATTGTCTTATGGTTAGATCCGTATGACGATCATCCATGTTTCGTATGACACTCAACCAAATTCAATATGATGTTTGTTTCAAAAGTGTGTAGATTTATTAGCGATCTATGAATAATTTTAAACAATTTCACGACATAAATTTATTTCACTTTTCACTTCCTCAACCGTTGAGCAAAGACTGCAACGGGAGTACAAAAATTGAAGGAGTCAGGAAATATTTTTCCGCGACTCCGTAGGAAGCGGTCGGGTTTCGATCCTTTATTCGTGACGGTACCAGTTCTGATAGCGATTGATAGGTTTTTACCGAATGATGTAAAATGGAATGTTTGTCATCCTCATTTCAAATGATTTGCGTCATAGGGCTTTTCCAATGCAATACGCATTCAACTTTGGGATGACGATTTTTCGTACAGCGTTCATCAGAATTTTAACGGGAGGTCAATTCACTTCGCGTATTATTAGTTGTTCAACATTAGAAGGATAATCATCTGGTTTCTAGAAAATCGTCCTCCGCCTGCATCTATCATTCGAAAATGCGATTTCAATGTTTCGATATCAACCGACGGAGGATTCATCCGATAAAAGGAGGATGTTTGGGTTCAGTGTATTGTTGGTTTGGCGGTGTTGCTTGCAGTTACCGCTTTTTCACTTTTTTCGTTTGTGACAACTATAACAAATGCAGGGATCAAAGTTCACTTTTGCAGTTGTTTATTTTAAATCAGTTCGAAATGAAGTAGGGAAGCGGTACCTATCTTGAGCTCAATAAGAAGACCTCCAGGGAAAATCGGTGAATATGCACTGAATACTCGGAACACTAATTACACAAGATGTTCACAATTTATTCGTCCACTTACTCGTTAATCGTTTAGCAACGCACAAAACATTCGATTCTGATAATTTTCTTCCAATTTAATACGGAAAAGTTGCCACTGCTATGTACCTATTTTAATAATATCACGAAAAACCTTAATCCCATCTGTGTACATATGTTAATCGTACTGCATTTAACCAAGACAAAATGAACGGGTTATGTTTGTTATTCTTCCATGAGAATATTGACAACAAGACTCACCATAACGTTGGGCATAGAATGCTCTATGAATTGAACTAGTGTGCGTGTTGATGTGTATGCTATACAGTATGTGAGCAGTGCCGCCAAATTCAACAGAGATGGAATAATATTATTAAATGTGGGATTTTATTTCTCGGTAAATATTGAAAAACTAATCTACAATTCGAAGCATGTTATTATTAATTTAATCTATGGAAAAATAAAATAGTTTAACTTTGTGCGATTTGTAGCACTCCCACAAAACAGGTGATATTGATGTACTGCCAAACCCATTTCATTCGAATAAGAGTCATTATAAAATAGTATGGCAACATCAAGCGATTACGTCGATTGTAAACACGGTTCAGAATAGGTGCAAGCGTATTTAAATTATTGTGAAAATTAATCCCATAGTTTTCTCGTATTTTATCACGTATTCGTAGATTCTCGTGTGGCTAGTGTAATAAGTGAAGTGTGATTTTTATGGTTTGTGCAATTACGCAACGAAAATGTGTGAGGATAAAGTGCAATTAAAGAGAAAACTTGGAGTCTGGCTCGGGTATGTTCCCTAGTACGGTTAGATCAATACGACGAATTTGTAGTGCAAAGGTAAGAAATTGTGTTGAAAATCTGACTGCTCATTATTTTTACGAAATTTAAGTCTCCGAAACGTTTTTGTAGCTTTTAATTATATTCAAGACCTAATTTTATTTGCCAGGATTATATATATTTTGGTTACTGCGTCCGTTTATTGGAGAAATTAAACATCTTTTTACGTTTGAAGTTGGATGACTGCAGAATGTGATGAATATATGTACTATGGTGAACATAGGTTCCGCTTCCCTATGACAAAAAAAAATAAAAAAAAATAACTCACACCAGTATGGCACTACACTGCGGAAAAATTTAACTCAATTTTGATTCGTTTTTGACTCACTTTCGTCAATAGTGGAGTCACTCATATATGAGTAAATGTGACTAGGATTGACAAGTTAAATAAGATCAATGTTTTAGATATGTCGACTTGTCAATCCTAGTCACATTTACTCATATATGAGTGACTCCACTCTTGACGAAAGTAGTGCCAAAAACGATTCAAAATTGAGTTAAATTGTCCCGCCGTGTAGATGCTCTGCTTTATATGCTTCCGTTGCATCAACTTGTTCAATTAGAAGCTGAAAGAAGCGCATTAAGGGTTCAACGGGCAAAGCGATTTATAGAAGGTGATCTTAAAGGACATCTGACTATTTTAAAAATGATATTGATTCTCTTGTAATCACAAATGAAGACTGGATGGAGAAAAAAAAATTTCAGTCGCTTATACAATGTGACAAATCCTGGTCGTGATTTGTGGGAAAATGGAGGGCCAAATATTCGTCCAGGATCAAAATTGGCTTGTCGAAACCAAGTTAACATATATTGGGTTCCCGGCCACTGCGGAATTCCAGGGAATCAAAAAGCCGACACGTTAGCGACTCGGATCATCTCAACAATTCATAGGACCAGAACCATTCTGTGCAGTGTCTGCTTGTTCTCTTAGAATGGAGATCAACACAGATAGGAAGAAACATTTAATTTTATGCGTTATCTAATGCACATAAATGGAATGCAAGATATGGCTGAAATTAATGGGATATTTCATGTGAATTTAATTCAGATAACGCCTGAATGTAGTCTGTAGTCCCAAGAATTACAGATATTGTTGTATGGCGCATGAAAGATTGCACACAATTTCGTTGTTTACGCTTTCTTTGACATGAAATTAAACGAGGGAAAATCTTACGCGCCTGTTCTTTCTGTGAAGAAATGGGACTTTTTTCTGTGAAGAAATGGGAAAAAATAAAAGTGGAGACCAACTGGAACAACACTCACATTGCTAGGCAAGCAAAACGGTTCATAAATCCGAACATTTCAATGACTCGCAAAATTCTTGAATTATCAAAGAATGAATAACTTTGATTACTTACACTAGTTTAATAACAGGACATTGTCCGTGTAAATATCACCTGAAGCTTATAGGAAAACTTCAAGAGCATGGCGTGAATTTCCGTTCAATATCATGCACATTAATGGAGCGTCACAAAACATAAAATAATACATTATACATCGTGTAATATTTTAGGACATTGCATACATTGCGGATAATATTGTAAACGCTCTTCTTTGTTAGAACTATTTCATGCAAGTTTCTGGTGGGTGTGGAATGAAACAAAATTTTGCATGTTCTGATATTTACATCACAATGAAAATTCAGATTTTCTTTCTGTGACGATATGTGTCGATTGTGTGGCATAGAAAAAGAAGACTCTCAACACCTGGTATGTTATTGTACAGCATTCTTTAATAAAAGGCGAACATTTCTGGATTAGGGGCTTGCAGAACCCTTTGATATTTGGAATAAAGAGCCCAGACAAGTAGTGCATTTTATTCGAAATGTAATACCTGGCTGGGAAAATGCTTCGAGTCAGTCCATGTCGGTCGCCACATGTCGGTCACATAATAGTGATACGGCATACTGATATAGCAATATCAAAACGGGGAATATATCACAATATATCTAAGAAATGGTCGCAGTGATGAATGGGGAAAAAAGAGAATCGATCAACGAAAATAGGCCCCTTACGAATGTTACACGAGATTTCCCGTTTTTTGGATAGCCATCCTGACTGGATCATGCGAGGGGGTGAATTCTTTTGTTGCAGCTGGAATAAGTCGCAGTACGTTATGTCGTGATTTCGCCAAACATCGTCATCGGCCGAATCCATGTTGGAAACCTTCCAATATCCGGAGCTCATCTTTTTACGCGCTTTCACCAGTACAATTTTCACAAGACTGATTTTTACGATCAATGCCTACTCTTTGTGATACTCCTAGCAACGCAAAGTTTGTGAAACCACGCAACGCAGGGGGAGAGGACACCAGAAAGGTCGTTCAAATCTAATCAATTATGGATGTTCATGAAAAGAGGTGAACAATATAAACTTCTTAAAATATGAAAGTATTTCCTGGAGAGTAGCATTCTCTTTTACTAGATTTTGCTAAGGTATGATTGATTAAATTCATAGTGCATGCTATACTCTCTACACGTTATAACCTGTACTTTCTGTCAACAGACCTAACAAACTACTGCCAGAAAGTCCAGTAGTGAAATCATCTGAGCAATAAAATCAAGAAGGAGCTCCCGAAAATGCCAACATCAGCTTTTACGACAGCCATGGAGAAGGTACCTAGTAATAAAGTTCAAATTGGTCCAAACTACATCAAAAAATATTCCAAAATATACAGAGTGAAAATTTAATGAATATTGTTATAAAAAATAAAGCCGTATCAAATTTTTCCAAATTTTACGCCGCATACCTTAATAAACCTGCTAAATACGACAGAATTAAAATTTAACTTTTCACACATAACAAACCAGCAAATCACAATAAATAACATAATATTAAGAATATTGAAACATTAATTTGCCACGAGCTTAACCAAATGAATAATTTAAATATGAGAGGTTCGTTTTTTGGGTCCTCCCTTAGCTCAGTCGGTAAAGGCCCGGCTACAAAGCGACACCATGCTGGAAGTGGCTGGGTTCGGTCTGGTCTAGGAATTTTTCGCTAAGCAAAATATCTCGACTCCCTCGGCATAGGGTATCATTGTACTTGCCACACAATTATAGTAATGCAAAAATGGTACCTGGCATCGAAAGCTATTAGTTAATAAATGTGGAAGTGCATTTAAAACACTAAATTGCAAGCAAGCAATAATCTAATTGCGAGAGCAATAAGCTTGAAACGCTAAGAAAGAAGAAGGATCATTTTTCAGTAATAAATTATCAAAATAAGTTGGATGTGATGATGATGATGGAGTTCGATATACATAGGCTAAGTTAATCGTTTCAATATAAACACTTTTATTCTAATCGATTACAATAAATATTATATTCAGCGTGAAACGATCGTATTCATCTTCAAACTCGACCTCTCTGACCGTATTTGGTCACCATCGTTACTAATCCGACAAGCGATTAATCATTTGTTGTCTCCTGCTTACAAATAGGACCGCACATTACACTACCATCTTGTCACCACCCGCGCACTCATTCGTAGATGTCACTTTCCAGTCTGGGAGTTAATTTCTCAACCGATGGCAATTTGCATTTCACTGCAGTTTATCCGTTTGCATCGAGTCAGCGCAGCCGCACGGCAGTCAGTCAGCAGCACACGAAAAGTCACAACACTATCATCTTCAAATGTTATGTAAACTCTTCTTCTGAAACGACACCCTCTCAGCTTTTGACCAATCTCGTCTTCTTTCAAACCGTACCAGCATTGGTTTTCGTTTCAGATTGCTGGAAGAACGAAGCGGTAAAAATCTCATAAACCTCGCAGCACGCGTATTTGCAAAAGAAAGGTTATAAATTGATGTACATTTGCAAACAAGCGTAGATATGGCCACGATCGACCAATGCATGTATTTACCAACGATGTTTATGCGTGAACTCGCAAACTTTGACATCGATCATGCTATTAGAAATTCTTTAGCGCGTGTTTGTTTGTTGAGCCACGGCTCAGCGCGATCAGCGATGAGCAAAGAATGTACCGTAGAGGGGGGTGAACTGGTCACTAAAGTAAAATAAATCTTTATGCTAAATTTCCATATTTTCTTGCGAAAGCTTTTTTGGGATAAATTTATTTCTTGTATTTATTAAGATCCTTCATGAGCATTCCTTTTGAGTATTAATCGATTTCACAGCTTAAGCTTTGGTCATCTCGCATAGATCAGCTTCAAGATAAATAGTACAAAAATAAATGTCGTTCAAAAGTTTTAGGGATTTTTATGTCAGAGTTTCAAAACTATTGTAAACATTTCTTTCTAAATTCTGAATCCAAATTCCCCTGGACAACGGTGCTGTATAATCCACATTTTTTTCACAGGTGGACGTTAAATTTTCTTTTATAAAAATAATAACATCCAAACACCGGTTATCTTCTTTCTTGACATTTTATACGTGTTCGATTCAGAACGACAATCATCTTTCCCAGTTTGCATCGTAAATTTGAGTATTATGATCGATAAATTTTAAAAGAAATTTTACTACACTGTTAACCGGCAGGTTGCCCGCTGCTGACGCCATTACCGCCAACGAAATGCAAAAACCGACGGCTCCTCTCACGCGCCAATGTGCAACAAGAGGCAAAAACAGCGTTTCAAAACAGAACCAAAGAATTTTATAAATTCACATTCAAGTGTCACTGCGTCTTTCTTTCCCGTACAAATGCATCAATCATCTAGTATAGGCGACGGAACTGAGAGTAGGTTCTCGAATAAAAGTTTTAGTATAATTTATTATATTATATATGATTATATATAATAATATATATGTATATAATATAATTATTCTCTCAAGGAACCGTAATAAATGAGATTTGAGATCAATGGTTTACTGATTCCTTTAAAGAGTGTATCGAAGAGTAGTTATACACATTTGATACGTAATCGAGCTTATGCCAGTGCATATTATTTTAGCATATATTCGTATGACGTTTTGTTTACATGTCAAAAAACTTAATTCGGTTCGTTTCTTTTCACTATCACAGCTTTTCTCAAAATGTTGCAGAGGAACGTACAATCACATTGCCGAAAAGGTCAAAATGAATCCAGCAAGTGTAAAACGAGTGATTGAAAAATGTAGTAAGCAGTACATCTTGCAAGATCTGCCGAGTACGGGACGAATCCCCGAATTGGACCAAAAAATCGTCGAATAAATTCAGGAGAACAAATCAGCCTCAACTCGTGATTTGGCCAAGAAATACAGGGTCAGCATCGGGAGGATCTAGTGAATTAAAAACGATTTGAAGACATACAGGAAACAGAAAGTACCAATGAAGCCCCGAAAACTGTCCAACCGTATTTTGGACAATCCTTCTCAGTGTGTAGATGTCATGTTGTAACAGTTGGGTTGCGTTGGAAAATTTCGGTGAAAAGATGCTAGTTTGGCAAGCAATTGGCACATGTGGCTTCTATTTTCTACACAAAAGGAACAATAAATGCTGAAATTTACCGAAACGAGTGCATGCAGAAGAGGTTGTATCCACAATATTAGAAAAATGAGATTTCTCCTCTCTACTGTCCCAATCTGGCCACTGCCCATTATGCCAGATCAACTCTACAGTGTTTTTTTTATAACAACGTTGATTTCGTTGAAAAAGATATCAACCCACCAAACTGTCCCCACCTGTGCCTTATCGAGGACTACTGGGCAACCACAAGCGGAACTCCAAAAAGAACTTCAAGCAATGTCCAGAAAGAGCACAAAAACCACTGTGCAGAACTTGATAGACAGTATAAAGGCTAAAGTACGAGCATATTACCGAAATTAGCTATCTGATAAATTTGTTAGTTTAATTGATACTTTAATATTAATAAAATACATTGCTTTGAAAATTTGAGAATTGTCTTTTGTTCTATTTTTTTTATAATCGATAAAATATAACCATAAAATGTGCATGATATAACAGTAAAAGTAATAGAAATGAGTGTGCTAATAAGAAAAAGGGATTTCTTAGGTCGTGCAGAGTGCAAACTCCGGGTAAATATTTTTCCGGTTGTGAAATATGCGTACGAGAAAGTTCAGGTTAGGCACGCTAGTGAATTTATTTTTCGAGTGGCGTGGTGCCTTATTCTAGAATGAATAGCGATACAAGGATCTATTGACAGCTCAAGAAAATTTCCCAGCCTACTACCATCTGATAGGTAACTTCCTTCGTTATGATGAAGATTTTCCGGATGTAGAATTTGAGGTTATGGTGACAAATAAGTTACACTATAAACCAATTGCGACGATGGTATTACATCTGAGGAGACCGAACCGGTGGTGGCGTCCATCTGGAACTATAATATTTGTCAGAAATCTACTTCATACTATATAAAAAAAAAAAAAATAAAAAAAAAATCACCCCCCGCCCCCAACACAATGAGTGTTTTCTTTTCTCAAATACAATTTATAAAAAAAATTCTTTTTACACACAACAAATAAATAGCTTGTTTGTTTTTTTTACATACTTTCCGTTGTCTGGCGGAGGCTGCATCGCCCTGATATAATGTAATGCAGTAAAGTTTCGAAAATGTGATGTAGAAGGAGATGTCTCGCTCATCGCCATGAGGCACCAAGAGTGGACAGTAATGTTTGCTAGAATGAAAGATATGAAGAGAAAGTTGAAAGTTCCGTCAGTGTACGGTAGGCTAGAAATAGAACAGAGGTATTGAAAATTGAGTGAAAGGGCATGGTAAAGTAGTATTCGAACCACAGACGTTTCATTTGCCTGACATCCCACTATGGGGTAGCTCGGGAAGCAGATAACCCTGCCACCTCGACGAGGCAAAAGAAACGTGGCAGAACGCACTCTAATACTACCGATAGCTTGCGATAGTTTTCTAGCGGTAGATTGCACACACTCTGTTTTGATGCATACATGGGCGAGAGGAGACTGTCTCCCCTTGGGTTTGTCTGCTTCTCGAGCTACCCCATAGTGGGATGTCAGGCAAATGAAACGTCTGTGGTTCGAATACTACTTTACCATGCCCTTTCACTCAATTTTCAATACCTCTGTTCTATTTCTAGCCTACCGTACACTGACGGAACTTTCAACTTTCTCTTCATATCTTTCATTCTAGCAAACATTACTGTCCACTCTTGGTGCCTCGTGGCGATGAGCGAGACATCTCCTTCTACATCATAATCGTTACTCCACGCACGGAGAACACAAACATAACAATTAATGTATTCGAAAATGTGTTTATCTTTGAATGCTAGGACAAGAATTTGTGACCATGTTCCTATCGTCAGCGGAAAATTATATTTTCAGACATGTTTTCCTTTTCAGAGAGCAAGTAATGGCGCTATAATTATAAGCCATATGGGGCTAGGACTAAAGTTTATGCTTGAGTTGCAACCGGTTGAAGAAAAATCGAGCATCACGTAACCTGCTTAGACAAGATGCGACCATTTTTAATTCAATGTTTGTTCTGTACACCAAACAGAGCATTCTGTTTAACTGTTCTCTCCGAATATTCATTTCCCTTTTCCTTAAATATCTACTGAAGGCTGCGTGCTTTCCCTGCGTCTTCTTAAGGTATATTCCAAATCCTCCCTATCTCCAACGGGTGCATGTACGTGGCCAGATGAGCGATCGAGGAGTGTTTTTGTGTAGATTATTGCGTGAAGAAACGTAACGGTAACTGGTTCCGTTTCATAGTCACATGCAATGTCCTCATCGTAGCTCCATCCACGAGGTGTGCAAACGTCAATACTAATGCCGCTTATGCTAGTTAATAAGTAATTTTACACTCCTTAATAGTGAATACCATAAGAAAATAATGCGTTCGACGATTATAAAAACTAAAATGTGTAATTATCACAACTTTTAAAACAATTTTCATACTAATAGAAGAAGATTTTGTTTAAAAATAATATACAATTTCATTAAAATGAAATATTTTTCTTATAAAACTGATTTCAAAAGCTTGTCACATACCAGGGAAAAAGACTAACGAGATGGACGGTGAAGGACGATCCGACTGAATGCCATTAGGCCAACCGCCATTAAACCGAAGGCCGAATGGGTCATTAGGCCGAATTTTTAAAAGTGGAAGATATTTTATGATTTTTATTCGGCATAAAACCAATTAACCTGCATGATAGATTGCTTCTTTAAATCATGATCATTTAAAAACTTTCAATCGGCTAAAGATTGACTTTATTATTTCTTGAAATCTTTAGGACATGAAACCAATGAATTTTAATGGGAGATTTTTTTTCTTCTATCAAACGAAAATAGTTCATTCTAAATTCGAATCTGGCATCCTGCTCACATGTATTATCGAAGATAGAAGTAAGGGTTTAGTGGAATTTTTTTAACCTAAAAGCCATGAAGTTTAGCATAAATACTCTCGAATTTTTGTAGTATTCTTTGAATGTTTCTAATACACAGGAGGGACCAGTAGTAAGTTTTTATTAAGTTATCGGTGTATGAGTTAGTTTCTCTACGACTTTGTTTTCGATAATCACGATACTAGAGTCAGTACCAATAAATCTGTCGAGTCAGTTGGTCGCTCTTTCTTAAAGAGAATTAAATAAAACTAGTTTTATACTTTTTCGATGTTGCTGCGTAAGTCGATAGGTTTTGCTTAGTCGCGAATTTTCGTGGTCCTAAAAAGGTTTCACCAATATTTATTCTTCTTTCAGTTATAAGCTGTTTTTTTTTTAAATCTCGTTATCTGCTAACAGCTGAAGTGAGAACTTAATATTTCTTGAAATAATTGGTACATGAAGCAATGAAATAATTGGGCGACTTTTCAAGCACTTCTTTTTTATTTATTGCTATCGAGATTCTCAGCATAAAGCTGGGTCATCAGTCAGCTGGGTCCCATCGTAGTCACTTAAACATGTCTTGGGTATTTTTTGTAACTTATTCCGGGGTAAGATTTGAACTCGTGACTTTGGCGTGAGAGGTATGGATGTTAACCACTACGCCGGGGTCACCCCCATATTAGCACTTCTTTCTAAAAACTTGCAATCCTAGAATTTAACATGATACCTTTGCGACTTGATCCTCGAACTTTCAATGAAGATTTTTCTTCTTTCAAGCGTGTGCAGTTCTTTCAAAATTCAATTTGTTTTATTGAAATTCTAAACAAAAAAATAAATAAATGAATTCTTATACACTCAGGTGACTTAGTACCAATTCAGTCTAGTGACTCATTCAGCCTAGTGACCCATTTGGCTAATAACCCATTCGGCCGGGTGAACTATTCGGCCTAATGACCTATGCGGCCTAGTGACCCATCACCGAAATGGACACATTTAGAGTTTAATATTTAAACCTAGTGTTGTTTGGGTGTCAGTGTGTCCCATGTGCAGTCAACAGCAAAAATCTGCCAGACGAGAAAAAATGATTACCGCCGGCACCATGCCGGCAACCGGTCAGCAGATACTTAGGTAGGACATGTCCACGCTTGGGTTATTTTGTAGGGAGCAAGGACAGGGACGAGTATCCATATTCTATCCTTCATAACACATTTCTTGGATTTTTATCCAGATTTCTGTCTTACTATGTCAGTCAGATGAATTGAATTTGCCACCGAACCCTCGTTCGGATTACTGCAAACTAGAGGGACAGAATTTGTACGACGTCAAATAAACATGTCTGGATCCTTATTGAATGTTATATATTGTTAAAAGTGGTAAGACTCATGTTTAGCCACCAAGAATGATCTTGAAATAAGTAAACATGGGATTTCATAGAATTCATCTATGCACTTTTTTATCTTCTAATGTATGTATAACATTTGGACAAAATAAAATCTGCTTTTTTCTCTTACTTATTGAATTTTAAATCTTTTTCAGGCCCAAACGAATGAACTGCATAAACCCAAGTTTTCATGTTTATATAAATCAGTTATTTTAGAACTAAAGTTAGAGAGGTAGAACCGATTACTAGCGGTTATCTCGAGGTTATTAGGATGGGAAGATGGGTGGGAATTTAAAGTTTTACATAACACAATTTCTAAATCGTCTAACCATAACTCTGTAACTGTATAACTTTGGTTTACTTTTTACTTGAACATTTTAAAGAGAGAGAAACACAACCACAGATACAAAAACTAAACATACTTGATAAACGAACAACAGACTAAGGCTAATGTTAGTCAAAAACAAATAAATGGGTTTCATAAGCTCCGGATCACGCAGAGCCAAAATATCTCGAACCTCGAGCCCAAAAGGAATCATAAAGCTCAGATCTGAGTCCACGATGTTCAGCACAAGATCAAATACATGATCTGCGTCCTGGTAACCTAGTCCCCATTCACCTAGACTGCTGTCGCTCAACTCAACGCGATATAAATGAACGGTTAAAGAATAATTATTAGACGACATGAGGCGAAACATCACACAAATTAACTCTCGATATGTACTACCACCCATTGTAGCTCGGAAACTAGGTCCGGCAGCAATGGGCTCTCCTCTCTGTTAGACTTGATCAAGCTTTAATAACCACTGATTATCCTAATCATGCCATTGTATGAAGGGCCAAAGAGGGGTTGGGTGGATCGATATGCAACATCACTTATACGTATCCACAGGGATATAAAAAATCTCCTTCCAACAACAAGATTGAACAATTGGTCAAAAGAGCAAGCTATCTAACATGAGAATGCCCCAATGGGCGGGGAGAAGAGCCCGCCCTCTATTCACAAACTGTTAGCAATGGGGAGTTGGCATTCCCACTCTCCCCATCCAGAGTGCTTCAATCGGGTGCCCTGATGGTCCCTCCCATTCCCATGAAATATTTATATAATGGTGTATATATTTATGTGAATGAAAAATACAACAAGCATTCGTATCTATAATATATGATCTTCATTCGGTTGATCCTGAAATGCAAGAAATATTGTAAAATGTTAAAGTGTAGTGTAGTTCTGTGGTTCGCGCTTAAGCACGTTTTCGTTCGTTTTCAGCGATAGCAGCAGTTCACCAAAATCTTGATTTGAGGTATTCTGAAAAAGTTTGCTAAATCTATTGAAATTTTACAAGACAAACATTTATTAATTCAATTTATTGTTGGATGGAAATAATACGATGTTGTAAAGAAATACTACATACTGTACATATAACAATTAAATGCCGCTATTTGCCTCTTCCGCTGTGATCTTAGATGATTGAAACTCTAAAATAGCGAAAATTCCAACGTGATATAATGAAATAAAATTGATCACCTGGCAGCCTAGCAAAATAGCAAAGAAAATTTAAGCAAACAATAATGCGAGATAAATTTCATATGAGTATGATTACTGCCCAAAAACGGAAACTCAATAAATCCAATACGAGAAATTTTTTTTTTTTAATGAACGGCTGGAAATTCTTTGATAACTCTTTTTTCCTACTGGGCTCATAAATGATTCTTTTTGTCTGTAAAATAGAAAATGTAGGATCATAAACAATGTTAGTTTTTGAATTAATTATTTTGGACGAAGAATTTTTTTTTTTTGTAGAATTTGTCGTACATAATCCTCTCTCTAAAGAATATAAAAACCATCCCATCTTTTCAAATACATAACGTGAGTTAGATGAGCCAAAACTTACAACGATGCAAATGCGAAGCTGAAAAAAGCATAAAAAATATTGTGAAGGGATGTTATAATATAAAATGATAATAACAATCATATTTGTAATATCTGCATGTCTGCTGATCCTGCTGCAATTGTAAACGGACTTGCATTATCATAGCCACGGGGGAAGAAAACAATTCAAAATTATTATACAATACTTGGGAATGCCCTGGATGATCTGAAGTTATATACGGTATAAAGAATACTTCCATTTTTCGTGGTAGGGTATGATTTCAGCATGCTACTTTACCGAAGTCACGCTGCCTACATGGCCTTGGTGCGGCTGTCATCTAATATGTAGTTACAGCGTTTCTTACTCAACCGCTGGATGACAGGACAGACGCTGTTTAGCCGCACCTCCTTGGTGGACAGACGCTCAGCACGCACCTCCTCAATCTAGCTGAAGTCAGAAGCACAACAGTGCCCAGGCTGCACTACCAGCTAAGTACGCAACCCTTAGCTGGCGGTCTTTGTCATCTCTTGACCCTTGGAAGCATGATGTAGGAACTTGTGAGGACCATAGCTATGTTGCGGGGACGCACGCTCCATCCCAGGTATCTACTCACCTTTTTGCAGCCCTGCACTTCTTCTAAGTACTATTTATTAGAGAAAAATCCTACATTATGTTGTCTTTCCTGTTTGTGTGGAGCTCAACAGCCTCTTACCTTGGCACCCCGACTCAGCACTTTTCCTCGCGCTACTTATTCTCTTTTTTTTACATTCTTAACACCGCAACTGATAGTGTGAATGTAAAAATAAAAGCTTATCCGTTAGTGCAGTTCTCCTTCAATCATCCGTTTCCACCACGCAGGAAAAAAGTACCGTTTGTGTCGAATATCCGTTTAACTGGTCTCGCTCACAAATCTAGTACTTTTCCACTGTATATTACTTCATCGTAGAAGGTACGATTGGAAACCACCAAACTTTTTCACTGCAAAACACTGTAGTTCTTCTTTATTGCACTGCCATAGAAACACTCTACATAATACCCCGTACGTTACATACATAATAGTTTGTGAGTTGCGAACTGTATAAATGACTCCACCGATTTCTAAAATTTAGCGTGAATAAAAGAAAATTGAATAAAGTTTATGAAAAGAAAAAACAAATTAAAATCTTATCTCTTTTTCTATGGAATTGCTGTATATTTAAAATTACATAATAGATCAATTGAAAGATCGTGGTTTCGTGGTTCAAAATTTAATATGTCATAATTATTTTCAAAAAAAAATGGTTGTTTTTTCTCATTCCTTCAGCGTAGAAGCATCTCGGGGATGTTTTCAAACTACATTAGCCGGCTTTCTTGACGCGAGCACGCTAATTGTCTGAAAATCGTGCTTCTGAGAAAAGATAAAAGTAAACTATTTGATATATTTGCACCTAGGCTAGAATCAAACAAGTAAAAGTGCTAACGCCACCATTAAGTACATCGAAAATATTGTTTGGGAACAGAAAACCGAATAATATGCGGTTTTCTTACACTGCTGTTAATCATCTTTCAATCGCCGTGGGAAAAATTCCACACACGGAAAAAAATCCGTGCCCGTATCCGTGAACGGCAGTCACGAATTCGAGAACAAGCAAAAATACACCGTGAACTAAATCACGTAATCGGGAACTAGTTCACGTTTTTGGGAAAAATCATGAAAACGTGAACTAGTTCACGGTCCGTTTTCATTTTCGTGAACGCTTTTGTTTCTGTGCATAATTAGACAGCGTAACGGAAGGGTTCCTGAAAAGTAGCTTATGTTCAATACGTTTGAAATTATTGGAATCTAATGACGACGGTCTCGTTTGTAGTTGACAACTAGAAGAAGATATTATTTTCCTACCAGAATGTTTCATATGCCTTTAGAGAACCGATCTTTGTTAATTATGAACTCATTCACTGACATGACATGACCCTTAGCGAAAGCATGATTTCAGGAAAACGCTTGGTTTCTAATATAGATGCCTTTATAGTAATAACCAACGCCAGACTAACTTCCAAATAGCAATACCTTTCCCAACTCCGATTGGAAAGATACATGTTGAAGGAAACACATGCCAAGCAAGACATGACGATCGCGTGCCAAATGGAATTTTTACCCTTAATATTATTTGGAGCCACTGAAACCCCAAGGGCAATTGATATGAAATATGGATACCGGAGTGTACGTATGCCATCATGTCTTGCTGCCCGTGAGTGCAAAAAAAAACCATAATCTTCCTCCGGCTGGTGGATGGCGTGCCGGGAGTCTCGAGAATGCTCACTGTAAATGTCAAATTATGACAGCACCAACAGCGACAACACGATCCAGCACATTCTGATCTCCGATGGCGTGACGGTGCACGACAAGTCCGAATTTTGTAGAATCAAAACACGCATCAGATAAGAATTTCGCCATCGAGGAATCCGGTCACGCGTCAGCACGTCAAAAATAGTTTTGAACCGTAAAAAATGCAGCGACAACGAACGGTGGGCTCGGCTCGCGTAAACGCATTCTTAATATGACATTTTGATGAGAGTGCAAAATTTGTGGTTATTGCCAAGATGCACTTTTTTCGTAAACATACGCACCTACCTACTGACTAGAGGCCACAGATTGCGCTCGCACTTGGTGACGATTTCGATGATGATGCGCTGAAATGGAGAAGCGTCTTCTTCGCTGCATCAAGCACACCGAAATCAACTTCTTGTGCCACTTGCGAACGAGGCGCGAGTTGCCGAAATGGCCTCATATTACCAAGGTGGCCACTAGATAGGTACAGTGCGTCCGCTGAGTTTTAATTGATTTTTTGATATTACTTAGTGCAAGTGAGCAGTATTTCTTTACATAATCAGCACCTACGGAGCAGGAATATTTATGGGATGGGTGATGGCGTTTGCTGAAATGCTGTCCAGGTTACATGCTTTCCAACTGGTTTGTTGCTGAGTATCATACGACTGATAAGAGAGGCTGGCACTTGTACGAACATATTTTTGAAACATTCGAAATACTGTCTCAGCCAACTTAACGGTTGCATAATCTTTTAAGTTCAGTGGCGAATGACTAAGTTGAAGTTTTTTTTATTTTCAGATGAAGCTACTTATTGAGAATTTGTTTGTTTCAAATTATTGAAAGATACTGAGCATTTGCAGTCCACGAGAACATTCAACAATAGACCGAATGGCTGGCAATCACATTCTACTCTGCGCTATTCCCTCACATCGGACTGCAGACGACCTATCACAATAGTTATATCACTGCAAAGCTTGACAGGCCCGTACGCAGCTGACCTTAACCTTTGTAGTGATAAATTTTACCTCTTACGTCAAGTTGCGGGTGGCATTTTCCGTCACCATAATCGTGAGCAGCTCCCGCGAAGCAAACTTTCTATCGAAGAGTGCATCATATTGTCGGATTCGTGCAGCTCAAATCACGACATGGTGATGTGTGGCCATCGCGCCATCATCATAGGTGTGAGTTGGAGATTAGCCTCCTCCACCGAAAAAATGTAAGACATTTGAAATCAAATTAATTTTCATAATGTTATGCTTGGTTTCATCTCTGGCGATAGGAGGAATATCACAACATTATTAGTCACGGTGGCGGGGCAACACTGTTGACAGACCCATAGATTACGTATAGTTTCGTCAACCGATTCTGTAGAGTTTGAGCAAGTTGCATAGTCCATTACTCAAACTTATGAAAAGCGCACCAGCATATACCAGCGCACAACATTAGCCTGGATAAAAACCCAAAAACAATGTCAACGCTAATGGATGCAGTATCTGGATCCTGAGGTAGACCACCCCTGCAGAAGCCTGATAAAATAGATATGCATCGCAGTCAATAATCAACTGCTGCCTCGGTATATGTAAGAAGCATAAAACAGATGATGAAGAAGGAGCTGAGCCTAGCGTCAGATTTGTGTGGCAGCAAATTAGCAGCGGCAGGTAGCAAACGGGTTGTAAACTTTAATGTACTGTGAATTTATGGTGTTATGGATAGAAGATGTAGCCACCACCATGCGATGCTTGGTATGCAAGCCAAGTGTTAAGAAATTTTATGAAAAATTGATTTTTGAAAAGGAATTTTATTTCATAAGTAAAACCTACATTCATGAAATAAAAACATAGCTAAAAATTCCAACGAGTGAATATTATTTGATATGCATGCTGTGAATATTGTGTGCATCATAAAAAATGAACTAATTTCGGATGGCGATGAAAAAAAACTATTATACCAAAGATAACTCGATGGAAATTTTCAAATACTACGTTTATTAAAGCTATGTCCATTTAGAATCCGGAATAATTAAATTTATTGTATCTCGGTAATGAATTGACGTACAAAAAAGTTTAATACATCAAAACAAATGTAATTCACTGTACTTTAAGGAAAAAATATCAAAACAAATCATTTCTCTTCGTTTCTAATGAAAATTTGCAATTTCTTCTTTATTCCTCCCATCAAACGCTGCACACCTCCGGAGTCAACTTCCTTGGTACATTTGTTCTACATTTTGGTCATCTGAGTCGCGTCCCGAGCCGTTTTTCCACTTTTCTTAAGCTTCCGCTTCATTATTGCCCAAAATCTCTCGATGGGCCGGAACTGCGGGCAGTTGGGTGGATTTATGTTTTTATCGATGAAATCTACGTTATTATCTCGGTACCACTGGATGACTTCCCGGCTGTAGTGGCGACTCGCCAAACTTCACGGGACCTTTATGGGCTTTAATGAAAGGTAGTACGCGGTTTTTGAGGCATTATTCCTTGTACAGCTTCGAGTCCATCGTCTTATTCGTCACAAACACTTTGGTCTTTGCTCCGCAGCTGCATATCCCTTGCCAAATCATCAGTAATTTTTTTTGGCAAATTTGTCCATAAAAGCAAACTTAAACTTCGCAGGAACATCTCCTCGTGCTGTCGCCTTGTAGAATTTTTGGCCAGGAAGCTGTCCGAAATCCATTTTGACGTAGGTTTCAACGTCGATGAGCAGGCATCCTTGGCACTTCGTCAAAACCTGCTGGTACAATTTCCGAGCTCGAGTTTTGGTGACGAAACTTTCTGTTTCAACGTTCTGTTTGGTTGCTTGTAGCTTGATTAGAACGATATCCTGCTCGCAAACGAATTCTTCGAACGGTACTGCGAGCAGCCGCGTATTTTTGTGCAATTTCATAATCTGATAGTCCAGGGTATGCTCTGACGGTTCTAAACACCTTCTGGTTCAATTTCTACCAGGCTCAGCTGGGGCACGATGGAAGGGTCTTTGGTACAACGTTTATCGTCGGCCGGTACATTTCCTCCAGTAATCTCTTATCATAACGGGCCGAGGACCGATCCGGCCAAAAGACAACATCCTCCCACAATTAACTCACGGAACATCTTTTAAATTCAACACTTAGTTTTCATGTTTCATTTCAGTAATTCTGTAGTAGCAAAAAACATATTTTGTTATAGCAGAGTTAATTTCACGTATCACGAGAAACTAGATATATCATATATATAGCACAAATGATTCGCTAAAACCATTCAAAACAAGCATTGGAGTTACTCGAGACCTGTTGGTCTTTGTAAACTTGCTGTAAGGTGAATTTAAAAATAACGTTCCATACATGATACTAATAGCTAAAGTAGATCTTAGTGTAATGTTGAATTAGTGTGCAACATAGCTGAATGGTTGCAGTCTAGTCTCAAGCAACTTACAACAAAACCTAATAACTAATGGCTTTAAAAACCAAAGAGTAGCCTGAAATTATCATAACTCGTTGAGGAGACACAATATGCATGCAATAGTAATATTGCACAAATAAAGGCTTCATTGAAGAAGAATTCATGTTTCAATTACTATGCAAATATCATTTGGATTTGAAATCTACCCCCAGCAACAAATGCAACATATTTGGAACAAAATAATTTATATAGAATGACATGTGATTGGCAATCGAACTCTATGGCAAAAACAGCGTGATGGCAAAAACAGTAAAGCAACTCCGTTCAGAAGTGTGCGCGTTCAAAGAACGACACCCGCCGCGTTGAAAACGGACATCGTCCGGCACTTTGTCGACTCCGGATACGCCCGTTCCGGCATCTACAACATCTTGGCACTGTTAGACAACAATCAGAGATTCGAAAGAAAGCCCGGTTCCGGACGGCCGACGACCCTGAGCGACAAGAAACTCCAAAGGATGCTGAAGAGGAAGACCGAGGGAAAAATGACTACATCTCTGCGTGCGCTTGGCCGTGAGTGAAAAAGTACCTGGCGAACATGAACATACATATCAGGAAGCGAAAGTCGCGTCCACTGGTTTCGGAGCTAAAGGCAATGACGAAGCGGCAGTGGCTGAATAAGATGGTCAACTCGATTTTCCCGGCGAATCGTGACGTGGTGATGAACGACGAGACATATCTCACCCTGGATGGCAACGACTGGCAGGGCACTTCGTATTTTACTTCCCCCACGAAGGAAGTGAGCTCCAAGGGTATGTTCATTTCACACACCAAGTTCCCCAAGAAGGTGCAGCTGTGGCTAACAATCAGCGAGAAGGGGATGTCAAAGCCGCTCTTCTTTCGCTCCGGAATGGCCGTGAACGGGGAAATTTATAGCACGATATGCCTACCGGAAGTTGAGTCGTTCATCAAGAAACACCATAAGGTCGAAGACGCGGTGTTCTGCCAGATCTGGCGTCGGCCATAGGCGTAGCCAGGATTTCGAATAGGGGGGGCAAGCTTAGTTTTTTTTTAGAGACAGAGAGAGAAGAGATAAAGAGTTATAGAGAGAAAGAGAGAGAGAGAGAGAGAGAGAGAGAGAGAGAGAATTACACCGGCTTCAACCAGTTGCTGCGCAGACTGAACACTTAGCATTATACAACGGACAACACAACGCCCGGTGGACCCATATAGTAGGGACATTATCGAGTTCCGTCGGCTGGAGCGGGAATCGAGCCCTCACTTTGTGACAATCCACCTGAACGACGGGTGGATTAACTTTTCTGCTCTCACCCAAAGTATTTTACAATACCCGTCAGATTTTGGCAACAAGATTAAACTATTCTAGACTTGATCTGGCATGAAAAATTTTTTTTTTAAAACTCTCGATTTTCCCCAAGTTTCAAAATCGAATCCCATTAAATAGGAACCATGCTGAAATCTAACGGGTACTGTAATGTGTCAAAATATTCATTTTACAGTCATGTTGGTTTTTTGTATACGACAACCACGGAGTTTGTTAACAGTTTTTACTGAAAATGTACTTTTCCTCGCGATCCGCTTGCCCACACTAAAAATTAAATTTCGTTTTTATTACGAAATCGAATGTAGAACTAACAAATTTATTCGTTGTTTTGTACACCGAAATTGATTTGTACTTTTCAACTACCGTATTCAATGCCACCATGCTTGTTAAAAGCACGAAGCATTAGTTGACACAAAGAGAACACTCCTTCATTGTACGAAAACAATACAAAATGCTACGAATATTTTGTTATCAACAAAAATGCATGGTTACATGATTGACTGACAGAACTTCTATATCGACTCAGTATGTAATTGAAATAAAAGCCCAAACCACGAGGAGTTGTTAAGAATTTTTTTTAATATTTCTGAAATGTTGTTCGAACCTGTATTTTTGGGAAGACTTGTTATCGAATCCGTGGTTGATCTCACTAAGCCATGGTGACTCGTTAGAAGTTACTTGATTAAAGAGCATGAACTTATAACTCTCGATAGCGCTTTTGTTCGCTCCCCAGTCACGAAGGGGTTTCTGTGAAAGGGATCTAACCAGATCTGCCTACTCTGCACCGAGATAGGAGCGCTCGTTAAACGGTCGAGGCTCCACTTCTCTACACCACCCATCTTCTCACGAGCAAGCGGGAGCTCACTACATCGACAGCACCCGATCGACGGGTCCATCAGGCTGATAGCACCAACAAACAGCGACAGTGCACTCGAGACCACACAACGGTCAACATGCGGACCTTCACTACGGTCATATACGTTTTTAACATGTTTTGTCGTTAGAGTTTAAGTAAAATAAATAGTTCATAGTTCTACGTGTTTTTTTGTGTGCAATAAATCGTTTATTTAGTTCTCGACGTGCGTATGTGTTTTCTGTTCAGTGAAGAAAGAGCAAAGATTTCCAAAACAATAAAAGGGGACCCTAAAAAGAACACCTACTATCCGCCGCCCAAAGTGCCCGAAAGGGATAGCTGTCGTTCGAGGACAATTGCTGCTAGCGCGCCGCTGGCTACGCTGTTCGCCATCTCCTGGTCCACCGCTCCGCTCTGAGGTACTCAACAGCTTTAATTTTTATTCTGGGATAAATCAATGATTCCAGCCCACCCAAGCAGCAAAACCAGCATGTATGAGTACGATTTAAGAAAAGCAGTGATAGGTTGGTCTCCACAAAATTAATTTTATGCATTGTACAAAAAGGTATAATGACAGCATTTCACCAGATGACAAGCATAAGAAATGTTTCATACAAATTACGAGGAATTTATTCTATGAACAAAATCCATGTTTACGAATCAAGGGAAAGCTAATTCACGAAAATAAATTTTCAGTGCATATACTGACAAAGCAACACCGCAAAAACATCGTTTTTTTACTCACCGTGCTCACACCGTTTCAATAGAATTTTTTTTAATGGTTGTTCAAATAAAAAGTGGTTAGCTTTAAACAAACATACATTTTGAGTTTTGGTGGTTTATAGCTTATGGTTTGTGTCCTCTTAACTTACCTTCAGTTTAATTATTTTCTCTGTTTTATCTAAACCGGAAAATCATGCAAAAAACACAAACCGACGTAAGTTGGGATTGTAAGCAAGCTGTGATTTTTGTGATAAATTGTTGCTACTTGTATTCTTAATACACGAGTAATAAGAAATAATTTAGGAAGTTTTATTCATCAATGACAAAAAGGAATTCATATGCGACTCCTCAATATTTTTAAAATAGTTCAGATACACTGGTGCATCTGCGTTTTGAAATTTGAACCGATTTATCTGAAATGATCCAAGTGAAACACAATTTGTCGAAACGATATAGTGTCGATGGTATAGTGTCGTCGTATCAAGTGGAGTGTATCTGAGTAGTATAAAACAAAAACGGTGTATTATTGAATGTTATTAAAATTTTTGTTCAAATTCGAGAAAAACCATCATTTTGCATAATTTTCTCTTCGTGGTTATTGTAGCGGAATTTATTTAGTTTTGTTCGTTTGTTTCTTTTAATTAGCCTTGACATCAATAGAAGCATAAAGTTGCCAGAAGGCACGAAATGCATCTACGCACTTTTATTTTTTACCAAATCCCTCAATCGCAAATTTAAATAGATTAGCATAGATTGTTCTTAAGAAGCCTCTACTTAATTGATACAGTTGTAAAAACTGAAAGTTTATGAAAAAGAGTATGCTTCGAGCATCGGCTGTGAAAGGTTGTGTCGATGCTTAATTACGCACTATTTTGCTATCGGGCATGGCGCGTTTCGTACTGTTTCGGTTATCTATAATTCAGCGATGCAAGTGATCGAGTGAGCATAGAAAAAAAAACTACAAAAATGCCTCATGGTGAGATGTGGTGGTTCGCCGGGCTGGTGGACCGGTGGTGAGGATCACAATTAATTTTCATCCATAATATTGGTTATGATCGGATTTCCAGCATTATATAGAATCTTTTTGTTTTTCCAATGAAAAACCACCACCACACTTTGTGAGTGGCCCCAATAGCATCCTCACTGTTGGTTTCATCAGAAATCGCTACTAATATTTAAATATTTCACTAAACGCCGCGTGAATTCAGCTTATCGAAAAGAATCCTGCTGCCACCCAATCCTGTTATCCAACATCCCAGTGAAAGTGCAGAGGCGGTCTCGGCTTCCAATAAAACGAGTATCACGTCGACACATTCCTACCTTTGTCTTATTTGACATACATTCGGGTGAAGCAGGTGCCAGTATTGCCTTAGTTTGGGATGACCAGTTTTTACATATTGAGGATGTATGCTAGTCTCAACCATCATCTGTTGGTTCTCTGTGTTATAACAGCTGATCTGGCAGCAACGGAGTAGCAACCTTGGGAGGTCAATCATGCTCATTATCTTGCTCATGCTCATAGAAAGGGATAAAATCTTTGAATATGATAAGACCAAGGCAACTTCTCGCACTGATTAGCATGCTGTCTTGCTTTCTCACACGCTTATCAAATTACTGGTCTGAAAATCGGATACGATTCATCTCGTTTCACTTGGATTATATCGTAGCATGTGCTCCATTAATATCTCTTGGATACAGAAACAATATTTCAAAATACTGAATCAAACTGTAAGTTCAAATATAAATTTTCTGTTGATACACTTTCTAACTCTAAATCTGGTGTTATTTGATTTCCGAAAGCTATAACATTGGTTAAAATATTACGTTTTTTGATTGCCAAGAACTGAAAATTGAACTGAGCATAGCTTTTTCCACTTTCAGCTAGCGGGAAAAAACCAATCAATGCTTGAATCATAGTTAACATTACTAGAGATATTTTTTTAGATACGCTAGGTTACCTAGGTTGGGTTTACTATTTAAAAAAAATCTCATGGATGTCCGCTTTTTGCGCTTTTTTGCTACAACTTATTATAAAATCGAGGTGACTTCGCGCTTTTTCATTGAGGTAAAGGGACAATCTCACAAACATTAAAAATTAATAATAAAAAATTGAAACAAACATTAAATATCTAAAATTAATATCAATAGTTAGGGGGGGGCAACGGCCCCACCCTGCCCCCCTCTGGCTACGCCTATGGCGTCGGCCCTCTACTCGAAGCGATCGTTGAAGGAGAAGGAGCGGCTGAATATCGATGTGGTACCCAAGTCGGCGAACCCGCCCAACGTCCCCCAGCTGCGTCCTATCGAGAACTTCTGGGCCAACCTGAAGCGTAAGATCTACTCCAACAATTTTGTCGCGAAAACTGAGGAGGAATTCATTAATAAAACGAAGAAAGAACTCAAAAACATGCCTAGATGCATGTTTTCGTCTGCCATGGCGAATGTTCCGATTAACTGCCGGAAGGCCGTTCGCAAGGGCGTAGAATTTTTTTTGCAAGTAAGCTTAAATAATTACCCTCCATGGGAAATTTATCAAAAGCAATTATCTGTCTTAGCTTTTTTTTATCACCATCCGAAAAAAGTCCATTTTTTTAATGCAAACTTTATAAGCAATGAAAGAGAACGAAAGAGGAGAGAATCTCTCATTGTTAAATTCGCTCTATCAAACAGAAATATGTTCTAGAATTTATTCACGTTTGATAACAAATTATAGAGATATTGCTAAAATCTTGTTGCTGACTATGATTCAGAAGGCAATGTACGGAAGCGGAACGACAACGTCAACGGAAAAGGTCCCATCTGATTAAAAGCTTGCCCACAATAGATACGTTGCGTTTGCATTTTTGACAGTTTTTCCATAGGTTTTCGGTCAAAGAAACGCAAACGTATCCATTGTGCCATTAGCCTGCTTGTTGGATTGAAAATTGGTTAGATTCCAGTTTTTTCGATTGAACATATTGACGTAATTTGCGGCAACTGCCAAACTTGCCGTTGACGTCCAGTTTCCCGTCACATTGTGTTTGAACCTCAACAATTTTGTTACAATATCTATATCCCTTTGGTAAACATTCATACTAGAATATGTCACGTAACGCATCTTAAACCTATTCATTCTCATTGAAATACCGGGGTCCATTGAAGTGTAGTGGAAGTTTACGCATTAACAAGGATGTACTCTAATAAAAATTATTTATAAATTAATATATTTATTAATTTAACGAAAACATGTACTCATGTTGAAGTAGTGATTGGAAAAAAAACTAACTTCGAATGTCTTTCGCTAAAGTCCACTTTGGATCCACCGTTTCTAAAACACTATTGTTCAATTCAAATACTGCTCCGCCAACCTAAGATACACGAACCCGATCGGTAGCCTGCTGACAAGGGCCACCAAGCAAATCACCGCTCGACACGCGATAAGGATCTATCAAACATGAATAAATTTTAAAATTGATTATTTCCCATCTAGGAAAGTCTTAAACCATTCGATGAATAATAAAAATTCAAAGGCTCGTCACCACCACCTTACGCAATGTGCGAAGATGAACTACTGCCCGTGGGCTCCGATACCGGTTGGGACCACTTATCGATCTTCTACAACCACGGTGATAGTGGTCATGATTTACGTTCGTCCAATTTCGTAAAAATTAATAAAACAACCACCACTGGATTTTTGGGTACTTGGCTTTGGCCGTCAGTACGGAGCCCGACGCCAGCTGCTTCTAAGTATGCTCACCTGTGCGAGTGGCTAAATTTTCTGATTGATACTGCCCTATAATTACCGGCGGGTGATGGTTGTTTTGATGATCGTTCGTTGATCCGTGCGATCTTTGCCGTCGCGGTGCTGTGGAATGCAAACGAAAGGTTGTTGTGACCTTCGCCTATTGAACTACATCAAAAGTAATGGAGTGAGATGTCGCGCGCGCGACTGCTCCACCGCCGCACGGGTCTACTGAAGTCATTAATAAAAATGTCGATAAGGGCGAGTTGGCGTACGAGTGTGAATCCCGACCCCGATCGTCGTCAGCCCTAATCAGATGGAAATGGTACCCACGCACTAATGGATGCGCCTTCGGTCAATGCCGCATGGATCCGTTGTGTTTGAACCTTATGGGGACTTGTCGCGACTTGGAGGACCGTGGGTAAAGTCTGAAATATTTTGACCCGCTCATTAGTAGGTGACTGGGAAATTCGAGATTAGGAATTAACAGTTAAGCGAGGAATGTGGTATAAGACAAATGTTGCTCGGATTTGAATACTATAGGTTATTGTTGCCCTGATGTTTGAAATATCAGTGTTTGGATGAATTTATCAAACATTACAATCAATTTCTAATTTTCCTTACTGAATTACTACTTCCTATTTGTCTGTTTAATTGAAAGAATTTTTGTGAAGTGAATTTTACTATCGTAAAAATAAAATGAACAGTCTTACTCGTTTGGAAAATACCTGACAGAAAAATATCCATTTTGTGTGATGTGCAATATACCCTTAACCAAGGGGTAATTTCGAAGAGGACGTGTTCACCTATCCGATAGAATTGGAGACTTACATGGGTAGCCTTTGTGCCACGAGAAATTTACGAAAGAAGCCATTGCTTACGTTTGTCAGTTAGGCCCCAATGAAAAATCTTTGTCGAAATGTCAAATCGGTGCCACTGACGTAATGAGCTGATCGAAAGTACTTCGAATTAACTAATCGAAAGTGCTTAGAATAGACTGCAATTCAATTGCAATTCACTGCGCTCCATTTCAGTGAAACACCCTTTGCCCTTAACCAAAATTCTATAAATAAAGTCACTTCTGTCCATATGTTCAAAGTTCCGAACTTTAAAATTGCATTCGATGTGTTGTGTAAAAGCAATAACGTCAGTTGCAGAATCCATCTCTGACAGGAGTAAAAGAGAGAAATCAAATATAGCTTTCGAGCACTGTTGGCACACATACAAATGTGGAACATCAGCTGTTAGACTTGAAATCAAATCCATTGGAAAATAAATTCACTAATTCTCGATCCACCAAATTGTACAGTTCGGTTTTTATGACTATCGCCGCGAATAAAAACCATTTGGGTTGTGAAGTTATTTGGCAGTTTTTCTGGTGTTTAGCAAGCGCAGTGAGTGTTCTTCGAAAAGCACGACCGAGATCACGACCATTTATGTTTAGTGTATATAATTATTTCAGGACCCTATGTTTGGTCTGCGTCCAAAAGTCACGTTGCCTTCAAAAGGGTCTGCCTGTCAATAGACTGTCCCTTTCTAAAATGAATGTCAGTGAATTTTAGTTAGCTTATGTCATACTCATTTGTCCAGCAGCGCCCTTGAAGTCGGTTGAAAAATCAATTTGTTTTCCTCGTGTTTCGGTACCCAATAACATCCACCGAAATTAATCATTTTATCAACTTTGACCCACTACGTCACTATCCATATACCACCATGCTTAGAAACTCAGAGTCATACGCTACACGAAAGACCCTGCTAGAGGTCACAAGGTCTAATCTGCTGCTTAACTTATAAATTTGGTCCCACTGTGATTATTGGTAAATAAAGTATCTTCGTGATCCCCTCACCACTGCTTCATTGTTAATTAAAGTTTTTTTTTAATAGACCACGTGATTACTTTCACAACCATGCAGCTCAATGTCAACGTTGGCGCCAAAAGACAAAAACCTTTGTATCATTTCTGCTAAATATGATCACCACCCAACCTAGAGGTTATGCCGTTCACCGCGGCAAACGAATCAAATGTTTCGATCTTCAGACCGAATCGTATTGTCGTTGATTTTCGATTTCTTGCAAAAGTGAGCTGCACACGGATGCACTCGTCTTTCAAAAGAGATGCATTTTGTTTTGCCATGCGACTCGTGTAGGATGTTCATTAGGGTGTTTCAAATACAGATTCAAGGTTAGGTTCAGTAGCAAACATTTTGAAAATTTAAATGGATTATAATATTCAATTTATGTTTCAATTACATACACGTAATACAGATGCATCAGAGGCCTCAGATAGCTGAATTGGTATAAGTACGGTTTACCAAGTCGGAGGCGGTAGGTTCCCGGTCCGGTCGAGTAGCATTGCAAGCACGTTTGGCATAAAAAGCTCTCAATTAATACCGGTGGAAGCGCCACCGACAAACCGACATGAATGACAATAGAAAATGTCCTAATATTTCTGTTCAAATCATATTACTGACATCTATTTTCGTGTTCGCTGAGATCGTTTTTTGAAGCTACGAACACGCTTGGGAACATGATAAGAAGGTTCATGTCTGAGCAATTCAGGACAAATTAATTTTATCTAGATAAAATGATTCTGTAGGTTTTGACAGATGAAATTGCTGCACATTTGAATTGGTCGATATGGATTCTTGATCAAAAGTGAAGATTGAGTTTCATGTCAGTTTATCGGTGGAAGCGCTACTAGAATATAGTCAGAGCCAGTTAGGAGAAGTAGACCATTTTCAACCATTTTCATTCCATTTTATCAATAATATATTATTTTCTTGGGTGCCGCATAGGCTCAGTAGGGATTCTTCGTCAAGACCCGAAGCTTAGAGTCAGTTCCATTGTAGAAATATCACATGAAGTAGTTTTTACAAATTTGCCTGGGGTCCTTCAGATTTTATTTTCACTTTATTTTTGTGCGGCGTGGGGTTGGCCTTCCTTCGTTCTCTATATGAGGAATTACGGGTAGGCAGATACTTATTTTTATTTTTTTGTTGTTGTGATATGGGGGGTATTTTTTATATAAATTGGTTTTAAGTTTTAACATTTGGGGTATATTGTTTTTTTCATGGGTTTTTTAGGGTTTTCCGGGCCACCTTTAAAATTTTTTTAAATTTTAAATTTATTTTTTTTTTTTTTTTGCTCTTTTTAAAATTTTTGGGTTCAAAATGGGCCCAAGTTTTTACATTTTACAAAAAAAGGCGTCGGCACACATTTAATTTTCAGTTCATATTATAATATTCTTTCACTGTATGTATTATCTCATATGACATTGTTTATTCATTACCATTACCATTCATCTCTATGATCATTATTACCATTTTTATCATTACTTGTGTTTTCGTGATTTATATATTAACATAAAAATAATTTTATAATTTTTACTTAATAGGTTATATGTATACTTTTAATTATTATGTCTTATTTTTCAAATTATCATTTTGATCCTTTCTTCTCCTCTTATGATTTAGAAGTATCTAGTTCTTTGAATACAAGAGGCTGCAACGGAATCTGTGGTAGGCTTTTATTACTGAATGTATTTTTCATTTCCGGTTTGCAAATGGACATTTGACCAAATCTGAGCTGATCTGATTCATGCAGCGTTGTGTGCCATTTGGCTAGTGTCTGATTTAACAGTTCAATCTTTGTCATTACTTCATCGTTACTTTCAATATCATTATATATGATAATATTGTTCTATTGATTTTACTTCATACATGATTTAAACATTACTTATTGTTTTATTTTTGCGATTTATCTTTAACTCCCTTTCAATTAAGTTTTCCCTGTTTTCCTTACTCAGGAGCAATAACTATTAGGCCAGCAAAAATAAAAGCGGATTGCTTTTATAAAATCAGCATCAAGCAACAAATAGTGACCATGGCAACAGTAAATTAAAATGTTTAAATGTTAGTGTTGTAAAATTTCACTAGATTTAACAAACTTTTTCAGGATACCTCAAATCAAGATTTCTGAGAATTGCTGCTATCGCTGAAAACGAACGAAAACGTGCTTAAGCGCGAAACCACAGAACTCTACGCTGTAACACTTTACAACATTTCTTGCATTTCAGGATCAACCGAATGAAGATCATTTTTTGGCGAATTTGTCCACTTTCTTCTTCCTTATGTCTTCCGGAACATCAAACCGTGATTTGGCAACGTAGAACTCCAGCCCCGGTATCTGCTTTGCGTCTGCCTTGATGTACACGCTAAGATATGAATACCTAAAATTAGGTATTTATTTTACCTAAAATTAGGTAATGTTGACAATACCCAAAATATCGGTAAAATTAAACGATAATAAACAGTAATTTTACTGACATTTGGGTAATGTTCGCTCTTGAATACTGGACGTTATAATTTACCTAAAATTGAATAAATTTTACGTCACTGAAGCAAAGCGGTCGCCATATTTTTCCAAGTGAAAACGTAATTAATTTTCTTATTATTCTCTTAATAAATAGTTATGTCATTTCCAAATCTTTGAAGCAATAACTTTTGCATTCTTTTTTTGAATTATGGAGAGTGTGAGCTGTTTAGCCACCAAAAAAATAAGAATAATTATTATAATACACATTCCCTCCTTCTTCCCTCTTTTTTTTTTTCCCCCTCCTTCCCCCCACCGATATTTCCGACCTGAAGATCCCCACTTTACCAAATCGCGTTCTCCAAGATAAGAAATAGAGGTAGTTGGAATAAAATGGAAATTACTAATCATTCTTCTTATTTTCTATCATTCTTTTTTTTTCTTTTTTTTTTTTTTTATTCTCCCCGTCCTTCCCCTCTTTCCCCTTCCTTCCCTCCAATTCCCAGTTGGAATTAAATGGAAATTACTAATCATTCTTTTTATTTTCTAGTTATTCTTTTTTTTTATTCTAGCACCGACGGATCCTTGTGGGCCAACGAGAATTTGGTGCAGAACGGTGAAATTCAGCTTCAATGTTGGGTTGATGAAGAAAAAATATTTCTGTAGTAGAGGAATCCAGGTACGTAATGCAAAAGTGAGCAGAAAAACGTCGATAATGACGATACTGACCAATTGCATACAGTTTAAAAAAAACAGAAAGTTATTATCAATTTCAGTTCTAGATACTACGATGTTTAACCTCACTTTAGCTTTACTTGGATTCATCCATACTCTTTATTGATACTTTTTTTTTAAGACAAAATAAAATCTGTCATACATTTGAACATTTGTTTCTCCTTGCATGAGTGCAGAATTTGTGAAACTAATCCGAATCGATACATTGTTAAATTGCATGTCTTTTTTGAAGCATTCTGCAAAATACAACTATATTATTGTATGCATAAATTGTAACGATAAAAAATCGGTTATATTTAACGTTTATCTTCCTTCAATACTATTACCCAATATTAGGTAATCTGTGCTTACGCATAATTTAGGTATGTGCACTTTTGAGCGATTATTGGTACTTTTTAACGATCTTTAGCTATTCTGATCTTAGAGTGTAGGTTTCATCATCCATAACCACACACATCGGTTTCGTTAACCACTCTCGATACAGCTTCCTTGCGCGGGATTTGGCCGCCGTGTTTTGTAGATCACGCCGGTTCGGTGCCTTGCGGATCTTGAATACACGAAGCCCAGCTCGTTTCATGGTTTGCTGAACGAACCAGGCGGAACACTTTACCTTCAGAGCCGCGTCGCGAATCGAACGGTTCGGATTACACATGAAATAATCCAACACCTTCCGGGCCTTCACAGGGTCAGCTGTCTTCTATTTTCTTCCACTTCCAGCCCGCCGCTTGGTCGTCTGGAACTCCTTAAACGATTTTATCACCCGGGACACACCCTCCCCCCTCCCACCCTTTCTTTTTTTTTCCAACCCCCCCCTTTTCCAATTTCTTAAAATCCCCCCAACTATTCCCCTTTCTTTTTTCCATACACAAAAATTACACACCCATAAAAATGGTGCATTTTTTTCGAGTACAGGCCTTATTGATACGAGTGCTTCCCAGTAGTATTTTGATCCATTTACATGCGCATCGGTCCATCGGCCCAATTCTGTTTTTTCGATGACATCTCATAACCACTAACCGATTGTTATGTCAAATTTTGCACATGTAAACAATTCACTCCAAATAGTTATACACTAGATTTACATAAATATTCCCCCACCACAAAAGTACACACGAATAAAAATGGTGCATTTTTTTCGAGTACAGGCCTTAGATACGAATGCTCCTATGGGAATAGGAGGGACCATCAGGGTACCCAATTGAAGCACTCTGGATGGGGAGAGTGGCCAACTCCCCATTGCTAACAGCTTGTGAATAGAGGGCGGGCTCTTCTTCCCGCCCATTGGGGCATCCTCATGTTAGATAGCTCGCTCTTATGACCAATTGTTTAATCTTGTTGTTGGAAGGAGATAAATACTTTATATCCCTGTGGAAACGTATAAGTGATGTTGCCTATCGATCCACCCAACCCGTTTTTTGGCCCTTCATACAATGGCATGATTAGGATAATCAGTGGTTATTAAAGCTTGATCAAGTCTAACAGAGAGGAGAACCAATTGCTGTCGGACTTAGTTTCCATGTTACAATGGGTTTTTATATTTTTCCCCTATTTTTTTTTCCCTTTCCGAAAACGATCTTTTACAAAATAAGGACAATTATCTGTGTATTTAAAATTTTAACCCCCCCAACCACAATATTTTTAACCCCTTGGCCACACCCCCCCCCAAACCGCCCCCCCCCAAACCGTTAAATTTTTTTAAATGGATTTGCGTTCACCTTTCTTTTCGATCCAACGACCAGAACCGGGTTAAATAACGGTTAATGGGTATTGAGATTTTGATACTGAAGCATCCAAACGATGGGAAAGCATTTTATTTTTCGACATGAGTTTACTCGGTCAAGTTTCACGACAATTGCATAATATTGTATGCATTTAAGGTGAACCTTTTGTTTTAACCAAATTGTTAATTTCAACAGCCCATCGAAAACTATGCATAGCAGTTGATGTCCTGTTATCACACATTGAGTTCGCAATACGATAATATTTCAACTAAAGCTCTGATAATTCAAAATAGGTGTTGTAATTCGTTACGAACTAGACAAGTTTCTTTACATAAGGACTGTTCAATAAATAAAGCGGTCACCTGTTTTTCAAAGAGAACTGTTTGTTTCCGAACAAGTTTATTAGTTTGGATTATAAGAATAAATATTAACTAATGTATATGTAGATAACATCAAGTTGCAAAGCATTGTACAACTTTCACCATAACTTTTCGCAGACCCCGTTTTCTTGAAATTGTGAACAGAACTAGCTTCTTTTTCATCTGTCTTTAGATGCCGTTTAATAATTACCCAATATTTTTCAATAGATCATCGTTCAGGGCAGTTTAGAGGTTTTTGCCGTTTGTCAACAAAATGGTTTTTTGTCCACATTTGAGGAGATCTAAACTGCCGTGAAACGCATATCAGTCCCCTATGAATAGAAAATCAAGCAAAGATGGGACTGATATGCGTTTCACGGCAGAAAGGAGCAGTGGCATAGTAAGCAAATGCTAGATTCGGCCAAAACAATGGGGAACCAATACTACCTTGTTAAAATAGTTCCCGGATTTTATTCAACAATTAAAAAATATGAGATCATACATCAACATCGATATTGTCCCTTTCAAAGTACTCCCCATCGACTGCAACGCACTTTTTTATTTTCGGTTTGCGGTATGGCCATCAGAGCCAGCTTCAATTTTTCCATGATCTCATCTCGGGTACTGAAAGAAAAGAGATATATGATATAATGCGCTCAAAGTCGGATTCTTCAGTTCGGGTTAGCTCCTTTGATTTATAGAAAAAAAAATGCCTACGACATATCTAACGTGTGGAAGAACGTTGTTGTTGTTGTATTTAGTCTAGAGGGAGTTTAACCTTAAAGGTCCTTCATCCCTATAGCGGTATCAATTTGATGGTTGATTCCAAGGGCGGGGTTTGTTCTGGGTAGATTTTAGATTGGAATTAGACATGGGCTATTGAATCTAAAAGACTATTTGCTCAGGTGACTAGTGGAACACCGGTACGACCTGTAAGACTCACTCATCGAACAGCTTTAGTGACAAGGCAGACAAAAAGGTAAGGAATGTATCGAAAATAAGCTTGCATTGTACGCGTGTATTTGTGATGGTTTTAATGTGTTCGTCATGCCATGCGGTGCGTCATTTTCCGTTTCTTTACTTGTTTGCACGGTTTAAATATCTCGTTTTCAAAATGTCGCGCAGTGAAAAAGGCGTGAAAATTAAGGTTTTGGACACATGGCTACGTGAAAAGATTGTAACTATGCGATAATTGGCGAAGCGCTTTGGAATTCATCACGCGATTGTAGAATCCATCATAACCAAGTTTGGGAAACACTGTTCTTTGAATGAACTGCCAGGAAGAGGCAGAAAACCCGGATCTTCCAACCCTAAATTTGATCACAAAGTGGTAGCTCTAGTTCGGAAGAACAAATCAATGTCGATACGTGATTTTGCCAATTTAGCGTTGGAATCATTCACGGTATTTGGAAACGGAACAATCTGAAGATCTACAAGAAGTAGAAAATCGCCAAACAAAGTGCAGAATAGACGCGCAGCAACAAGGGCCCGGAAATTGTATTCGCGAGTTTTGCATCGACCGGATACATGTATTTTGATAGACGATTAAACCTTTGTCAAAGAGGACTCAAAAACCTTCCAGGTTCACAATACTACACTGCGGTCGTAGAAGAGGATTTAAGCGATGCAGACAGGTCGATTCAAGTAGAGAAGTTGAACACTTAAGGTTGAAGACTTCGTAATTATTTTTCGAAATCAATGATTGCATTGTCCTTGTATTGGTAATTCTATTTGAACATATGTGTGAGGAAATGAAAATCAAAATCTAGCTAACCACTACACGTGTATCCGTGTTTGAGACATTTGTTTTCGTGGGAAGTATTGAAATTTACTGCAATATCTATTTATTTTATTAACTCACGAGGTGAAATTGCTTGCGTATCGCTTTTCGATAAATGGGTTTTCATGTCATATATGCTGAAAAATTAATTCAATAATAAAATTTAACATGGATTACTGTAGTCTATTATACAAACCATCGGGTATACAACAAAAGAAATCATGACATTGGTCAATGAAAATATTCGTTAAATTAAAAACGTATCCGGTTACATTTTTAACGTGCTGTAGAAGTGTTCCGAAAATATGATTGTTCTGTTGGGTGTGGTTTCATGTTGTGGTCGTAAGTAAAATCAAATTACATTTTTTTTCAACGTCTTGTCTGTAGAATAAATCACATCAGCTGTGAAGCCATGTTGTCATAAAAAGTTTTTTTATTGTCTGCACTCGGTCTGGATTATATATCAACTTTTTGGCATAGAGAACAGCAAAAATTTTGTTCGTGAAAATTGCCATTTTTTTATGGTAACCTAACTTAATCGTCTATTCAGCATATTGGTATTTGGCCTTTTACTATCTGACATATTGTTAAAACTATATAGGAGATTGTTAGTTTATAGTTGTCAACTATAAGGGTAAGTGTCGTAACAATAACGGAAACGGTCGTCAACAATAAGGGAAATAGTCCAGGAATGGTTTGTGATTATGCTCGTGTGTATACATTTATCCATTAAAAGCATTTTAACCCGTTTATAGCATGTGATAACCACACTATTAAAACTCATTCATGAATGAATTCATTCTCTAGTTGCGAATCTCTTAAACAACACTTACCTGAAGCTAACATAGGATTATTTGTGAGATCTGAAATCCACTGATCCTTAAAATACTGGATCGTTTCGACGGTGGATTCCTTCACCGGTAGTCGATGATCGTAGTCCGTTTTACCGGAAAGGTCTGACGAAATGAAATTTGCATTCAAATCACAACAATTTTTCCACTCATCAGATTAAACGGTAGAAAAACATTTGAAAATTTGTTCACTAAATAATTCCCCAGTTGATAATGGTGCACAATTCCATTTAACATTTTCATCTTCACGTTCTTAATAACAATCACTACTCACTGGATCTTCGACAAACAGAACACTTTGATCCGTTGATGAGTGTCGAATATCGATCCAGCGATAAATATTCTTCCTGATCACTCCCGCTCAACTGTTCCTGCGCAAACCGCTTCGTTGCTTCGCAAATTAACGCCGCCCGTTGTGCTTTACTTTTCTGCGACATAACTACTCACCGGAATTAATTTCAATTATTGACAAAGTTACGCTCGGTCTGTGCAAAGATTGTTTACAAATTGATATGAGGAAACTGGGCGGAACGAAAATATCAGCTGACGAGCATAAGTGCCAACTCAGGGAAGAATATTATTTTTTTCAAAATTGTTGCTCATGGTAGATTATGTTACATAGCAAATTAGCGAATATTTTGCTTCCAACTTGTTAATTGCGCTACTATAACGAGCCCAGCAAGCCCCACACGCCCCATAAGTTCGACATAGATGGTCGGAGCTATCCACACCCATCGCACGTACAGAGGATTGTTCTGATACGGGACGACGAGAAAGGTGGATTGATAAATTTGTTATTTAAAGTTACCTTAAAAGTTATTTTTCTGAGAAATTAGTGCCTTAATACGAATTCAAAATCAATTAGCCTATAGTAAGCTCATGCAGCTAAACGATTTGAAATTATTTACGCTAGTATATGCTGTTTGAACTTAAAACTAGTTGTCCTATTGAAAGCAAACAGACTACAGCTGAAACCCAATCGTTAAAGATAGTCGAACCCTATGTGCAACAACAGTAGAGGCTCAACTGGAGACAAATATTACTACACAGTACGGCTCAACGGACATTAACTACAATAAGAATTGAGTGGTAGTGAACACTAAAGAATTTTGTAATATACGCTCGAATAAACGTACAAAGCCATTCGGAACGGATTATTCACAAATTAAGGACATTTTCACTACTACCACCCAACATTCTTAAAAAATTCTTTAAGTACATCGAGAAATGTCTGGCAAAGCGTCAACGAATAGTTCCAGGTCAAGTTCATCCGCAGATTTTGTGAACCGGTTCTTCGCTGCAGGTGCCATTGGAGGCGCAGCGGACATAGGAGTTCCAATTACTGAAGCAGATGTAGTTACCGATATTAATAGGCTCACCATCGTGACCAACGCGAGACGCGGAGCGATGGACCCGACGAAATCGGTAACAGACGCCAAGAGCGATACAGCTGCGGTAAAGGAAGTTCCTCCCCCTCCTAGTTCTCAGGTAATTGTTGACGTTGCCAATTCTCATGCGGCTCAAGAAAGGGGAGCCAAACCCAAAATAAAGGTCAGTGCCAACAAGCCAGTCAATCCCGTCCGGTCGTCTATCAATAGCGGTAACGCGCGGCCTACTACGAACCAACGCGTTCACATAACTCGATTTAGTCATTGTGAATTGTGTAACGATCGTGATACTAGCAGAATGGTACAGTGTGATGGCTGCGAAAAGTGGTATCATTTTTCTTGTGTGGAAGTGACCAGTGGCATAGAAAACCATAGTTGGATTTGTCCAAAGTGTTCAAACAAGCACTTCTGCGCCAATAATGACGTTGGGCAGATACCAATACCCCAGCAAGCTCATCAGGTAGATCCACCCCTCAACGTTAACAACACCAGGAAGTCCACCGGAAAGCCAAGCAGCACCCGAAGCAATCAACGAAAGCTCGATCGACGGTTGCAGATGCTGGAAGAGCAGAAGCAGTTGGAACAAAGGTTTTTGGAAGAGAAATACCGGATTTTGGATGAAGAAGATGACGGAAGTGAATGTCTGATTAGTGATGATGACGTAGGACGTGAAGAAATTTCTAAAGTTCGAGGATGGCTGAGAGATACGGATAAGTGTGGTGAAGATTATGATTCTGGTCTAGTTGAAGAGGATCTGAATGGAGACCAGGTGCAGACCATCGTTCGAAGGTCATCGGTTGCTGAACAGGTAGATCGGCGATCAACTCTGGACGGTTTCTTTCCTAACAAACAGTCGACACCCCAGGGGGTTCCAAATGATCCTAGACCCAAATATCGCGTACTTCGAGATCCAGTCCCCGAAGGCATGTTCCGCCGACCACGAGCATCAGTACCACTAGAGGATGTTGACCCGTATGATCAGATATATCAACAACAACCACAGGCTCCAGGAGTTCAATTTCATCATACACCAGCAGATCAGCAGGGATTACAGATCCAAAATGCCGTTTCAGAAGACCAGTCCTACCGATTCCAGTTTCCTCGACCAGCTCCAGCTATGGATAATCATTACAACCAACCGCAAGAAACTCGGGTAGCTTCAGTACAAAATTACCATGCGCAGAATCGTCGATCGGCTCCACATCAAAGAGTGCATTTCAATCCATCGCAAGTTCCCCGGTTATCTCCAGTTTCAGGAATCCAGCATGGTGCTCGAACGCTAACTACTAACCGAAATGGCCATTTCTGGCCTGGGCCGACATCTGTACCGGAACATCAGTACCGAAACACTGCACTGCCAGATTTAACTGCTCGGAATTTTGAAAATCCCGACCCGCACTGTCGCGATGCCGACGAGAACGTGTGCGTTCTCAACCGTAGCCAGATAGCAGCACGTCAGGCAGTTTCCAAGGATTTACCGGAGTTTGGTGGAAATCCCGAAGACTGGCCGCTATTCTTCTCCATGTACAGTTCCTCATCGCAAATGTGTGGTTTCTCCAATGAGGAAAATATGCTCCGACTTCGGAAATGCCTAAAGGGAAAGGCTTTAGAGGCTGTCCGCTGTCGTCTACTCCATCCGTCAAATGTTGGCGGTGTCATGTGTACATTGAAAATGCTATATGGTAGACCAGAAGCAATCGTGCATGCATCAATCAGAAAGATCCGTTCGTTAGCATCGCCGCAAGTAGAGAAGCTTGACACATTGGTAAATTTTGCACTGACGATTGAAAACTTGGTGGCTACAATTGAAGCGTGTGGAGTTGAGGATTTCATCTATAACGCAGCCTTGAAAGTTGAGCTGGTGGATCGTCTTCCCCCCACGCTGAAGCTGGATTGGGCAAAATTTTTCGAAATAACTCAGCACCAAATCTTCTACACTTCAGCCAATGGATGTATTCAATTGCCGAAGATGCTACGGCTGTTATGCAAACTATATCTAGTGCGCCAAGAAGTCGAGAGGCAAAGAACGACGGTTTTGTAAATGTTCACTCCGACGCAGAACCAGAACGATCACGATCAATACCAGCAAAGACGCGGGCCGTACCAGGATCAACACCGGCAGCAGGATCCGCGCCAATCGCAGATTGTGTTACATGCAAAGGCAATTGCACAGCAGTTGTCAAGTGTAAAAGATTCGCCGAACTTAGTTTAGATGCCAAGTGGGCCGTTGTACGGGAGGCAAAGCTATGCCGTAAATGCCTACGAAGACACAGTGGATCCTGCAGGCAGCAAAAACCTTGTGGAGTTAAAGGATGCATTTTTTTGCACCATCCACTGTTGCACCACGAAAAGCAGGAAGCAGCTGCTACCGGAAGCTGCAACATTCATCAAGTTCAAACCAGCGAAGTGCTGTTCAGGATCGTTCCCGTATTGCTCCATGGTCCATCCAAGGTCATTCAGACATACGCGTTTGTAGACGACGGTTCGGAGCTGACGCTTATGGAAGATAGCTTAGCAGAGGAGCTAGGAGTAGTTGGCCCTCGATCACCGCTGTGCCTGAAATGGACAGGTGGTACTAAGAGAGTAGAGAACGCATCTCGAAAAGTAGAGGTGGAAATATCAGCCATCGGAAAGTCTTCAAAATCGTACAAGATGTCGAATGTGCATACGATCCAGGATTTACAACTTCGGCCGCAAACATTAGTGTACTCTGAGTTGCTGCAACGGTTCCAATATCTCAGCGGGTTACCGGTCGAATCCTACAGTAACGTATGTCCACGAATTCTGATTGGTCTCGATCACGCGTCGCTTGGGCACACTTTAAAAGGTCGAGAAGGAAAACCTTATGAACCAATCGCCGTAAAAACACTCTTGGGATGGATAATCTACGGGAGTAGTTCACAAACACAGCGACAGCCAAATTACGTGAATGTTCACACTATCAAAGTCTGTGAGTGCCAACTGGAATCCGATGAAAACCTGCCCACTGCAATGAAACACTACTTCACCCTAGATAGCCTTGGGATTGCCAAACCAGAAAAGATTCTGCGCTCAACGGATGACCAACGTGCTATGGACATGCTTGAAAAGTCGACAATTCCAAAAGAAGGAAGGTACGAGTCGTGCCTCCTCTGGAAGTACGATGATGTTCGCTTTCCAAATAGCAAAGGAATGGCTTACAGAAGATGGTAGTGCTTAGACCGGCGTATGAAGCGGGATGAGGAGTTTGCCGAAACCGTGATGGCGAAGATGGGTGAATACGTGGAAAAAGGCTATGTTCGAAGGTTGACGGAAGACGAACTCAAAGCACATCAGCATCAGGAATGGTACTTGCCCGTATTTCCCGTTGTGAACCCCAATAAACCGAGTAAGATACGTCTGGTATGGGACGCAGCTGCTCCTGCTTATGGCGTTTCGTTGAATTCACTGTTACTCAAAGGCCCTGATCTCTTGACGTCGCTACTTGCAGTTCTCGTCCAGTTTAGAGAGTTCCGGATCGCAATCTGCGGGGATATTCGGGAGATGTATCTGCAGGTTCTTCTGAGGCAAGATGTCCGACTTTGTTTTTTGTGGAAGGACAACGAGGGCAACGCGGATCCAAACGTGTACGTCATGTTAGTGTTACCGTTTGGAGTATCGTGCGCTCCTAGCATTGCGCAATACGTAAAAAATACTAACGCCCAGCGATTTGAGAAAGACCATCCGACAGCGGTTAGAGCCATCATCGATCAGCACTACGTAGATGACATGCTTGCAAGCGTCGAAAGCAAAGAAGAAGCCATCGATCTTGCACGGGATGTTAGGAAAATTCATTCTGAAGCTGGCTTTGAAATGAGAAATTGGATCTCCAACTGCCCGGCCGTTTTGGAAGCATTACAAGAGCGATCTACAGAAGAGAAGAACCTCAATATGGCAGAAGGTGTGACGACCGAGAAAGTTCTTGGAATGTGGTGGAATACTTGCACTGACTGCTTCACCTTCAAGGTTTCTCCACGATATGATCCAGAATTGTTGTCGGGGCAGCGGAACCCTACGAAACGTGAAGTACTTCGAACCTTGATGATGATATTCGATCCTTTGGGACTCATTGGTCACTTTTTGATGTTCCTGAAGGTGGTACTGCAAGAAATTTGGAGATCGTCTGTTGGATGGGATGATCCTATTGAAGAAACACAATTTGAAATGTGGATGCAATGGCTAAAGGTACTTCCTGAAGTGGCCAAGGTGGAGATCCCACGATGCTACAGGACGGCTACATCCGTTGGAATCTCCAACGAAGTTCAAATGCACATCTTCGTCGATGCTAGCGAAAAGGGTTTCGCTGCAGTAGTATATCTGCGATTTAAGGAAGGACTTATAATTGAAACTGCGCTGGTTGGTTCAAAGACTCGTGTGGCACCAATCAAGTTTCTATCAATTCCGCGCTCGGAGCTTCAAGCTTGCGTCATCGGAGTCAGGTTGGCGAACAGTATAGCAAAGTCTTTATCTGTCAAAGTGAATAAGCGATTCTTCTGGACAGATTCAAGCGACGTCATCTGCTGGCTCAAGTCCGACCATCGTAGATATAGCCAATTTGTCGCTTTCCGAGTGAGTGAGATTCTCGAAGTTTCCGAGGTCAGTGAATGGCAGTGGATCCAAACAAAGAAGAATGTCGCTGATGATGGGACTAAATGGAAACGGGTACCGGACATGAGCAGAACTAGTCGATGGTTTAATGGTCCGGAGTTTATCAAGCAACCAGAAGAAGAATGGCCCGTTGAACTTCACACCTATACCACAACCTCGGAAGAGTTACGGCCACATTTACTCGTTCACATCAAACTACCAATGCAAATCATCGATACTCAAAACTGCTCTAAATGGACTCCTCTCCTACGTCGAATCGCGTACGTTTTTCGGTTTATCGGCAACGTGAGGACATCCAAATTAGAGGAAAGAAACTTTGGAGCATTAACGGCATCAGAACTAGCTATGGCTGATACTTGTACACTAGCTATGGCATGTATACTTGTACCGGCTTGCTCAATCTAGTTCTTACGCAGATGAGGTGGCGATACTGTCAGACAACCGAACATCCGGAAACTCCACATCGTCGATACCGAAGAGCAGTTCAATATATTTTCTTTGTCCGTTCCTAGATGAGCATGATGTACTCCGAGTTCGTGGTAGAACCAGCGCGTGTACCTTTGTCAATCAGGATGCAGTGAACCCTATAATCCTTCCACGGGACCACCACATCACCCGTCTTGTCGTATCTCACTACCATTGCAAATATCATCACCAAAACCACAACACAGTAGTTAACGAACTGCGCCAACGATACAGCATCCCTCGTCTGAAGGCTACCTATAACAGTATTCGTCGATGCTGCCAACAATGCAACAATGACCATGCGCAACCAAAACCACCGGTTATGAGCGACTTGCCTCTACCTCGCCTAGCTGCCTACTCTCGTCCGTTTACTTATATGGGGGTGGACTACTTTGGTCCAATTATGATAATCCTTGGACGTCGTCTCGAGAAGCGTTGGGTACTTCTCGCCACTTGTCTTACCACTCGCGCCATCCACTTGCAAATCGTTCACACAATGACTACCGATTCTTGTATTATGGCACTTAGAAACGTCATGGCCAGAAGAGGTGTACCTGCAGTCATATATAGTGACAGAGGTACGAACTTCCAGGGAGCAAGTAAAGAACTCAAAGAAGCGATGACTAACTTGGATCCAGAGCGCCTTGCAACGGAGTTTACTTCGTCATATACTTCCTGGAACTTCATCCCTCCCGCCTCACCGCATATGGGTGGAGCATGGGAGCGGCTCGTACGAACCGTCAAACAAAACCTTGGAAAGCTGAAATCAAACCGGACGCCGTCCCACGAAGTCCTCGAAAACATGCTTGCAGAAGTCGAGAATATTGTCAACTCTCGCCCGTTGACCAGTATTCCTCTCGACGACGACCAGTCACCAGTACTAACCCCTAACCACTTTTTGTTGGGTTCCAGCAACGGATTATGATCCTTTTGACGAGAGCTCAGAAGTGCTCAAGAATTGCTGGGAGCTTTCGCAAGCTTTAGCCAACCAATTTTGGAAACAGTGGCTTCGTGACTATCTTCCTTCAATCACTCGTAGGACAAAATGGCTTACCGAGACGAAACCGACCAATCAACGACATTGTGATCATTGTAGACCCTAAATTTCCTCGGAACACCTGGCCTAAAGGCCGAGTCATTGGGATTAAGCTGGGACTAGATGGCAAGGTGCGAAGTGCTACTGTGCAAACATCCAGTGGCATTTACGAGCGACCAACCGTGAAGCTTGCTGTGCTCGACGTAGGCGTTGGAAGAAATGTGCATCAGGATGACCCAAAGCCCATTCCGGGGGGGAGTGTTAATTGCGCTACTATAACGAGCCCAGCAAGCCCCACACGCCCCATAAGTTCGACATAGATGGTCGGAGCTATCCACACCCATCGCACATACAGAGGATTGTTCTGATACGGGACGACGAGAAAGGTGGATTGATAAACAACAACACTTATTGTTTGAAGGGACTTGTTGCCTTTCTATGCCAAGAAAGGCAACAATAGAACATACAATTGACCAGTGTATTGAAGTACTTAGCAGCAATCGATGGAAAAAAGTAAATTTGTTATTTAAAGTTACCTTAAAAGTTATTTTTCTGAGAAATTAGTGCCTTAATACGAATTCAAAATCAATTAGCCTATAGTAAGCTCATGCAGGTGGTTGTGTGCATAAAACTAAACCGTATATCTACTTAATGAATTCCTATTTTTGAACTACGATTACAGCTAAACGATTTGAAATTATTTACGCTAGTATATGCTGTTTGAACTTAAAACTAGTTGTCCTATTGAAAGGTATAAAGAATATATAATACGATAAGTGTAAAGCTAATAAGCAAACTTAAACCTAGCAAACAGATTACAGCTGAAACCCAATCGTTAAAGATAGTCGAACCCTATGTGTAGCAACAGTAGAGGCTCAACTGGAGGTGAGAAATAACTAAATTATTATGAATTATGAATTAACTTATCTAAACTCACTATTAGACAAATATTACTACACAGTACGGCTCAACGGACATTAACTACAATAAGAATTGAGTGGTAGTGAACACTAAAGTAAGATCCTATACCTATCGATACCTATTCCTAAAACTAATGTGTCTAAAATTCTTCAGGAATTTTGTAATATACGCTCGAATAAACGTACAAAGCCATTCGGAACGGATTATTCACAAATTAAGGACATTTTCACTACTACCACCCAACACTTAACGTTATAAACAGCTGAATAATATAAAAAAAATGGTGTTTTATTCAAACAAATGGATGCCCAGACAACCAAAATGCACGCATATTGAAACTTGTTTTTCTGATATACATACGTATATGCCAGCAAACAAATCGTATAGAATGCAAAAATATGGATTGTACGTGGAGGCCATATACGTGCAAATTATATTGTTTTCTCAAAAGATCGGTATCGTGTTCGAAAGAAATTTCTTTTTCTATCTCAATCCCATGTTAAATTCCGTTTACTGAAACGGAAAAGTAAAGAATCGAAAAGAAATTTCTGCAGTAGTATCCACCTGGAAAGAATGAAAAATAAAATTGGAATTTGTAAGGTTTCCACGCAAACTAATGGGAGCTGTCACTTTTATTTTCGGAAAAACATCCCGCTTGATTATTCCGTAAGTGAAGGTGACATTTCGTTCCATGCAGATCATCTGTCAAAATTCAGCTTGGTAATATTGAACAAAATTCCGTAACCGCTCTACTTTTTAAGTCGATACTGGCCTAAACGAGTTGATTGGACATCGTATGCGATTTAATCTACAATAACAAATTCGATTTAAAAAATCTAACGATGTGAATCCGATTTAGTTTGTGACACAGTACGATGGATAAATGACACATCATATATAAGTCCAAAATTTGCACTCTTTACGATTTTTCTTAAACATAATACGATAATGTCCACAATTATATGCGATTTCGACTTAAAATGTAGGAATTTACGATACTATCTGAACATAGTTATACGACTTCTGGTTGTCTGGGTGATTCTTAATTTTACGGCATTGAACTTGAACATTGTGAAGACCGGATGAACTTAATATTATTCTTTCACGAATTTGCGAATTTTTGATCGAACACTTTTCATCAAGTTCCGGACAAGTGTTTCATCACATTTTTGGACGCAAAAGCCTAAATTTTCTTGAACTCCTGCATTTTCTCAGCTGCTTTACCAGTCTTTCTGAAGACCCTCTTCACAATAGCCCAATAGTGTTCGATGGGCCGAAGCTGAGAGCAATTTGGCGGATTTATGTATTTCTCAACGAAATCGATATGCTTTTCCGTGAGCCAATTGAGAGTTGTTTTTTCGTAATGCACCGAAGCTAAATCTGGCCAAAAAGGAAGGGTTTTTGAGTCCTCTTTGACATAGGTCTCGTCGTCCATCAAAATACATGCATCCGGTCGCTGCAAAACTCGCGAATATAATTTCCGGGCTCTTGTTGGTGCGCGTTGCTTCTGTTCTGCTTTTTTTTGCGATTTTCTGCTTCTTGTAGGTCGTCGGGTTGTTCCGTTTTTTTGATACGATGAATCATTCCGACGCTGGTTCCTGCTTTATTGGCGTGGATAGCTTATTTTCGATACATTCCTTATGCTCCAAAAAAAAATTAAGTTTAGTGGGTCAAAGTAATTTTATTAAAATTGTTGACTTTAACGTTTCTGATTTTCAAATGAAGTTTTTAGTGTAATGCGTACCAAACAAAGCGTCATAGAATGCGATTTATTGTTTACATTTTGGGCTTTTTTAATATTGGTACCATAGCATGTCATTAATAAATAAATTTGATTGATAAAAGGTTCTCTGTTTCTTTGATAAAGCAATCAATCAATCTTTTGCAGGTCCCATCAAACATCAGTGTCGAATAACCGTTTGTTCAAACAAATTTGGAGAAGTTGTTCAGCTTTAACAAACAGTTATTAAGCATTGATGTTTGTTGGGGTAATTGAATTTCTCATTAAATACTTTTTAATCCTTTTAATATTTTCAAAAATTGTAATAACCCAAAACGTCTGAGTAATTTATAATCCGACAACTAACGTCAGTACTTTCAATAATTAAAAAAAAACTGCGTTTGAATTCTATGATTCTTTATGAAATACTTTTGAGAACTAGAATATCTTTCTTAGTACTCCATGAGTATTATGAATTCAACGCTTTCAAAACATTGTTCTGTGTGCCCCTCGGAATATCTTGTACTACACCCCAGGTGTGAGTCTTATTAGCCGATGGCTAAACTCTCAGTTCAAGTGGTTCAAGGTTTTGTTCAGAGAGCCACCTCTTTTCCGTGGTAAAAAAAGCAGTGTTTTCAACAAGAGAAAAATCATTAGTTCATCAACCAGCAACTGCACAGAAAGTATCTGGTTTCCCTCACTCAGCGTAATAAACTTTCGATATTTATAAGATTGCATTATGATTATTTGCTATGAGAAATCAGTATGAATTTCTTAAATTTGCCTTATGAAATATAATGATGTTGAAAAAATCAAAATATGGCGAAACCTGGATTCAAACCTTGGACGTTGAGGTTATGGGTCCAGTGATTTGCCCACTAGTATATATCAACACTTGTAATCAGGAAAGCTTAAAGGCGTACAAAAACAATGTCGTGTGAAACAAAATCTATTCATAAGTCAGCCTTCTGAAATTCCAAAGCATCGTTCATAAGTTGAACCTTATGAAATTCTTAAGTTTATTTGCCTGAGTGCTGTTTAAAAAATTATAGTGATAAAGCAAAAACTCTACTGAAGCAAAAATCTCCATACATTTTCAGAATGAATACTACCAAGTCTATACATTTTTATGTTGGTCGCTTCTTACATGTGACTGCCAGTAGAACCGACTCCAGTAGAACCGACTGCCATCGGTAAAATTGGGGCGAAATCCGCAATAAGTTTATTTATACTTATTTCTCGAAAAAAAAACCATATTGGCGCCGTCTCGTTGCAAACAATCGAAATTACATTTCATTCTGGGTTTTACTGGAGCCCGGTTTGCTAATTGAGGCTGAATTGTTTTTCATGTGCGTTGATTCGTGTCTGATCTATTATGATCAAAATATATTTATCTACATAACATCATCCTCTATGGTTTTCACAATGAGAATAAAATATTATTGACTATTATTATTGATTAACCATTGATTTTAAATTCAAGGTTCGTGTTATAATGATATAGGGAAACTGCCCCCATATTGATCTCATTGTTCCTATATTCATCCTACGATGAATCAAACAATTGGGCAGTTGAAGGATCGGTTTCGTTTTCTAATAATGTTTGCTTACGTTAAATAACTACAGCAAACATTACTAACTCATCCTGTCACGTGTATATCGTTTTATTTCAAGTAGGATTAATTGCAAAGTGATGAGATTAATATAGGTACATCTTCCCTATTATTGTGATTCGATTTAGGTACTTTGAAAACACTAACCGTTAATTTGAACAAAGTTCCACAAAAATCCGAAAGAGGGCCAACATTCGTCAAGTTTGTAGTATTTCTTGTCTGGTTACCCTAGCTTCGTTGTTTTGTTTCTGCATCATTTTTTTTTCTCATTTCAAAATGTCAAATGCAACTGTCACTCTTGTAACACCCATCGTTCTTCGCGAGTGCAGTAATTTCAGTATTTTTGTGCTTCATAACTATCTAGGGAAAAAAAGTCTTTGCCAAAAAAATTCATGGTCGAGAAGAAATGAATAACTATTGCTTCTTTTGTCTATCTTGTGAAGCTTTATAGGTTGGCTTAAAATCAGTGTGAAGGGTTTGTTATTCCGAAAATAATCGTCCGATGCGTGCATGATTGACTCAGTGCTATGGCAAAGGAAATTTTCCGAAAGTGAAATTGCATCTATTTTTCGTGTGTCTTACTGTGCTGTGTCCTGTGACGAACGGATTCGATAATCCAAACGCATCATTGTGATATAATGGGAAGAAATGAGGAAAAGTAAATGAAATTCGGGATTAGTGTAAACAGGTTGGAAGGGGCGGGTGCTACGCGAAAGTGCATTTTTAACTTCGCTCGTCGCAAGTTCATTGGAGATCATAATGTCCCAGAAGCATCGACGGCAACAGCATCAGCAGCATCAACATCAGCAACAGGAGTACCGCCGTCGACGACAGCAGGTTGGTGAGGCTTTTAAGTACATACCTACTCTATCTGATAGGGTCCGTCCGGAAGGAAGGAAAACTTCCAATCATCAGGATGGGTGTCACTTGCTTTGTAATGTATTGAAGCATCACGCCCTGCATTGATGGATGAAAATTTAGTTCTAATCAATATTGTTACACTGAGGTTATCCAGTAGGCAGAAACGCATATGCGGCCATTTCACCCCGTTTAAAGAAGTTTTTTAAAGTCCCAATGGCTTTTTACTATAACTTGTAATGCTTTTTATGAAAAGTATGTGCATTTCTACTAGTTCTATGATTAATTTTGAGCATTATTCAATGGATAATGATTTTTTTCTTGAAAAGGGGAAACTTGTTTGTGATTAAATTCATTCCTTTCGTAAGAATAAATTACTAAAACAAAGACTAAGAGGTTGCAAACAAAATCTGCTGGGCAATTCTGAACTGGATTATATGTCATAGATAAATGACTAGCAAAGCTATGAATATTGATGATTCTATGGTTCAAATCTACTGCAATTTTGCATAACTCAGCAGTACCGTTACAAAAAAATATGTTCAACAGTAGTATTCTCAGATCAACTAAAATGTTCGGTTTGTTTATTATCAGCACAGTACCGTTTCTTAGTATGGTTGCATAATGGATAACCTGGGAAAAATTCTATTGACGCAGCCTACGAGTCCAACTCGATGTCAATAAATTAGATGTTCCTAATCTTAATACATATAGCGGCAAACTGAATCGCCACCACATGTGACTATTGGAACATGAAAACAGGAATCATTGCATTGCTTTTAAATTATGATCGCTAATGAACATAATCTCCGTGGAGCAAAAAAAAATGTCCTTGTAAGGTTGCCGTTATTTGCCGTTCTTTACCACACCAAATTTGAGCTACCTGTTTTGAAATATTATCGTTTAGCGTATCATCAACCGAAAGCTGACTCAGCCGGTCACCTACCAAGAACCTACAAAAGTGTGTATGAGGAATGAAGCAATCATAAGCATTAACTCTGTTTACTAACTAGTACTTGTGTGACTTGCTCTGACCGGTGTAAGTTTCTACGTTTCGGTTTGATAGTCGTTAGTTACAACCAGCTTTCATGTATGCGTGAACCTATACATGTAGGTGAATACTTAGCATTGAGTTTGAGTGTTTATTTGACCGAACGAAGTCTGGCTGCACAAAGTTTACACTTCACATGTCGTTAAAATTTCGTTTACTTATGATAAAAGCTCTGTTTATATTATCCGAGTGATTCCGAGCGGGAAAATGTGCGCAAAAAATGTTTACAACACAGGCGAAAATTGATTATTGATCAGCGATGATGAATGCTTACTTTCATATATTCTGTGCTCTCAAAGCAGCAATTGAATTCTGAGGTGCAATCCGTTGAAATGTTCGGAAACCTTTCCTTAAATGTCTAGTTACGTTGGTTCTTCCGTGCTGTGAAATTGTTTCGTGTTGTAAATGTTATCGACTTCAGCTGCCATAGAGTTTCTCATGCATAAGGTTGCTAATCGTTACCGTCTAACGTTTTTTTTTAACTCTTTATTTGTTCCAAATTTATTCATATTTACATTTCATGTTAATCTAGGTGCTCCAGCTACTACCGTAACGTATCAACCTTAATTGTTAAAATATGTACCTAATTTTGTTTACATTGTTCATGCCTTAGCAGTTCAGTATTTTAAACAGGTTTTTATTCCTGCGTGTCAGTATAACAATAATAATCTTAAAACTAAAAACAAACTAAAATTAATCTTAACTAAGCATAAAGGGAATTAATCATTGCAATAGAAGATTGCAACGATTTTTGTCTGAAATTATTAATTATTTTGTTGGACATTTGTTCTAAAGTCTCAACATTCGAAATTCTATGTACTTCGTTAGTACTGTACCAAGAAGGCAGCTTCAAAATCATCTTCAGAACTTTGTTCTGAATCCTTTGAAGTATTTTTTTCCTGGTAGCACAACAACTAGACCATATTGGAACAGCATAAAGCATGGCCGGTCTAAAAATTTGTTTAAATATTAGTAGTTTGTTCTTCAGACAAAGTTTGGATTTTCTGTTTATAAGAGGATATAAACATTTTATATATTTATTACATTTGGCTTGAATGCCTTCAATGTGATTTTTAAAATTTAATTTTTGATCAAGTAATAGACCAAGGTATTTCACTTCGCTTGACCAGAAAATTGGAACACCGCTCATAGTAACGATGTGACTACTACTAGGTTTCAAAAAAGAAGCTCTAGGTTTATGTGGGAATATTATTAGTTGAGTTTTGGAAGCGTTGGGAGAAATCTTCCATTTCTGTAAATAAGAAGAGAAAATGTCCAAACTTTTCTGCAGTCTCCTGCAAATGACACGAAGACTTCTTCCTTTAGCGGAGATGCCTGTGTCATCAGCAAACAAGGATTTCTGACAACCCTGAGGCAAATCAGGGAGGTCGGAAGTAAAAATGTTATATAGTATCGGCCCAAGAATGCTACCCTGAGGAACTCCAGCTCTAACAGGTAGTTGATCAGATTTGGAATTCTGATAATTTACCTGCAGAGTTCTGTCAGTTAAATAATTTTGAATTAATTTTATAATATAGAGCGGAAAATTAAAGTTTTTCAATTTAGCAATCAAACCTTCATGCCAAACACTGTCGAATGCTTTTTCTATGTCTAGAAGAGCAACTCCAGTTGAGCAGCCTTCAGATTTGTTTGAACGAATTAAATTAGTAACTCTCAAAAGTTGATGAGTAGTTGAATGGCCATGGCGAAATCCAAATTGCTCATCTGCAAAAATTGAGAGTTTGTATTGATGTGAAGCATCATTCTATTCAAAATTAGCTTTTCAAAAAGTTTACTGATTGAAGGAAGTAAACTTATTGGTCTGTAGCTAGAAGCTTCAGCTGGATCTTTCTCGGGCTTCAAAATTGGAACAACTTTGGCATTTTTCCATTTGCCAGGAAAGTATGACAAATGAAAACATTTATTAAATAATTTTACCATGAAAGACAAGGTACTCACTGGGAGTTTTTTGATGAGTATATAGAAAATTCCATCATCACCTGGAGCCTTCATATTTTTTAACTTTTTAGTTATAGTTTTTACTTCATCCAAATCAGTACCCCAGGATTCATCAAAAATATTTTCCCATGAGGAAATATTCAGATAATCAAGAGCAACCTGATTCTCAATAGGACTAGTAAGACCCAAACTGAAATTATGGGAACTCTCAAACTGCTCAGCAAGTTTTTGAGCTTTTTCCACATTTGTTAGCAATATTTTATCACCTTCTTTGAGCGCTGGAATAGGCTTTTGAGGTTTCTTCAAAATTTTGGAGAGTTTCCAAAAAGGTTTGGAACTCGGCTCTAATTTTGACACATTATTTTCAAATTGTTTGTTCCTCAGGGCAGAGAAGCGTTTTTTAATTTGTTTTTGCAAATCTCGCCAGATAACTTTCATGGCGGGATCGCGTGTTCTTTGATATTGTCTTCTACGGATATTTTTCAGACGGATCAAAAGCTGAAGATCGTCGTCTATTATAATTGTATTGAACTTTACCTCGCATTTTGGAACTGAGACAGCTCTTGCTTCAACTATGGAAGTAGTCAGAGATTCAAGAGCATTATCGATATCATTTTTAGTTTCCAAAGGAATATTAGGATCAAAGTTATATTCCATGAATGTTTGATATTGGTTCCAATCAGCTCTATGATAATTGAAAGTAGAACTGTTGGGATTAGAAATTATTTCTTGAGATATTTCAAAAGTTACTGGAAGGTGATCCGAACCGAAGTCAGCATGGGTAACCAATTGGCTACAAAGTTGACATGAATCAGTTAAGACCAAATCAATAGTTGAGGGATTTCTGGCAGAAGAAAAGCAAGTTGGGCTGTTTGGGTATTGGATAGTGTAATAACCCGCAGAACAATTATCAAATAGTATATTACCATTGGAATTACTTTGAGCATTATTCCACGATCGGTGTTTTGCATTAAAATCACCAATAATGAAGAATTTTGACCTATTACGGGTAAGCTTCTGTAGGTCACCCTTGAGAAGATTCTTTTGCTGACCTACGCATTGGAATGGTAAATAGGCAGCTAATAGTGTAAGTTGACCAAATTTTGTTTCAACAGAAACCCCCAAAGTTTCAAAAACTTTGGTATCAAATGAAGAAAGAATTTGATGTTTGATACGCCTATGAACAATTATGGCAACGCCACCACCTGGACTTTCAAGACGATCATTGCGGTGTACGAAATAATTAGGATCCCTTTTTATTTTATCACCTGGTTTAAGAAAAGTTTCAGTTACAACGGCAATATGCACGTTATGAACTCGTAAAAAGTTAAACAGCTCGTCTTCATTATTTTTAAGAGATCGAGCATTCCAATTTAAAATATTCAGTGTCTTAATACCCATTGCTGAATTTCAGGGTCATGACAATATTGTTTGCAAATTTTATACCAGTTTGAATTGCATCAAACATGGAGTTTGTATTTAACATTCCATTAATCATATCGATTAATGATTTCTGTAAAAAATCCATTTTTGGAGCGGTTATGCTACCTAAGTCAAAATCTTCAACATTTCTGGTAGAATTTTGGTTTCTACCGGCTGTAACGGCAGCGTAGGAAGCTCCATTACCTAGCTGTACATTGCTACCAGCAGGTAAGAATTGAGCATTGAAAACTTGTGCTCTGTTTGTACTTACGGGTACATTTGTACTTCGCTGACCATTGTTAACAGCAGATAGCAGTGGAAAATTTGACGGTTGGGCATTGATCGTACCTTCCGGTACGAATGTTGGATTTCCTCCTCGATGACCGTTGTTAACAGCCGAGGAATAATTACCTGGTCGGGAACGTGAAGCGGTCCCTACCTGATGCTTAGCACGAGAATTCAAGATCGCTTTGCGAGTCTTGCATTCCCAAAAATTGGATTTGTGGTTTCCACCACAATTCGCACATTTAAAATTTTTGGGATCCTTCACAGGACAGTTGTCCTTGGCGTGAGAGGAATCGCCACAATGCATGCATTTGGCATCCATGTGACAATTTTTTGTCCCGTGACCCCATCCCTGGCATTTACGGCACTGGGTGAGGTGTTGAGAATTTCCTCCAGTCTTCCTAAAGTGTTCCCACTTCACTCTGACATGGAGCATAAGGCTGGCTTTTTCCAATGCCTTAAGGTTATTCAGTTCATTTGATTTAAAATGAACTAAATAAAAATCGTTAGAAATCCCATTGCGAGAATCGCCAGGTTGGGATTTTTTTTTCATTTTTATCACTTGAACTGGTGTAACTCCAAGCAATTTAATACTTTCTTGTTTGATCTCATCCAGGGATTCACCACTGGCTAGACCTTTTAAGACCACCTTGAACAGACGTTCAGTTTTGGTGTCATGTGTAAAGAATTTGATGCCTCTTTGAGCAAGATACTCCACGAGAAGTTTAAAACCGATCAAGGTTTCAGCCAATACACGGCATTCACCCCGATGACCAATTTAAAAATTTTTTTAAATCATTTAGTCTTTCGGCCCCCCAAAACAAACAGATGTTACCCCCACAATAGGAACCTTTTTTTTCCCCCATCAATCGCGATATTCCGAAAATTTTTGCCCCCCTAATGGACATCACCCCACCAACAAAAAAAAAATAAGTTATCAAAAACATAATTATTAAAAGAGGAAACAGAGAGTTGCCCTCTTTTTCTTTTAACCCCATTTTCCCTAAAAAATTAAAATTTAAAGGTTTTCCCCTAACCAACTCCCAACCAGATTCTACAAGAACCCGAAGGGCCAAAAAGAATTTTCCAAATCGATATCCAAGTCGGATTACCTCGCGTAGGGTCTAGACAAGGATCGAAAAGGAATAAGGGTAAAAAATAAAAAATGTGCAGGTAATGTTAAGCACTGAAAAGTGCTGTTTGATTTTGTATAGCTTTAGGTAGCAAAAATACTTCCTTCAGCAAAAGAAAGTAGAACCGCACGGCATGAGAGCTCAATGCGGACTGTGATTCAGGACCGAGATGATCCTATCTACAATAAGGCATAAAAATGGGAAGGGAGGAAAGAGTCTGGAAAGATCCGCATAATAAGAATTGGACCGCACTAGTGGTTCGATACTTTTCAATAAGGAAAGCCGTTTGAGTCGACCCCCCGTTATTTTTTACGCGGGGAGAATTTTTTTATAAAAGAGGGTGTTCCCCGCCCAAAGAGTCACTACCAACCCGGTAACAACTTGACAGCTCCAGAGTAAAGTCAATGTACCTCGATAATTTTGGCTCACTGGTTCTGTCAAACCGAATGAATCCTAGAACAAATTATCAACTGAACGTACTTTTTTTTAATTAAATCATTTATTTGAACAGGCTCAATCGAATCAACTTTACAGAGCCAAATTTTCTACAATTATTCATCAGGTATCTTAAAACTAAAGTTAGAAGAACAGAACCGATTACTCGCGGCCTTCTCGAGGTTAGTAGAAATAACAATTTAAAGGATGGGAAGATGGGCGGGAAACTGAACGTATTTACATCGACTGTTAATTTCAAAGCTGTGGAGCTCTTATTCGTACTTGATGAACTCTTTGACGTTATGTTGTAATTTTTCCTAAATGTTAAATGGTTAAATGGTTAAAATGTTCGAAAGCTAGCAAGACGTGAATAAAATGGCAGCCTACTTCACTTTTAAATGGCGCACTATACTTTTCAAAATTTGACGCTCTGAAACCTTCAGCACAATGAACAGCCACCGAAGTAAATAAAAAAATTGCTTTGCTAAGGGTACACTGGGAAAAAAGATTGGTAAACACAAACATATTCTAGTTTCATTTAACAGGAATTCCTCGTTGAATTGGGCGCAAACATCATATTAGTTTGATTTGACTACCAACGGTGGTTAAAACAAACTAAAGATTTGAGTTATTGTTTTGGGAACTAAGCAGTTAAGTTCAACTGACATCCGTTTAAATTTACCATTATGTTGGTTGTTTCATTATGACAGCTACGAAAACAAACGGATTTGTTGGTTGATTCTACCAACGCTTATGTTTTGTTTCAAAAAAATTTTAGTATGATTTAAACTTAAATGCTGTTTGAAACAAACCAACAAAAACGGTTGAAACAACAAACATTTCCATTTATCTTACATTTGGAGCACATTTACATTTATCGACTTCTATCAGTTTAAGAGGAATCAACAAATGTTACTGAGGAATCAACAAATCGACAGCGTCAGAGCATGCAGCGGGACTGGATGACGGAAAATATTTTTTTCTTTTTTTCTCCAATTTAAATATCAGTTTGATTTAACCGCCGCTTTGGAAGAATCAATCTAAAATTTAAATTTGTTCCCCTCGGCCAAAGTTTTTTAATCCTCAGAGTACAGAGATATGCGGGAATTCAATCCGACGGTGTGGCAACGGTGTTCGTTTTGTTTACAAAGGCTGCCAACACTTCCGCAGAGTAACATTTTACAGCTTCCATTGTTGTTTACATTTATTACGTACAAGTGATTTATTATGAGTATTTATAAAATTATCAATTATGAAGTGTATTGCAAAGTTTTGCACTAACCGCGGAGGTGTTAAATCATCGAATTGCGTCAACATGAGCTTTTTCCGATTTCCTAAGAATGCCGAACACCGAAAAAAATGGCTGATGTTCTGTGGCTTAGCACCGGATTTTCCCCTCGTAGATTATATACGTCTGTGTAGTGTATGTGATTGTGAAAGCCATTTGGTGGTTTCCTGTTAATTTTTTTTTTTTTTAGTATCATTTCGAGCACACGCAGTTGTATTTTGCGAAAGAAGGTGGCAAAATCATGAAAATGCCTGAAGCTATCGCGGTTTACCAGGTTGTAAAACAAGAGCATACGGATAATCTTCGGCATCATCCCAACACGGCACCAGTGAAGTGAATTAACTAAAGTGAAAAATGGCCTACTGTTCAAATTCCGCCAAATTTTCATCTCAGCAACACAAGAAACATTATCGAACATTATTATTTTACTAACACTACGAGTTCTGCAGAATACGAATGTTTTATTTTTGATTTTTGAAACGTAATAAATATAAAACATTTATTTTAACTCCATTGCAATACTTAGCAATCGAAACATTTCAGCAAACAGTAAACATGTTCGTTTGGCTCAGATTTTAACAGTTCTCGCTGCTCGATTGGCTCAAGATGGCCGCTTCCGCATATCTCTGTACTCTGAGGATTACTACTACCCTTTTTATCAAATTCCAAAAAAAAAAAAAGCAAAAAACCCCAAAATTTTTCGCCATTTTCTTATTTTTTTAAAAGTGTTTTTAATATAGATTGCTTTCGTTAAGTTCAGTTGAATAATGAATCAATCCATCTTAATAACGGTAGATCTTTTGTTCTCCTGGGTAAAGCATTAAATGTTATTCCTTATGTTGGTGGCCCTAGTCATGCAGAAAGTGCTAAGAGTTTCAAGAATTTAACGTTTGAATCTTACTTCCCCTCTTTGTTTACAAAATCAGATACGTCTGTTTGAAAAAGTACTCGAGGTTTCATAAATTCAGCGTAAAAAAAAAATCCGAAATAATCACACTAAAAAAAATTAGCACGATATTTCTATGTGAAACTTCAGGTGACTTTTCATTGAACACGTAAGGCCGACGCCCACGGATGTGGCGGAGGTGTTACATCTGCTAGCATGCCAAAATATCTTGTTGACGTTCGCCTCACGCCACAAGACTTTTACTCGATGTTTTGACATGTTATGTGATGCCACACTTCCGCCACAAATTTCGTAAAATCCTTGGGCTATCGAAAAGAATTTATTTTATTAATTTTATAAGTTTATTTTAAAAAGTATCAATAGCCGCATTCACCTTCTAAATTCCTGATAATAAAAAATGTATTACGTTGTTTAACTGTATTTTTTGATTAAATCTTGTATTTAGAATAGAAAGTTCTCAATTCTGTAACAATTAACATACATTTTTATTAAATTGTCCTATTTTTATTACTTCACTTAAAAAAAAAGTTTGGCCTACTTCAAAGTATAAACTTTTTCTATTGAAATCTAACGAATTTTCTTGCTCTTACAGGTGATAGTTTGAAAAAGTGTTTCAGTTGTTTATTTTTATTTATTTATAATGAAGGTCAAAATGGTAGAATTATGAAACAATCAAAAATTACCTCTTTTGCGATTTTATTTATTTATTTAGTCAGCACCAACAGGCTTAATAAAGCCCCAATGGTGGTATTAAAAATATGTCGAGTTCAATAAACTTAAACTTGAACAATTTAACATAAATATCAAACCACAACACACTTGTTCATAAAGGTCTACATTTCAGAAAAATATGACGTGAAGCATCTGCGCAGAGTTTGCCGAGGGACCTGGTAGTCGAACATTGTCGAGACTCTATTGAAAACACGCTGCAGTCCTCCGATCGCACCGTTCATGCTATAATTGTTTCGACGAATTGGCATCCTCAGCATTACGCTATTGCGCAATGCCCTTGGTTGAACGTTAATATTAATCTGCTCCAGGATGGCGCTGCAATCGATTCGGCCTTGTAAAATGAGTAACAAAGAGAGCCCTGGATGTGTCACGACGAAACCGAAGCGGTGCAAGATCGATCAATCGACAACGACTTTCGTAACTCGGCATACGAAACGGGTCTCTCCAAGGCAACCTTCTCAAAGCGAAGCGTAAAAACCTGCGTTGAACAGATTCGACTCTATTCCCGCCATTAATATAGCTCGGATTCCAGACGGCAGAGCAATACTCCAGAATCGATCGCACCAAGGAGCAATAAAGGGAATTCAAGCAGTAAATATCGGAGAAGTCTTTAGCCATCCGAAAAATAAAGCCTAGAGCTCTTGATGCCTTGTCCACGATGTACGAGATGTGAAACTTGTACGTCAACTGAGAAACCAGAATAACTCCTAGATCTTTGACGTAAGTCGCACGATACCGTGCCTTGAAGCTTATAGTCGAAGAGAATCGGCTCCTTTTTTTTCTAGAGAAACTGATCACCGAACACTTCTCCGGATTAACCACCATGCGATTGAGGCTGCACCAATGAGCAAAGATTTGTAGCTGCTGTTGTAGGAGGTGACAATCGTTGATAGACTGGATCTTCATCTTCGTAAAAAGATCTTCAGGTCGTTGCCCGGTGACGAACTAGCCCAGGTAGCTAAAAGCCACCTTAATAAAGGGGGGAAAAAATCTTCAGGTCATCGGCATACGAAAGAGGGCTAGATTCATATCATTGAAGTACAGCAAGAAGATCAGCGGCCCTAAATGACTCCCTTGAGGTATTCCTGAAGTGGCTGGAAAAACGTCGGACATGCAATCACCAACAGCAACTATCCGCAGACGATCAGTGAGGTAGGAGCGAAACCATTGTAAGAGACTTCCATTTACTCCAAGCTTATGTAGTTTTGCGATAGCGATGTCGTGGTTGAGCTTCTCAAAAGCTGCCGAAGGGTCTGTGTAGATGACGTCCGTTTGCGCCCTTTTGGCCATATTTTCCGTAATAAACGAAATGAGACACAACAGATTAGTTGTAGTGGAACGGCCGACCAGAATGGAAATGTGTTTCTTTAGAAATACCGACGGAACTCCATCTGGGCCAGGATTGAAGGATGACTTGAGCTGCGATGCGGCGTTGGGGATCATCTCAATACTGATATCGATTGCATCAAATGAGTGACCATGCAGAGGAACGTTGTTCGTAGCCGCAGTTATCTGATCGACAGTAACATTTTCGCCAATGAATATGCTGGCAAACTTGATCGAAAACAAGCGGCAAATATCCACGATGGTAGTCCAGACTCCCTGCGCTGCTGATTAACATATCTCCATAAATATTTCGGACGTGATTTCAGCTTTCTTTGGACGTTTTGTTGGTATCGAGAGTAGCATAGACGACTAACCCGCTGGAACTCGTAATTGAGCCTCGCGTAGAAATGTTTCAAGGGAAGCGTGCGATATTAAGTGTATCTTAGTGCTGCTCTCTTGGTCGATTTAAGCTTTTTTAGTTCCTTCGTCTGCCACGGATGAAGAGAATCTTTCTGGCGAATAGTTTTCGGCACATGCCTGTCAATGACATATGCCAAGACATGAGAAAATGTGAGAGCGGCATTGTTAACGTCGTCAGCGTCCAGAATTGTATCCCAGTCTATGTTGGCCAGCACCTCGGTTATGCTACGATGGTCGGCTTTCCGGAAATAATGCGACACAGGCGCTGGAAAGTCAGCATAGTCGTTGCCCAGACTTTCAGGAATGGAAACGACTAGAGGTGGGTGATGTGGGACATGCTTAACCAAAGGGGCGGGGGCCTAGGGATGAACGGAGCGGTGTCTCGAGCACTTACAAAACAGAGGGCCAAGCTGCGGTAATTTTCGTTCACTACGTGGTTAATTTGGGAGAGTGTTGCCACGCTATAGCAATCGAGAAGATGTAAAGCTTCTGAATGAAGCACGGATCTTTCGCCGTCAGGATGGAGAAAGCCACTGCGAGACGATTTCCACGAAATACCGGCCAAATTGAAGTCACCTAGCACCATAAACTCATCCGTTGAAGCCGAGTTTTCAACTATAGGTAACACAATTTTTGCGCTGTTATTGCAAATAAAATACTTATACCCTTTAGTTAAATATTATTTTATTTAAAAAAGTTCTCATATATTAGAAAAATGTACCCAGCGGGGCAGTTAAGTGTGGGAAGCCAACTTTGGGTATAATTATGTTTACCCACCGTTGGATACAAGTTACTTACTTTTGGGTAGAATTTTATCCAAAAGTTAGTTATTTGTTCCCAACGCTAGGATAACATGATTATACTCAACGTTGGCTTCCCACACTCAAGTTCTCCGTTGGGTACTTTTTTCTTTAGCGGGTGGGTGTTTTTCAGCTGCGATGGTGTTGGAAAACTGCAGAATAATGCGGAAGGAACACTATCACGATATTATGTAACGAAATGCCATTCCATCTGGTTTGATCGATTACGGATTTATTTTTCAACAAGATAATGATCCCAAGCACATCTCCCATCTGTGCATCAACTATCCACTGTCCAGGGAAGAGGAAGGTGTGCTTAAAAAGCACCGTCATCCCCTGACGTCAACCCGATCGAATTATTTTGGAATGAGCACTCGACCAACAGGTGAAGGACAACGAGAAACAGTTGTTCGACAATCTAAAAGTAGTTTGGGACAATTTCGTAACTGAAAAAAACTACCATCTAAGAAACATTTGAGTTGACGCGAAGACAAACTATTTTTTTCCGGGAGTTGGAATGTGATATTCTACAAGAAACTCACCCGAATCTCGCAAAGGCTTCGTGCCGCGAGCCAGAGTTTGCTGAAATAAGGATGGAGGTATTTTGAAAGATGAACGTGTGAAGATTGAAAGATGGAAGCAGCACTACCAGGAATATCTGAATTGCGCAGAGGCCGAATACCAAGGTAACAGCAACTGCGGATCAGAGATACGTGAAGTTAAGAATGCCTTCAGACAGCTTAAGCACAAAAATGCAGCTGGTAAGGATGGTATCGAAGCGGAACTTATAAACATGGGCCGGGATAAGATAGTCAGAATCTAAGATCCTGAACAGCTACCGGAGGAGCAAAAAGATGGAGTTATATGCACAATCTATCAAAAAGGTGACAAGTTAGAATGTGAGAACTACCTAGCGATCACTATTCTCAACGCGGACAATAAAGTGCTTTCCCAGATCATCTTCCGCCGTCAATCGCCGCTAGAAACAAATCTTTAGCAGATTTCAAAGCCGCATATGATACTATTGATCGTAATAGTCCAAACGCAATGTGGACAAAAACGGAACGGCAACGGAAAGTTGGCTTCGACACAGTGGTGGTATTTCCTGCCTCCTGCATAATATTGCGAAGATCTGTTTCGCTGACGATGTGGACATTGTCGGATGGACGTTCCAAGCATTTGTTGATCAGTACACCAAGCTGAATGTGAAGCAGATAGGATTGAAACTGAATACGTCGAAGAGCTCGTATGAAGCCAAGCTCTACGTCACTCTGTGCGAGAAACATACCGGGCGTTGTTTACGCTTTAGCGCAAATTTACATTATAGAAACTGTCAGTGCTTGCAAAAAGCGAAGTTTTTTCGGCGGCTATAACCAATTCCAGATTGGTCTTGTGCTGTTCGAGAATATGCAATGAACCTTTGCCAAAGGAATGGCATCCCTACCTCAACCAACGCAAATTCATCGCAGCTAACATAGCAGGGTCTTAAGCAAAGGGGCTCACGGTAACTTCTCCCCTACGTAAAGTTAATGAAAAAGGGGGCAAATTATCATAGAAGCAGAAGGACAAGAACAGATGCATCAAAAACCGCTCTTTCAACACGCTTTTGGTGCTGTCCTGCATAATTTCACGTTTACGGAAGGTGATCTTTTCAACATTTTACGTGGAAGCAGGTAGGATGTACAAAAGAGTGTAAAGGCCAATGGTTTGATCATTTTCTGAATTTCCGGTCTTCTTAGTAAGAAGCAGGACAGCCTGAATGTCTGGAAAGATACTACCTTACACTAACAAAAAAAGCAATGATAATATCTATGTGTCCCACACATAATTTTTTGCAAATGGTATCTACTTCTAACCACACATACTACCTATGTGTACAAATAACCATTATGTGTGACCACACATACTTTTCAGTTGCTACACGCAAAAAAAAAACCGCTGTAGAAACACCATTTCGAGGGTTAAATTAAGCGCAAACACCAACCATTTTCATTTGACTAAATAAATGCGTTTGATTTTACCATGCCTGCGATTGAAGTCAACCATGGTGGGGTTGATATTAAATGAGGTCTGTCAAATATTCCACAAATGTTGAAGGATGCATCATAAACGTAGTAAATTTGACTGAAATATCATGTTAGTTTTGAAAATAGGCATAGTCCGGTAAAATTGTAGTTTTTTCCTGTATACATAATCTTCATTTGTGTTTCTCAGATGGTCCTGTTTATGTGTGGATAAATGAATATTATGTGCATTTTCGCATGGATTTTTGCCAATTAATATGTGTGGATTATTTGCCATGTATGTTAATCACCCGTCATAAGCATAACTGTCCATGTTCTATGGGATTCCCTGTATACATGGAACAATTATGACATCGGCGCACAATTCGTAGTTGCTACTCCGTCATTGACCGGCAGCACGTAGATCCAAACAAATGGGGCCTGGACTAAGCAATAAGCGTATTATATAGGCTTTGTTTGCGTAACTGTACAGCATTCAGTTTTGAAAGAATAAGTTTTTCCATTTGTGTGGACATGTATGGCGAACCTCAATGCAATTTATAAAACCTATGTTTTTATTCATCTACGAGTGCCTTAGAATATCTAAACATAGCCAATACAACACGCTACCGGCTGTTCATTCACGACAGGAGCGTCCGGCGCTTGTGCACTGCTTTAGTTCGGAGCTATTTTGCTGGTGTAGATTAGGGTGTCCCTAAAAAATCAGTTTTTTCATTCTAACTTTTTAGTTTCAATTGTAAGGATAAAATAATCTTCAGACGAAGTGTAGAGAAAAATATGATGCATGTTTTGGCTGAAATAAGTGTTTGGGTATATTTTATTGTTCAAAGTTAGAGGTAATTTTAATGAAAAACGTGTCCGATGCTAAGCGGTCCCCGCTCGTGTGCCGCAGGAGTACCTGGGCTCATTTATATAGCAATTTGTTCCTAAGTACCCATTAAAACAATAATTTGATGGTTTTCTGGCCAATTCTCGCCTAAACAATCATAAGGTCGAAAAGAAAAAACGCATGTTTTTAGTTAAAATTACTTTTGAGTTATAAGCTGTATTGAAAAACTTTGTTTAGCAAAAATGTGCGCTATAACGTTTTCTATATTTTGATTGAAGATGACTTTTCCTCAAAATGAGAAACAAAAAAATAATAAAAAACTAACTATTTTTTTAGAGACACCCTGATTTATAGCAGAAAACTAGCTCTATCATGGTCGAATGAAGAGCTAGAAAAATGGTGTCTTCAGCAAAGCTGCTTGAAATTATATTCCCTACAAACTTGCTTTTTACATCACCCTTTTATTGTTTTTCGTTCAAAAATTAGCAACAACGCCGCCCTAGCGGAAAAGTTTGAAACTACAAAGTTATCACCACAAGATGGACAACTTGTTTAAATACAACTTTGTAGAAGACACTATGATTCGGAAACGTAAGCCTTAGGAGTTATTAATTTCGCCGTGAAAACAGCTTTTCCGATCACTGTGCGGCAATGTGTAACATAGTCTCAAAAGAAGATAGTCAACATAGTCTTAAAAGAAGATGGTCGCGTGAAACAAGCAACAAAATATTAGCTCTGAATTTAAATTAAACGTCAAAAGCGAAATAAAAAACAAAATTGAAAAAAGTGCTTTAAGGCTCTTTTTGGAGTTCTCAGAGACCATAACTATTGACTATTCTTATACAACTAAGGGGCTGTTCATAAACCATGGGGGGGGGGGGGGGTCTTTGACCAAAGTCTACGCTCCATACAAAATTTCGAAAAATTGTCTACGAGGGGGGTCTGAGATTTTCAAAAATGAGTCTACGTGGTTTATGAACAGGCCCTAAGCACAATCTTATTGCTACCCGTATGATTGAATCTCGATTTATGCCCCGTTCGCACTACAACCTATAATACGTGATATAGAGTATCTTGATATCAAATGCCATACACATTATTTCCAGTGAAAAGTAAATGTATAGATGCTGATATCAAGATACTCTGTATCACGTAATATAGTTTGTAGTGCGAACGGGGTGTTAGGTATATCCACTTAAACGAAAAGCAGCTCAACCACCTTCATCCCAATGTTGACATTTTTATGCCGTACTTCAAATTCGAAAATCGATCCAATTATTATTCACTAATGAGCAAACACCACTTATTGGGCCCACCCAGCTTTCTTACATACCAAAACAAAATCGTAACATGCAGACCGCAAACAACGTAAAGAAACAATACTGTATTCTCACATTTCCTTATCTTTCCAGATATTAGTCACCTTTGATCGTAGTCTGTACGCTTCCGATCTTGCGGTTGTGCTGCTTTAGTGTGATCAAAGGCTCAACCGTGATAAGCCACAGCAAAATAAGATACTACATTCCTCACTACTCGCAGAAAAAAGAAACACAACCTTTCGGCTTCACCAAGATTAGACGAAGTAAAAAGGAAGGATTTGACCACTTCTCTTACAAACGAAAAAAAAACTAAAGGAAGAAAACGGGAACCAATAACACGTAACGATTCGCAGAAAAAAATAGGAACAGATAGGAAAAATACGAGTAGCTACCAAGCAAGCATTAGACGACAGGCAAAGCTTCTTAATCTCAGCTTTATCTAGAAAATAAGTCAAAAGTATTCACCAACGCCATGAGAACAAAACATTTTCTACTGCTATTGTCAGCCGTGATTGGAACGAGCTTGCTGTTCATACTTTTCGGACCAGCCGGGCAGCAGAATGATTCGATTAAGAATATTGTCTCGCAGACGCACGAACAACTGCGGAATTTGCAGGTGAGTCATGTAGGTTATCACGTGTCAAGATCATCCAAATAGAACCTCCCTTCAAACTTCCCACTTTGCAGAACAACTTGAGGGATGCCAATGAGCAACACCCAGAGATGGACCCGAAGTACCTGGCACAGCTGGGATTCACTCACTCTCTGTACAATGGAACGCGGTCTAATTTTTCTGTCGTGACGTATACCCAATCGGGCGAGGTGGCATCTACGATCCTGTACGCACAAAACATTGCCACAAAGCTGCCCAATAATCAGTTGTTGATTTACGATCTGGGGTTATCCGAGAGTGACCTACACACTCTGCAAGCATTTTGCAACAGTTCCCGTTGCATTGTAATAACCTATGATCTGAGTGCACTGCCGTCGTATGTTACGGACGAAAACATGCACGCCTTTCGGCCAATTATTATCCACGATGCCCTTGCTCGGGCACGCACCATTCTGTTCACTGAGAACAGTGTACGACTGCGGGGCTCTGGCAAGGAGATCACGGACATACGGGTCAAGACTGAGAACAACAGTGGGGTAATGGGCTGGACCACACAACAAGCGGTCACCAGTCGCACGCATCCGAAAATGTTCGACTATTTTGACACTGATTCGGACAACTTCCAGTTCCTGCCGATGGTTTCGCTGGATTTCGTCTTCTTTGTCAGCACTCCGAAGGTGAATGATAAGATAATGCTACCTTGGGTAAGGTGCATGCTGACGCCCGAATGTCTACATCCTATCGGTAGGTATGAGATTTATAGTGAGGTTTTGTTCAGTTATCTTATGCAAGGGCCATAAAGATAGTCATAAATAACGGCACAGTTCAAATGGTAACATATTTTCACAATGATCAAATTCGTTTCTCGCAGGTGCTCAGTCAGCCGGGTGCAAGTTCAACAAAAAGCCACAGTATCGCTACTCGGGCTGCCACGGTTACGACACGTCCGCCTTCAACATCATCCTGGGGCTAACTTACGGCTTTGACGAGGCCAAATACTCCACACACGAGGACTCAAGCGGACTGTACTACGTCGAAAGTCTCGAACAGGCAACTAAAATCCTGGAGAACCGGCGGAAAAACATAAGTGACACATCGGAACATCCATTTACGGAGGAGTAAAGTAGATGGCCGTGTCTTTTTTTTATGGCAACAGCTTAACCCGTATCTCGGCTGCCGCACAATGCTGACCGCGCTGCTACATGCACATACGGCTTAAAGCAAACACGGTAGTAGTCAAGCGAGGCATATCGCGCCATCATCCTCTACTTTGTAAGTAGAGTAGACTTAAAAGTGTACAGATTTTACTTGGCGTTAATTTCGCTGCTGCAACTGCTTGTTGTATCCCGGCTCGAATATTTATAATCATGGTAAATATGCATAAAAAGATACGCGGGGCGCATCTCAAGGGAATTGGCCTTGTGTGTGTGTGTGTGTGTGTGATATGTGGTGGATGGGGAGGGGGAGATTAAACCAAAGTTTAGCTAATTGCGCTGGAATGCAATTAGCTGCAACGAGTGAGTGTGAGATATATTTCCGTTTATCTGTTTAGTTTTATTATTGCAGCAATAGAGATGCGATGTAGGTCAATGTAGGTATCAGATTCAGACAATTGCTAACGAGATAATCATGAGGCACCTCGGTTAAATGTTCTTTTTGTTTTCGGATTACTGTGTTAATAAACACTAAAATATCTAAGTCGTTTCCGTTCCGTACGATTCCGTCGCGATGAAAGTCTGATTGTTTTAATTTCCCTTATTGTTTTTGGATAGGTGCGGTATGCTGGTTGTAATCTGCTTTTTGCTATGGACGAAAATACTTTCGAAAATACGACAGTTTCAGTTCTGTTGTCGGTGGAAGTATATCCGTCCCATGAACGTGGGACGAGTAAGCGTCCACTTGTAACAACGGTTATATAATAAGTATAGATTTCGATGGTATATACTTATGCCAAATGGACCTGACAAGATTAGTAATGCCAAAACGACATGTTGTTAAAAAAAAAAACAAGTTGAACAAAAGCTTCTTATCCATGGCCATTTGTTAGGAGAAACGCTTCAGAATACAATGTCTTACATAAATCCATCGTGATGTTGGAAGCAAAAATCTCAGCAAGAAAGCAACAAACAACAGCGATCTTCTTATTCTGACTTTGTTGCACTACAGTAAGCTTAAACTAAGAATATCAAAAGCAACAGACCAATATTTATAGAGACTTGTGACTTGCTTTTATTATTGTCAACCCAAGTTTAAATGCATTTGCGATTGATTCGTAACGTGAAATCATTCAAAATAGTAATGTAAATCAATCGCTCGTTCATCATTTTACCAGACAATGTTGGTAAAACTATTTCCAGCGCTAGAATAACAAGCCTACGATAATGACCAAACATAGTAAAACGCCAAAATTCTTCTAAGCATGTTAAAATGTTGCACACTAATCGTATTTTTGCTAGCATTCATAATGGATTAATTAAGCCACTGGGCCATATTACGGGTGTGACTTCACGGTGAACAAACCCACATGCAAATCAAAGGAGAATCACTGTCATACTAACAAGTTTCACTGGTGAAGTGAAAACCGTAATTTAGATTTAGGTTCACATTAACTTGCTTTCAGTACGCAAAAGTTCTTCAGTCAAACTTCGAATGAACATCAGCCGATATTTGAATGATAGACATATGAATGATGTCGGATTCGACCACAAGATAATTGTTCCAATGCTGTGGACCATAACACTTGTTGGAGGTCGTCGGATACAACGTACTTGGGATGACATCGAATGTCTTTAGGTGAGGATTCGCTGGATTGGATGGATGGATCTTCTAGTCGTGGGCTGTATTCTGGATTCTTCTTCTAAGTGGCCTCGACGCTCTTTTCAACGACCTTGCGCCTACTCTCAACTTAGTATTCTAGAAGCACTTTCAAGGTTATTAATTGAGAGCTTTCTATGCCAACACCAATGCATGAATTTGTATGGTGTGTGACAAAAAACTTCAAGCTCAGAGAAGTCGAGACAACTTCAACCGGACCGGTAATCGAAACCGGCAGCTCCAGCTTGGTAAACTGTGCTTTCTTGTCGATTGAGATCTAAGGTCCCATTTTCGATGATCGATTCGATTGAACTATTGAACTAACACGTCAACTATTTCTATTTAATATCTTTGGCGGGCACAGATCTAATGATCACATCGAAACGATCCGATAATACCTGCATTAGCGGTTGGTAGTAGTACCGGGCTCTGCTGTAGTGATGGACCTCCGGTTTAAACATCTCAACAGCCGATTTAGGTACTTTATGTAGAGAGAGCATTGTCCTCGATTAAAAGAACCAAAACTTTGTTGATAGGTTGGTGCTATATTGTTCCGTTGGTGAACACATCAATGGCCCTTACTAAACCGACATCACCTGGAAAAACTGCTGTAATTCTGCTGAGTTTCCAATCAAGCGGACCAGCTGAACGATTTGCTGTCATTCGTAGGAACGTCGTTCGAGAAAATTGAGGTAGTCCCTTGTAATATTCGCCGAAAATACTCATGTATAAGCTGAAGATGCCATCCATCGAGTTACTTATAGCTCTCTGTGAGGGCTTGGCTGAAGCAGTCAGCGATCAACATATAAGATAGTGAGATGGCATAATTACTTGTGGGTCTTCAGGATCACTGAACAATCACGGCAACTGAACAACGGACGGTAGTTTAGAATAGCCTCTATTTCTGCCAGGATCATTGATTTATTTAAAATCAAAGTCAACACTAATTTTTAAGCTCGGAAAAGTAGGACGAGAAGCGTCTGCGAAGTGTCTGCCGTGCTAGATGGTAATTAAATATGATTGAGACTCTGCATTCCTTCAATCGCACCGTCCATGCTGTAATTTGTTCGGCGAAATGGAATTCTTAACATCAAAGTATTGTGCAATGATTTGGTCGATCGTTGAAATGGTAGTGCTATAGATTCGGCACGTGATGTGTTCCGACGAATCTGAAGTGGTTCCAGATCGATCAGCTTACAACAGCTTTCGTAACTTGGTAGGCGGAACGGATCTCTTCATGGCATCCTTTGCAAAGCGAAACGTGCGTTGAACATTGGTGTAGGAAGGATTCCAGACGTTGGAGCAATATTCTAGAATCGACCGCACCAGGGAGCAATACAAAGACTCCAAGCAATACATATCGTAGAAATATCATTAACTACCATTCGATTGAGGTTGCGCCAGTGAGCGAAGATCTGTAGCTGCTGTTCTCGAGGACCAAATTCACGTCATTAAAGTGTATCAAGAAGATAAACGGTCCTAAATGACTAGTGTCCCTGACGCTGAAGAACTGAAAACATGTGTGCTAATTTACAACCGGAGGGAAAAGTGCCACTGAATGTGGATATTTGAAATAGCCGAAGCAGTGGCGACAGTAGTCTAGGAATATGTTTCTTTAGGAAATTTCCGTCATTAGACGGAACTCCGCAGCATAAGTCAAGCTACCCGTCAGAGTTTGGGACGGTACAGACAAAAGCGGAGGCAGTAAACCTAACTCTTCCGGGAGAAAAAGTGCCGCCAGGAAGAGGGGTGTGAGGAGCTAGAATAGCTGCATCGCTCACCTGAAACGCGAAAGTTCTATAAGAACTTAACACATCCCGCAGAGGCTTAAGGATGGGAGTATTCTTGCGGACGATTGTGAGGTGACCGGAAGGTAGAGGCAACACTTCGATGAACATCTGAATAGAGCACATGAAGAGGACCAAGACAGCGAAGGAAGTGCCATCGACGATGCAGCAAGTGACGGAAATGTGCCACCCCGGCGATAGGTGAAGTTAAGGATGCCATCAAGCAGATGAAGAGCAACAAATCGTTTAGAAGGGATGGTATCTCGGACAAGGTGGCCAATTGCCTGCATCGACTGATAGCCAGGATTTGGCATACCGAACAGCTGCCGGAAGAATGGAAGGATGGGATTATCTGCCCCAGCTACGAGAAGGACGACAAACTTGACAGCGAAAACTATCCCTAGAAAGTGATATCCCATATTATCTTCCCGCGACTGTCATCACTAGCAAATAGATTCGTGGGCAGTTATCATGTCGGCTTCATCGAAGGACGATCTACAACGGACAAAATATTCACACAAAAAGAGCTATGGAAGATCATGGACGAGAACGGCTTTCCTGGAAAGCTAACCCGACTAATCAAGGCTTCGATGGATGGAACCCATATCGGGTAGATTACCGGGTTCATTAAAATCCCGCAGGGGGCTTCGTCAAAATGATCTCTTGCCTGCTGTTTCAACATTGCTCTGGAAGGTGTGAAGAGACGAGCGGCGATCAACATGCGGGGCACGATTCTCAACAGATCCAGTCAATTTATCTGTTTTGCCGATGACATTTCGGGCGGTGGCAGAGCAGCCCACCAAACTTAAGTGCGAAACAGTGAAGATTAGGTTGAAGATAAATACGTCCAAAAAGAAGTACATTCTTGCATGCGGAACCGAGCACGACATGACCCTCTAGGAAGTGTAACGATCGACGGAGATGAAGTTCCAGAGTTCCATGAAATGTGCTCATGATGAGAAGCGAATATGCCACTTCTGTACGAAGCCTGGCCATATCCGGCGCAACTGTAGGAATGAGAAGAGAAGAAAGTGCTAAAGAGAATGGCCATGGTGACTACAAAGGTGTTGCGTTTACTCTCGGTATCGAGAAAAGCTGGATTATCGACAGCGGCGCCAGCGCACATATGACGAACGATCGCTCGTTCTTAACGTCGCTGAAAGAGATGAAGATTTTCATTAGTGAAGTGAAGTTTGTGCCCGGTCTGACGACCAGCTTGATTTCGGTTGCCTAGCTAGCACAGAAGAAATTGAACGTGAGTTTCGACGAGCATGAGTGGGTCGTGGGTCCTCCCTTAGCTCAGTCGGTAAAGGCGCAGCTACAAAGCAACACCATGCTGGAGGTGGCTGGGTTCGATTCTCGATCTGGTCTAGGAATTTTTCGTTAAGGAAAATTTCTCGACTCCCTGGGCATAGGGTATCATTGTACTTGCCACACTAATCATACTAATGCAAAAATGGTACTTGGCATCGAAAGCTCTCAATTAATAACTGTGGAGGTGCATTTAGAACATTAAGTTGAGAGCAAGCAATAAGCTAATTGTGATAGCAATAAGCTTGAAATGCTGAAGAAGAAGAGTGCAGGGTCGTGAATCCAAAGGGTGTCGTTGTGGCGACTGGTTGTTGTTACAACAGCCTGTATCAACTGCGGAGACTTTACTCAAGGTAACCACCGGACAACACACGGAAAATTGCCGAGCGAATCATGAAGGAGAACCTTGCAAGAGGTATGAAGGTAAGCGATTGTGGTTTGAGACTTATATGTGAATGTTGTATGGAGGAGCAATCGGCTCGACTTCTATTTACTGCGATTACTGAGCGAAAATCGACTGGGATCCTAGAAATCGTGCAGACTGACCTGTTGGCCCGCCACCCCGAGCGGTAACCGATATGTTATGAACATCATTGATGACTTCAGTTGGTTCACGGTGACGTACCTCCTGAAGAACAAATGGGAAGCAGCTGAGAAGATCATGGACTTTGTTCGATGGGTAAAAACCCTGCATGGCAGGAAACCAAAGATCTTCCACTCTGATGAAGCCGGAGGATTCGACGAAACTTCTATCGTGATGGGGGGATCAAACCACAATTCAGCTCCCCTTACTAGCCGCAACAAAACGGTGTAGCTGGTCGCTCACCGAGATGGCTCCTGTATGCTACTCGACTCTGATCTTGAGAGACGCTTACCGTAACCTATATGCGCTGTTGTAGGGTCGGAAGCCAGAGTTTGGCAGCATGGCTTTCGTACACATTCACAAGACAATGCGAGATAAAATCGATGGCAAGGCGCGAAAGCTTACCTTTGTGGGCTATTCTATGAAGCATAAAGGCTTTGGCTTCTTAAACCGTGAGACGGACCAGATAACAGTCAGCCAAGACGCCAGGTTTATTAAACCTGGCAACGGGACGAGGTCAGTGAAGCTCCCTACATTAGTACCGGCTTCCAGTGTTCCAGCGGAGAACGTCGACGATAAAATACAGCTGCTACCTGTGGAGAAGAAGAAGGCCGACAATTATGCGGACTCAGCGAATAGTGAAGAATATTATGATGCAGATGAAGAAGGCGAAGAGGTTCCTGTTACGACGCGGTGCTCGATTTGGCAGAACCTTGTAGCGTTACGGCAATTATTTTAAGGATTACGCCGCAGGCATCGCGGCATGTGCAGTAGAAGCACCATTGAATTTTCGGGAAGCCCTCCAAAAACCTGAATGGCGGAGTGCGATGGAGAATTAACTTGAATCTCTTCGGCGTAATGAGACGTGGGAGCTTGTTCCACTGCCCCAAGGACGAAAGATAGTGGGGTCAAGGTGGGTATTCAGGATTAAACGCAACAAGCAGGATGAGGTCGTAAAATACAAGGCCAGACTTGTCGCACAGGCAGCAACATGGCATCGATTACGACCAGGTGTTCGCACCAGTACCACCAGCCTTGCAGTGGATTTGAAGCAGAACATAGTCGTGCGACATCTCGACATGAAGACCGCGTATCTCTAAGGGTTATTGGACGAGGAGTTTCTGATGCGGCAGTCTTCTGGATGTGCAGTACCCGGAAGGGAGCAGTATGTGTGCAGACTCAAACGAAGTATTTACGGCAATCAGTACGTTGCTGGCATCGACAACCCAACGAAGCATTATCGGAGCGAGGATTCGAAACCGTCAGGCGCTGATCCGTGCCTATATGTAAAGAATGTAGGCACAACTTCAGTGTTTCTACTTATCGACATGTTGATTGGATCAACGGATGCACGAGATGTCAAGCGACTATTCGATTCTCTGAAGGAAGAGTGCGCACTCTCATTCCTTAGTGAGGATTGACACTTTCTCGGAATGGCAAAAATGGCGAAATCACCCATGGAGTCTGGATTCGTGAAATGATTCAAGCGAAGTCTTCGAAGATCCGATGAAGTACCGGAGCCTTGTAGGTGGATAGCTATACCTTGCTGTAAACGCTCGACCAGACATCGCAGCCTGCACTGCAATACTTGGATGCAAGTTCAGGAAGCAGATTGGACCGCCACGAAACGGGTGCTTCGATATTTTGAAGCAATTGCCGATTAAAGTCTGGAACTAGGAGGAGATCCAGGTCAAGCGCTCATCGGGTATGCGGATTCCGATCGGGCTAGAGAAATCGGCAGCCGAAAGTAAACATCCGGTTTCGTTTTCACTTTAGCAGAGGAATGATCTTTTGGGTCAGCCGTCTTCAGTCACTCTCTCCTCTGTGGAGGCGGAGTACGTGGCGCTCTTCGAAGCCTGCCAAAAGGCCGTATGACTGAGGCAGCTTCTACGTGACTTTGGTGATGAGCAGAAGGATCCAACCGTGTTAAACGAGGACAACAAAGGTTGCCTTGCGTTCCTGAAGACAGAGCGTTTGCGTCGACGTTCCAAGCATTTCGACACGAAGGAGAATTACGTTAAGGATTTGTGTGAGAAGATAGAGATACGTTTGGTCTACTGTTGTGCTGACCAAATGATTGCAGATGTTCTGTGAAAGGTTGGGGCTAGGAATTTCCAGTGAAACAGTTGACCATTGAGAAGGAGTGTGGAGAAAAACAATGCGCACATTTTCCCCTATAACTTTGGTCACCACACCCGTCCGAATCCTCTATCAACTGCCGATCCCTCACGCAGTGCATATGGCTGTCAACATCAGCGAAGCTGCCATCTCTAGCCAATAGAACCGCGACCGACGCAAGTGTGTTTCACACGTTCAGATTTCAGATTTAATTTTAAAGAAAAGGTCCCATTCTATTTTTGTATCGCGAATGTTCATTCTTTTTCACATCCGATTCTACGCAGACTTTCCACTGACTAACCGTGACTCGGCCTCAAAAGCTTGCTGGAAAACGTGTTGGTCACGCACCTCCAAGCGTCTGTTGTTCCAGTTCTTTTTTTATGAAACTTCAAATGCTGCTGTCATTCATCTTGCTGGATTATATCAACTTTGATAGTCACTAAATAAACCATAATTGGGCTTTCTTACAGACTCTTAAGCTTCATGCGTCTTTTCAAGTATCCGTTCAAACTTATGGCATTTTACAACCAGCTAATTTTTTTATTTGCCTTCCTTTTTTCTCGTTGCTTTTGTAAATCATAATTTGTCGATATTTACGTTAGATTTTCGGAAATTCGGCAAGAATGTCCGCGTGTGTGATTTTCGTACTACTAAGACCGTAATAAAGAAGTATTTAAATAAAATAATTAAAAACCGGTGGCCAAGAAACAAAACTGCAACAACATAACGATCAAAATTGAAATGAAACGGGAAACAGTCGTGTTTTCGGGGGAAACGGGTTGAAAGGAATACATAAACATAAATTTGTAATATTTCATTTTTTTTTTCATGCATGATGAAGAATCCTAAGAAAAGCTGTGAATCCTAGTTTAACCCATAGCTTAGCCAAAACGTTGCGATTAACACGTAGAAAAATCGTAGCAATTTTCAGCTTGTCTCATTTAGAAAAGCTACAATTTTGTACTCAATTTATAGAACAAAGCCTTTATGATAACTTAATTCATATAGGAAGTGGAACATTTTAAATGACATTTGCATCAGTTATGTAAAAGTAAGTGTATCCTTCTTGGAATGAAGAAAAAACAAAACAAAAAACAGAATGCGTAAAAAAAATGTTGCAACTTAGAAAAACCTATAAAACTGCATTGTTTGAAAGAAGCTGACTTAAACAAAGTTTAGGTGAATCAGCTGTCAGTACGAAAAAGAACCTTTTATTGTAACAACCTTAGTCATTTGTCGATGCTACTATATGTAGCTGTCACTACACAAACTGTATTAAAAGCCAGATAAATTCGAACATAATTTAAAAGTAGACATTTTTTGCGATCGATCAAACTAGAGCCGAATTTAGAGTTCGATAGAATTTATCGAAACATTTCATTTAGAATATTTCAATGAAGACAGACGATACAATTCAGTTTTTTTTTTTTGCATGCACTAGAGTCAAACCTGGAACCTAACGATTAACAATGCCGCTTATTTATCTAGCTACAACTGGGTATAAAACACTTAACATGCTATTTTTGTTCCATGTATGGGTTGAATATCAAAACACTTATTTTTTTTATCAATCGAACGCATTTTCAACGTTCCTCCGCAACCTACTACACCGTTAAACGACAATCGAATTTATTACTACAGATATAGATACTCTCCTATTTTTCCATTCATATCGTAACTTTTCGCTGATTGGCTCTAGTGTACATGCCCTTAAAATAGTTAAACTTGCGTCATCTCATCCTTAACATATCCGCACAAAAAAAAAAAAAAAAAAAACAAATGATAACCGGTATATTATAGCGATCATCAACAATGGCAGTCAGACATATTAACCGAATGTTACACTTAATTCACTCTTAACTAAATCCCAACAGAAGCAAGCAAGAAATATTATATCTATGCAACTCAAACCCGATATCATACATAAATAAAATAAAATAAAAACGATGTGAAAAAATTCAAAACCGCAGCAAAATTTCAACTGAAAAAATAATCGTATCTTCATGAAAGCAAGAAAAAAACATTAGCGCCATCCTGCGATAGGTTTCATTTCCCCTCGATTGCATATGGCCTTTTCGTTTCCTGCGATAAAGCTACTAAACTTGCAGCATTACGTAAGAAAGAAAAAAAACTGTGCGTTCCCTTAGCAAAACAAAATGAGCAAACCAGAAAAAAACTGCAAACGACCAGAAAAAAAACAGGTTTTATACAACAACTAACTAAATACTTCTATCACCTTCATCCTTTATGCAAGGACCTGAAGAACATTATGAGATAAAACGTAAAACAAAACAAGAAATAATATAAACCTCATGAAACATCTTCCGAAATGGTTCAAGGGAAGTGAACGTATTTGAATTTAATTAGTTTCGCAGTCAAAATAAGAAATTTGTTCCACTTTCGAACTCCCAAGAGCCTGTTGGACTTGTAAATGATAATGAAGAAGAAATAAATAACTGATAATGCGTTTTAATCAGAGGTAGCTTCGAGAAAAACAAATATTGAAGAGGAAAAAAACATTTTGCTGCTATTTATTATCTTAGTTACGTGGTATAAAAGTTTGATAAAAATACTACTACCTTACACGTAAACGTAAAATATGTTAGTCGTGATATAGTAAAAGAGATGAATAACTAAGGGCAACATAAATCCTGCTATGAATCGTATTGATGTTATGTGAATTGGTGTAATTTTTATACGATTTGCAACAAGATTGTACATTACACATAGAAGAATTAAACTAAATACAACTTCGTAGATTTAACGATACCATAAAACTGCTAAGATTAATTCATGCTGTTTTAAGCATCTGAAAATTTAATGGAAACTTGTTTGATAAAGTAAAAAATTAAAATAAAAGGAATATTTGAACAAATAAACCGGTGAGTTTTGTTGATAGGCATATCCGAAAAAAAAATATGCGTTTCCAAAAATGTCACGTTGATTGATTTAATACTCAGGATAATTCTGTGTAGCGTGTGAGATGAGACGACTCGCTCTCACATACGGGGTGACAAGTGTCGCCTCGGGTGAGGTGGCTCTCCGTGTAAATCAAATGGAGAGCCACTTCACACGAGGCGACTACTTTCACCTCAAGGCGCCCACTGATGTGGCGAAGGTGTGACATCTGCAAATATATCCCAAAAATCTTGATTATTCATTAGAAAAAAAAAATTGACACGCCGTAGCATAGGTCATGATTGCACTTGTCACACAATCATTTATGTATTAACGGTACACGAATCGAAAGCTTTCAACTAATTTATTATAGCAAGAACCAACAATAAGCGGTGCAAAATGGTGCAATTGAATTCACTTATTATATCACGAGAAAGACGGGAATTTTGGTTATTTATTCCATAAAGCAAGAGTGTATAGCAAGGTGCAGACTACAAGGTGTACTTCGGACCTAGGAGTTCTACAACAGTGGACCAATATCAAATCGCTAGTTTCATATTGATTGTTGCTAGTACCAACAATCAATGTGCAACTAGCGATTTAAAATTGGTTCACTGTTGTAGAACCCCTAGTTCCGAAGTAAACCTTACAGTCTGCACCTTGCCATGCACTCTTGTGCTTTTCAGTACCTTTTCAGTCGGTGCCAACGAAGGTGAACCATAAGGAGGAGCCACGACTATAGGAAAAAAGCTAAGTGAAATTGAAACAGCAAAACTTACCTCATATTATACACTCTGTTACACGGAAACTGACACGAATGCATCCGATGGATGTAAAATGTTTTTTTTTTTTTTAAGAACAACAACCACAAAAAACGGTTTATTACATGTCGTAACGATATCGCACGGTCCGACTGGTACAACAAGAAGAGGCGCGCAACGGGCAACAAGTGAAAAGTGGTCTACGTACCCTCCGCAGACATGAGTCAGCGAAGTATAGCCATGTCCCTGTTGACGAATGATCTTTCTTATTTTTATGATTTTTCCAAAGTTGTCGCGTGTTTCCGTCAATGCAGGTCTTGCTTCCACTCTTTCGAACTTTCCGACGTAGTTATCCTTTAGGGTCATTAGCCCACTATTTTGATTAGCAATAGTGTGGTCCTTTCCGGTTTCCTGTCAGTGCTGTATCGAGTCCTTTTAGGAATTCCATTCCTGTAAAGGGTGAGTCGATAATTATTGCGACACTTTGAAACTTGCGTAACTTTTTTCATACTTGACCGAAATAAACCATTTTTTTATTCTAATTTCTCTTAAGAATGCATTGTTTCCATCACCCCAGCGGTGCAGTTGTCAGTGAAATTCCGGTCAAGATGCAAGAAAATTAGCAAACCGTTCGCGAATGGATTTTGTTTACACACAAAGAATAATGATTGTTAAAATTTAAAAAACCATTGCCAAAATTCAATGTCTAGTGCTCGACTTAAAGAAGAAGTCTGTAAGTCGACATACATATAAATACACGTTTTAATCAGTGGTGGTAGTTATTGTTTATGTAGCTGGAGCTGCGTGACAGCTTGGTTGTCAAGACTAGACCCTTTCCCAACGTCACCTCTACTACGACCAATACCTTAGAATCACTAGCCTATGTTGGCCGCTTGAGCACTAGTTGAAGTAATTAGTATTGGACCGTAGTATTTTTCAAAATTTCAGTTTCAATTTTCCCGCAATGATGTTTTGTTATGCAGTCGTAAGATGGAAGCTCAAATTAATACCATATCCTATATGTCACGAGCTTTGTTTAATGATTTCTAGTGTTTCATGGAGATAATAATCCGGAGCAAAGTGCCGTCTAAGTGCTGAAGTCATCTCCAGGCCGTATACAGGAGTAACTAGATTTCAAAAAGACATGTAAATTGCCAAGCAATAATTCTTAGGGACGACATTCAAGCCTTTGATGTAGTCTATGTTGACAACTAGTAGTACTGAAGTCAACCCCAAGAAGTATTGCAACAAGAGTATGCATTATATTTATTATTCATACAGCGAAAGATATTTCTAGACAACCCTCAATTGCAATGGTGCGCGGTACTTCTAATAATAATCCTAAAAGTTTGAATTAGTATGTAATGAGCTTCCATTTTAAAGTGTTTTATAAGGATCAGTCAGTCAGGTTGTCTTAAAGGGTGTACGAAATCAAATTGCGACACACACAAATATTCGGCAAAATTCACTCGTTCAACCAATCATCTTCAAACTTTCAGGTAGTAAAAAAAAACATGTTATGAAAATTTCCCATGTTTGTTTTATTTAATTTCCATTCCATATCCAAATGCACGAACCTTCTTTTTTACACTACTCATAAGGTCCTGTACAACATTTGGACCAACTTTTTTTTTTTGCGTTGCAATCCATTTTTTCTTCATATCTTTCTTCGATTTCACTTCCTTAGGATGCTTCCGAAGTGCCTGCTTCATGATGGCCCAGTACTTTTCAATTGGCCGCAGTTCCGGTGCGTTCGTAGGGTTGAGATGCTTCGGTACGAAATTGACCTCCTTAGCCTTGTACCACTCCAAAACCTCTTTCGAGTAATGGCACGAGGCTAAATCCGGCCAGAAAATCGTAGGACCATCGTGTGACCTCAGAAGAGGAAGTAGACGCTTTTGGAGGCATTCCTATAGGTACACCTGCCCATTAACCGTTCCAGTTGTCACGAATGGGGTGCTCCGCTTGCCACACGAGCAAATTGCTTGCCAAATCATATATTTTTTGGCAAACTTTGACATCTTCTGCTTTCTAACGTCCTCAAGGACATCGAATTTATGATGAGCAGTGAAAGCGGAAGCCCCGGGGGCTTTTTTTTTCCCCCCCCCCCTTTTCCCCCCCCCCCCCTCCCCAAACGTTCCCACCCCCCCAAAAGTGGGGTAAATTTGATCCCCCACAACCTTTATGTCAATGGCGTTCATTTTACAGCCGCGACCTATTTAGTTTTATTTAAGTTCCGGAAAAAGAATAATTGAAACCATGATTAAAGATTGGACTCGGAAGAAATGCGACACTTTGTTTTGGGTGTTACTTTTTATCGCGTGGATAAAAATTATTGAAATTTTGGGTAATACTAGTTTAGAGTGTTATGTTTATGTGTCGCGATTTTATCGCGATCTGTCAAGTAGTTTTCAAGATGCATTCGAAACAAAAAAAGCTACGCCAGCAAATCTTGGGCGCGGTGATCGATAATCCTGGTCAGTCGCACAGATTGATCGGTAAAAGGCTTGGAATCCACCATTCCAGCGTGTCCCGCGTTGTAAAGATGTTCCAGGAGACGAAGAACATCGAGCGGCGCGCTGGAAGCGGCCGAAACCCGAAAACGGAATACCCAGAGAAGGCGCGGAAGATAAGGCAGTACTTTAAGAATAACCCGAACCTTTCCACCCGAGACGTGGCCAAAAAGGTCAATTCGTCGAAGTGGTTCGTCCAGCAGACCATGAAGCGGGCTGGGCTACGTGTTTTTAAGGTCAGGAAGTCGCCAAACCGGACTGACAAGCAAAACACGGTGGCCAAATTGCGTGCGCGGAAGCTGTACCGTGAGTGGCTGGTCAAGCCAGGCTGTCTCGTCATGGACGACGAGACATATATCAAGGCGGACACCAAACAAATCCCCGGCCTCGAGTTTTTTGTCGGTACGTCCCGCATGGAGGTTCCGGAAGAGAAAGGTGGACAAATTCGCGAAGAAGTACCTGTTGTTTCAGGCGATCTGCGAGTGCGGACGGTACAGCAAGCCGTTCGTTACTACCGGCACCATAAACGGGCAGATTTATCGAGAAGAATGCTTGCAGAAGCGCTTGCTGCCCTTCCTCCGCTCTCACCGTGGTCCCACGCTGTTCTGGCCGGATCTCGCGTCGTGCCATTACGCCAAGCCTGTAATGGATTGGTACGAAGCGAAGGGCGTTAATGTGGTCCCGAAGGAGGCGAACCCGCCAAATACACCAGAACTTCGTCCGATCGAAAAGTTTTGGGCGATAATGAAGAAAAAGTTGAAGAAAAGCGGAAAAACATTCAAAACCGATGAAGCTTTGAAGAAAAACTGGGAGAAATTGTGTAAGGAAGATGGACAAAGCCTCGCCCAAGATCTCATGAGCAGTGTTAAGAGAAATGTACGAGCATTCAGCTTGGGGGAGGAAATTCAATAAATAAGTTATGCCAAAACATAGTTAATATATAGTTTTTTAATCCCTGAAAATTTGAGAAGTATCCGATTTAAAATGATTTTTTGGTGATCATTTTTGTGTGTCTATTTTTTTCCGAGTCCAGTCTTTAGTTAATTGACATTGAATTGAACTTGAGTTAAATTTAAATGGAATCAAAATTACACTGAAATGGAACCGAAACGGAATCGAAAAGGAATTGAAATGGAAGCAAAACGGATTCCAAACGGAACCGAAATGGAATTGTAATGGAATTGAAAACGAAACGAAACCAAAGCGGAACCGAAATAGAACTGAAATGGAGCCGAAACGGAACCGATATGGAACTGAACCGGAATTGAAATGGAACTACCGTGATTAAAACATCTCTCCTCCACCTTATAAAGTAAGTCAAATATAAGCCCTTTCACCGGCGAAAAGGTGAAAAATTTGTCCCGCGAGAGGAAAATACACTTTTTAATCAGTGGTGGTAGTTATTGTTTATTTAAACCAAATACGTTATGTCTTCAAAACTTCGCAATAAAACATGATGCGAACAAAAGAAAAAGCAAAAGCAAAAATATAACAAAAAATAAGTTCAAAAAACGAATAGTCAGTAATTCATGTTTAAAACTAAACGAAATCAAAGTTTTTTTCTTTGAAAGTTGTAATCGAAGAGGTGAAATCAACATTGCACTTACGTAATCCTTGAACTGTCAGTACTTAAAATACCTGAAACAATAAAAGGAATTAGTTTTAGTATTTCATCAGATTAGTTCAATAACCAATTAAATAATTACCGAATATATAAACCACATGCTCGTGTACCGTTCAAATAACTCAATGATTGGTCAGCAGTTTATGGACCAAAGAGTTTTGCCCGTTGGAGTCATTGCGGGTCACCACGACATTGCTCTGCCCTCTTGGCATCCGAAACGTACGGCTGGCGGTATGAAGAAGTCTTTCCAATAGAAGACGTCCTGCGTCCTGCTCCACGGCTTCTTGCCAAGTTGATAGAATCCAATTGACAGTATGTTGCATCAATTCCAATAGAAGTGGAACCGATCAGAAGGCTCTGCCCTCGGCCAGCTCCTTGCAATAATGGACTGGAGGAGTTGTCAGCCAACCATTCACCTCGACCTTTTCCTGTTTTCTCAACAGAAAACCCAATAGAAGATGGCTCGTTCAAATTGATATCCAACAATATTCCACGACCACGTCCTGAGCTGAGCTGGCGCACCGGTATAAGCTTCGTCTGTTTTCCAACACTTTTCATCGATATATTGGAACCATAAACGCTTTCAAGCATGTAAAAGGAATTGGTAGCAGATATATTTTTATTCGATGCATCTGTCTTCACATTCTTGATAGTTCCTGCACTGCTACAAGATGGACTCTGTGCATGGCTCCTTCGCATGCGTGGTAGTGTAAAATGGATCTGTGCCGAAGAAGAAACGGTAGACATCCCTCCGATTTGACTCTCGATGGTATTGGACGGAGTTCTTTCGTCCAGCTGCAATGTTTCCGCATTCGATGGCAAATGACAACCTGCGATCAAATCAATGCTCAGATCTGGGCAGCAGTTACTTGAAATAATGTACGCCCAGCGGCAAACCTTTGATAGCGCACAGAACTTCGGATGTCCTAACTTCTCATGATAATCACAAGCAATTCCGCTGTTATATTCATATATATCGTTCTTCAGCAATATTTCCGCTATGATTTTATCCGGAAAGATACAAATGTCCAAGCCGTACTTTTCCGTGCCGCGTTTCAGATGAAAGAAGAAGTCTCTTAGGGAAATTACCAAAAATTGGTAATTTTTCTTCGAATCTTTATTTAGCTGAGTCAACACGTTTTCGACCACCTCAACTTCGTTTGCATCGGTAAAAAAAGGAAACAGTTTGTATGGTTTGTTGTATCCGGTAAAGTCCAGAATCTTTTGTAATACGGCGTTGAAATTTGTTTCACCCAACGCATTTGGTGGAACTGGCAGCTCATGCGTTTCTTGACTGTACTGGTTCGCTTCATGTGCCAAACCCAATGGCAACTTGTTGGGATTCATTAATTCGTGGAACTTATCAAGGATACCATTTTCCAAATTATACCTGATGATTGCCAACTCAGCTGGTACGTAATCAGAAGACTGATTCTTACAAAAATGATTCACCGAAATGAAGAATATCTAGGAAAGAATATACAAAACCATGAGCAAACCGAATAGATACATTACAAAGGCCAATCTTTACCTCCAACTTTTCTAGCATATGTTTACGCATGCCCTTCTTTATCATTTCGGAAATTGCTTTATCAATCGTTTGCTGCTTCTTGTTTTGCTTCCGTTGATCCATTTCGATTTTGGAAAGCGGAACTGCCTTTTTGGCTAACTCCTGCTTCCGTTGATTTCTGTACGCCGCAGACTGATCTTTGTACAACTGCCTTTCGGTTTTGTCAAGACGTTTCCACGCTGTCCCGGCATCTTGCAGTAATTGATCAATTCCGTCGGAAAAGATCCTGCCTTTGTTTTCCTCCTGTCGACGGAACTCCAACATAAATAGATAGAATGGCCCTTTAGGTGCTGATTTGCCTGGAGAAAGCATTTTAACCATTCAGGTAGGAAATAATTATTCTTCTGTACTATTATCAACTGAAATTATGTTTTCCGACAATTGAATTCAACGACTACATCCAATCACTGTAGAACGATCCCAACGATCCACATGCTAAAAATAACCTACACACTAAGCCACTAAGCTCAGTTTACCCATAATCGCAAAACAGTGCACATACTCATTTATGGGTATAGTTGACTTTACCCATATTTGAGTAAATTTGTATGAGAAAAAATACTCAAATATGGGTAAGTAGTAACGTACCCATAAATGGGTACTCTGAGAAAAATTTCATCGTTGTACCGACAATTAAATCATGGTCAGGATGACTATCGCATATAATGGTTTCAATAACCATGAAAATTGTCGAATTCATCACGTTCATAGCATTTTTGACTATGATCATGGTAACAAGGACTATTCCGACATTATGGAAAATGTTGCATCAACTATTTTTAATGGTAGTTTTGACCATGATCATAGTCGGTTCAAAATCACTATATTGCAATAGTCATCCTAACCCCCAATAATGGTAAAATTGACCATGAAATTCCTCTCTGTGTATGTGCCTTCCCCCCCTCCTTTTTCTCTTTCTCTTTTTCCCTTCTTTTCCAACATCCCATACCCTTTTAAATTAACATTCCCAAAAAAATTCAAAAAATAAAAAAAAAACCGGGGTATCCCAACAACTTCAAATTCAAATTTCTTTTTGATACAACATGGCGGCACATTGGCCTATAAAAAAATTGACTTTTACTGTGAGCCATGTTTTCAAGCGTCCTGTGAGAGTGAGTGAGACAACACCAAAACACGGCTCACAGTAAAAGTCAAAAAGACAAAAGATTTATAGCAGCGTGCACAGGCTCATTAACCTGTGCACGCTGCTATAATTGTTTTGTATTTTTGACTTTTACTGTGAGCCGTGTTTTGGTGTTGTCTCACTCACTCTCACAGGACGCTTGAAAACATGGCTCACAGTAAAAGTCAATTTTTTTTATAGCGTGCACCAGCCCACCCTTCACCCACACACTTAGAATTATATGCCGAGTCTCGGTTCTTCGAAACCGAGATCCGCACAGCTGACCTCTCGGTTTCGACCTCGGCTTTTTTTTATGTTAACCGACAATCTCGGTTTGGGTCAAACTGAAAACTCATATAGTTAACTGGGAATATCGGCATGAGGAAACTGACATATCGTTTAAAATTCGAAACAAACAGAAATGAGGTTAATCGAGATTTCGGTTAAATTGTGTGTAAATATTCGAAATTTTGTATTAGATTTTCATCGAAATATTGAATATTTCATGCCTATAGGCGATACCCTGCAAAGATGGTGTTTGCGTCAAATCCGGCTGGTACAAGCACAGCGATCTTGATGGGCGGATCAGGTAAACCAAGACTTGGAGAGCGTGGGACGCAACCGAGGATGGAGAGAAGCAGCCATGAACCGGGTGAATCGGCGTAGAATTGTTGACGAGGTTTTATCAATGTAATTAATGTAGTGCCAATAAATGTATGTTTTTCACCCTTCCCAAACAACATACGACTTAAGCTTGTATTACACTGTTTGTCCAATAGCCAAATATTTGTCATAGGCAGATAGGCATCTGACAAACATCTATGATATCTGTCAGCTGTCTAGCTGCCTATGCCAAATATTTGGCTATTGGACAAACAGTATAATACAAGTTTTACTTCACTTGAGAATGAAAACAATATGGCGCATGGCGGTTGACAGATAAAAAGCCGAGCCTTGGCTTACAACACTGCTAAACAGATATTTCGGCATGATAGGCAGCTGAGATCGGTTGAAGTTTGGTTAACGTTTGTGCTCGGTTTCTAGTGCTGCCGAGAATCGGTTTAGTAATGAAGTTTCCCGATATTTCAGTTGCAAGTGATGCTGAGACTCGGCATCGTTCGATCTTTTGCCGAGTTATCAGCTAAATATGAAAATGCCGAGTGAATTCAGCTAAACGTTTAACCGAGCCCGTGAATAATTTTTAAGTGTGCACTCTCGGCGAACGATTGGATCTCTCGGGAATCGATGAAAATGGAGATCCGGATGTGACACGTCACTGCGACCACAACTTATCGCTTTACACCTCATTTTGAACTGATTTAAAATAAACCACTGCAAAAGTGAACTTTTATTTCCGCATTTGTTTTAGTTGTCACAAATGAAAAAAGTGAAAAAGCAGTGACTACTAGGAACACCGCCAAACCAACAACAAACTGCCTGCTTGTAACATAACTCGACTGAGGCGGCAGAGGCGGTTGTCAAAGCGACCAATAAAAAACGGTCTTTTTTGACAAGTAAATGGTCTTGCTTTTGCATTAACAGCTTGCAGGTCCTGTCCTAGATAATAGGCCATATGAATAAAAACGAGTAATTACTCACAAGCTTTTGAGTAAAGTAAACTGTTTGAGCATTTGCTCAAATTCGTATGAATAAAGTTGTACTTTACTCGGAGTAAGTTCGAATTTCGAACTTAGCATTTGCTCTGTCAAAAAGAATATTCTTGTTTTTCTTAGGTACACAGAGAAGAATTTGATAGTTAATTTTACCATTATTGGGGGTTATGATGACTATTGCAGTATAGTGATTTTGAACCGACTATGATCATGGTCAAAACGACCATTAAAAATAGTTGATCCAACATTTGCCATAATGATCGTAGTCAAAAATGCCATGAACGTGATGAATTCGACCATTTTCATGGTTATTGTTACCATCATATGCGATAGTCATCCTGACCATGATTTAATTGTCGGTACAACGATGAAATTTTTCTCAGAGTAGAAAAAAGCATTGTTGGTACACACAAAAAAATGTCTGAAATATCAATACGGGAAGATGTCTGACGATTCTTTCAACGAGGAGAATCTGGAGGATGAACTGAATCACAGTAAGTCTATTATATTTACCAATATTACAAATTATATCTTATTTTCTTTCTTTTCATGTGAGGATAGTGAAAATGGAAATCAGAATCCAACAGGCAGCAAAACTACCGGCAAAAAAACTGCTGATGGTGCGAAGTTTGTGGATATTCTGGCATCCTTTGGAAAAGCTCTGCTGGGAAAATCTCAAACGTCGTCAGCGAAGCAGAAAAAGGCATGTCCGTTCAGCAAGTGACGAAGAAAATAAACAACATGATGCAAAAAGTCAAAGTAAAGTCGGACCAGAAGCAGACTGAAAACCGAAAAATTGTTCTGAACGAATTGAAAAGAATGTTTTTCCAGTTGATGGGAGGCGTTGTGTTAGTAGAATCGCTAGGAACTTAGTAAGTTGTAGGAATATTTTTCAAATTGGATTTTCTGTTGTGATGAGAATTTAAACAATTTGGTGATTATTGTGGTGTAAATCAAACAATACAAATACATCGTTTTCACGAAAATATTTATTTGTTACTTGGATTTCGGGATCACCAAAAACACTTCATCCTTTGTTTATATGATAATGCTCCTCCTCGGGTTTCAGAAGCATCTTCTAAAAATGTTTGTGCAATCACATTTTCTTGAAAAAAAAAAAAACCGGTAGAGTTGCTTGAAGTTATTATCGTCTCCTTCTCGTCATGTTTTATAAACTTTTACTGAACGATCAAAGCTTCGATAAACACTGTTTACGTCAACTACCATTGGAAATGATAAATTTACAAAACCGCCCACGTACATTTTATGTTGTTCCTTCCACACAACACACGATTCTTTTAGTTCGATTTTAACTGAGTATGCTGTACAGGTGACTCAAAATTTTGTGAGCATTTACTCAGATTATTCTTTTTATTCATATGGATTTGGATGTTTGAAAAGTAAATACTCAAATTCTTGCTTCTGTCATATCGACGTGAATAAATGCTTAAGTAAATAGTTTGACGTACGCATTTGAGCAAAGTAAAAGCTTTTACTCACTTTATTCATATGACCTTATAACCACCAAAACGTGCGACATAAAAAAAGTCGACATGGAGCTTTCATAAGGGCCAATAAACGTAAACAATTGATTCTCCCGCAAATTTCAAGAAAATGCAAATTCGTTATAGTAAACTACCACTTCTATTGTAAAGGAGAACTTTGTTTCTCTACAATCATTGTGGTAATTCAGTATGTTTAAGTTAGCATTATCGAGAAATTTGCGGAAGAAGCCTTTGTTTACGTTTACGTGCACGATAATTCTGAGGTAATCATTTTTTGACTGGCATTTTCGTAAAAAAATGGATCTACTCAAAAATTTATTTGATCCACATTTTACGAAAATTGAGTAACTTTTCCATGGAAAAAAAAGACAGTAATACCATAGACTAACTCTAAGACCAGTAGGTCCCGAACAAATGCGATTTTTTTCTTGGCTCAGTCAGTACTACACTGATAAAAAAGCAATGATAATATCTATGTGTCCCACACATAATGTTTTGCTATTTGGTCAACAAATGAAATCTATTTGTAACCACACATACTTCCGATGTGTACAAATAACCACTATGTGTGACCACACATACTTTTCATTTGCCACATAAACTTCATATGTGTTTCTCGGAGGGTTCGGTTTTTGTGTGAACAAATGAATATTATGTGGAATTTTACATGGATTTTTGCCAATAAATATGTGTGGAAAAAAAATTTTTTTTTACTAATTATATATAATTTTCCTTTTCTTTTCTTTTATTTTTTTTATTTTTTTTTATTTTTAAATTTAATTTTAATTGTTTTTCAACAGCTAATCTATATCACGTATCACGTAGTTGTAGTGTGAACGGGGTATTACCAACAATCAATATGAAACTAGCGATTTGAAATTTGTTCAAGTAGAACCCCTAGGTCCAAAGTACACCTTGCAATCTGCACCTTGCTATACACTCTTGCGTTTTTCAGTACCTTTCGGTACTAGTATCTTTGGCTTTGTTTTGATTCACTATGCTATTTTGACAGAATATTTGAGGGTGTGTTGGTGCGAGTTACGTTATTAGGGGCGAATCATTAAACTTGGGATCGGTCTTGGGACCGTTGTGCAAGTACCTCCTGAGCCAAATAATATATTCATTTTCTTCAGAACTATCCAGCCGTTGGTATTGCTGGTTGCAGTTGTGATTGGATTCTAGAAGTGATTTTTGCGAATTAAAAAGTGTGATAAAAGTGCACGTTTACGTCAAATCGTTTTGTTGTCTTCGGTCCACTTATCCTTTATGCTGAAAGGTATAAGTTCACTGAAGACAGGAAACGATTTGACGTAAACGTGCACTTTTATCACACTTTGTCTGTTTTTGTCGGAGTCCAATTTTAACTGCAATCAGCAATATTACATTGGAAATATAGTTTTGACTATACCCAAGTAACCACGAGGCTATAATAGCATGCATATATAGGGCATATTGCATTACGTCTAGTGGGTATATTAGTGAACTGCAGTTCTTACGTTAGCACTAAATCAAAATTATGAGTGCATCATTGAAGTTGGATTAAAGCTGAAAAGGGCCCCACTAAGATCGAACTGATGCTATATCTTTTGTAATGCCATAAGACATTGCTAAAGTAGCATTATTGCATTATTGCATCTAATCTAACGCTTCATTACTTGACAACTGTTGAATTAATGCGATCCCGCATTAATGATGTTGATTATGGGTTGAATAAGTGCAATAATTTAATGTTTGTGGTTACTTGGGTATACACTCAAAAAAAAATCGACACGTTGTTTCCACGTGAAATTTCACGTTACTTTCACCTGAACACGTAACCAAATCTTCTTCAGTAAAATCAGGTGAAGATTACGTGTCAGTGAATTGTACGTAAAAAATCACGTAACATATATGTGATTTTAACGTAGAATGTGGATTTACGTGGAAATCACATAGCTCTTACGCGAATTCTTTATTGCTGGTTTTGTCAGTGGACGAAAATTACCTACGTTTCACGTGGAATCAACGTGGCGATTTGTTTGAGTGAGAAAATTGTTTTTCGTTATGCGGGTAGTTTTTTAGTTTGGATGTCAACAAACAAGTTTGTTGATTCAAACGGGACTGTTTTTTCTCCGTGTATACATTTCAACATCGGTCACATCTACATATGGCTATCAAAATAGAATTTGGAACACATATTTAAGTACTGTTTCGAACGTTCTTAAGAATCTGGTTCATAAAATGAATGACTGTTCAGTTACGAATGAATAATATTTTCAATACGTTTTCAATTTTGTCAACGACAAACACAAAAAACGTAAAAAGTAATACTCATACTGAGACATTTTCAGAAAGAGTTCATTTGTATTTTTTTTTTGTTTCTAGAATTTGATAGGTTATTTTATATATTATGTTTAATTTGTTGCGGAGTTACTTCAGGTGTTACAGAGAAGGATGTTTAATTCATCCTAGAAATTGTCGATATTTGCAGGTATCAAAAGTTCTCTCTGACCTGAAATTAATACTCAACTTGAAATTTTTATATATATTCAGATCATATCCGTGATTTTTGCCAAATATTGAGGCCAAACTACGCCATGGAATACTATTGAAAGTCGAAGAACCGTTCTATTTTGGCCGGATTTGGCATCTTGCTATTACGGAAAAAATGGCATGGAGTGGTATGCTGCTAACAACGTTCAAGTGGTGCCAGAGCAACACGCCAGAGCTCCGCCCAATCGAACAATATTTGGCCATCGTCAAGCGGAACCTTAAGAAGACTCAAAAAGCTGTTGTGAGCGAGAAACAGTTCAAGGCAAACTGGCGTTCTGCGGCGAATAAAGTCGACAAGGAGACTGTACAAAATCTTATGGCAGGTGTTAAACGAAAGACCCGGCAATTCGGATTTGGTAAAAAGAAAGTTTAGCTGAATATTTCTCCGGTATTCCGTAATAACTAAACTTAAAACAAAAGAATTTGACTTATTAATAAGAACTTTGATCGACTCACACACATTACATTACATTCAATTGCGTTTGCTTTACAGTTCCATACACTGAAAATAAATCAATAATTTTTATTATTAAAATTGGCTTTTTGCTTCGAATTGAAATCATGTGAGCCAGTTTCATTTTCATTTGCCACACATAATTTTTAACACCCGTCACTTAATACACAGGTTCGTTTCCAATGAGACTGATATGGTCCGCACATAATTTTCAATGGAGCGAGAAATGTCATTCAAGTGTGTTTTCACTTTGCCCTATTCTATCCATCTTCGCAATTAAAACGAAATAAAAAACCGTGCGCGAAAAACAATCAGCTGCTTTATCGTTCTAAAAGAAAAAAAAACTGCAAAATGGAGAAGCAAAGTGAAGTTTATCGTGTGGTGGTTTAGGTACTTGGTTTGCCTTGCGGAAGTCACTGAATTTTATGAAGGTAATAAATTACTATAGATGTTCTTCTTTGCCATGTTAACGGTGTTTATTGTGAATATTTCAGATCTGCCGAGCATTTTTGCCATTCCCGCAAGAGCTGCTGAACGCGATAGCATCAAAAAGTGATGAAGTTTTATGATGGTACAAATAAAACCTCTTTTATTCACACATTTCGTTTTATTACATGAAAAGTTCAAAAAATCCAATACTAAACTTTTTATGAAAAAATAAAATCCATGCTCCTTTTCACATAAAACATATTGAAGAAATCATTTGATTTTTGCTAGCACAAGTTAATGCAATCCATGTACACTATAATTAATATTTATTCAGATCTTCCACTTAAAGACTATATATTTATTGCACATATGGTTAATTGACCAGATTTAATAAAAAATAAGTGCCGCACCAATACAGAGCAATAACTTGGCACTTTGCCGAAATCTATAGGTGCTGGCACTTAAATATAAGGTGCATTGTTTTTTGAGTGTAGGCAATGATGATAGAATACACACAAAAAAACTATTTTTTATACAAAGTATGATTCTTTTCCTTTCGTAGATTTGTTGATTTGAGTCTAGCTTCAGCTTGTTCTTTAGCAATTTTGACTGACTCTTTTTGTTTACTGATCCTCGTTGACATAAATGCGGCGAACTGTATCCATGCGCGATCGCGAGTATCCATCTCCTCCGTTTCATCATCTCTAATTTCGGTGTCCACCGGCATCATGGCAGCTTCTTCTGTTTCTTCTTCCAGCATATCTAGCGTTTCCAATTCCACCTCCCGCATATTCACAAACCATTCCTGGACCTTATTTCTAATTGTTGACGACCATTTACGTTATTGTTACGACATTTACCCTTATAGTTGACAACTATAAACTAACAATAACCTATATAGTTTTAACAATATTTCAGATCGTAAAAGGCCAAATAGCTATATGCTGAATAGGCGGTTAAGTTAGGTTACCATATAAAATTGGCTATTTTCACGAACGAAATTTTTGCTGTACTCTATGCCAAAAAGTTGGTATATAATCCAGACCACGTGCAGACAATAAGAAACCTTTCAATGACAATATGGCAAACATTAACAATATGTGTTAATGTAGAGGTTGTATTGTGAAAGCGAGATTAAACTATTGGATAACAATAACATAAAATGTGATAATATATTCGAAATATAGTTTTGACTATATAGCAAATTGTTTTTCGTTATGCGGGCTTACCTTCAGCTTCTGATCCTACGGTGGCTGTGTCTTCGGTTATGGCTGGCCCACAATTGATACGTTGCGGATGCGTTTGCGTAAATTGGACAGTTTTCCCATAGGGTTTCTGTCAAATTTACGTCAACGGAACGCAAACGTATCTATTGTGGGTGACCCTTTACTGCAGATCCGTACGTTTTCTTCAGTCTACTGCTCTGCTCCATTTCTTGACGACCTGACGCCGAGCCTTTCGCTTGGGACAAGAAGCCATCAGATGTCCCTCTTCCTTGCAGATGAAGCATTTGTTCTTGTTGCCTTGGTAATAGATGTTTCCCTTCCGTCTGGCAAAGTGCAGCGATGACGGGAGTTCCTGCTTCACATCCATGTATGCGCCACGCACACCAGTGTAGGCAGATAAGCCCGAATCCACCGGAAACTTCTCCCGCACGACGCGTGTGACGCGTCCATATTTCGATAACACCGTCACGATCTCTTGGTCGGGAACTTCCGGTGGGAGATCGTATATTCGCACATAGCAGATATGATCCTGGGCATTCGACATGTACACTTTTACCTCTTCTCCATTTCCATAATGGAATATCAGTTGGCGGTCAACGCGTGCAACACCGACCGCTCAGATTTGAATTTGACGAGAAGGGACTTTTCCTCTGCTATCCTGTATGCAGCTTCAATTTCATCAAGCTCCGCATTCAAACCTTTGACGAAATTTGCAACTTCGCCTAAATTCGTACCGTAAATCTCACAGTATTTTTCAACTCACACATTTCTGGTACAACGATGAAACAAGAACCAAGCAAATTGATTACAATGCCGTAGAAGAAAAAGAACTGAGCGCTTGGCAATAAAAGATATCATTTGAAATTATTCTACCCAAGTCATACATCTGGGCTACTTACTACCTGTGCCTTCAGTCCCTTCAGAAACAACAATAACTGTCTCCCGAAACTGTTATGACAGTATTTCCGTATTTTGTTTTGCGCAATATATTCGCTTTTTGAGTGTTAATTTTTGATTTAATGTTCGCACGTTCTTAAGCAATTTAGCTGAAATAATGAGAAAAAAATATGTATATCAACAGTAAATTTGTGTAAAAGTGTTGAAAATGAGTTACTACAGACCCAGTTTAAACTACTCCGCGACGGCTTATACTCCGGAGCCACCGAAACCCAACGAAAATAGTAGTAATCGGTCAAACCATCCTTCATCAAGAGACCCTCCTCCACCAGGCACGGCTCCAGAAGATCAATACTATCCGCTGGAAACAGTTAAATTTAATGTTCCACCACCGAAGCTTCTCTCGGTAAGACCGGCATCTGTTCCGCCTCGTCAATCTGCAGTTGCTTCAGATAGAAATACCCAATCTTCCCGGCATCATCCATCTACCTCACAGCATTACTACTCAGGTAGACATTCAGCTTCTCGATACTATGGAACGTCGGGTTCAAGGGCTAGCGAACGAAGGGAAACATCCGTACCGGATGTGTACTCCGACTTTTCAAGAAAAGATAGCTACAGGAGTCGTTCCTCCCCTCCCCCAGCGGACTATTCTTACCGTTCTGGGAGAAGCTATTCTGTTCCAACTAGAGATCACGAGCGCCGACCAAAAAGTCGAGATCGGGATCGATCTTCAAGATCGTCAACCAGAACAGAAGCCACAAGAAAGGTTGATTCGTCATCCACGGATAGTAAAGAACGCCCATCGAGAGTTTCGAGATTTAAAGTGGTAAGTTAAAAAAATATTTAATAATAAAAAGATGCCTATTAAATTCAAATATTTTCTATTGAAGGATTCAGAACGTGAAGCAATATTGTCCAAGTGGCGTAAAAACTTTTGTGAGACACCTGAGGACATCCGAAGGAAATTGGCAGAGCTAACTAATGACGAAGATAAAACCTCGTGGGTCCGGTCGTCACCGGCGGATCTTTTTTATCGTCGGGTCTCGGACAAGGTAGTAGAGGGAACTCCTCGGCTGGACGCATTGTGCGTTTTGTTCGAAGATGAACTCATACGGCGCGCGGATCGTGTCCGTGCCAAACAAGTTCCTTACCAGCCACCACCGAGGAAGCATAAGGTTCGCATATGTCGCCATAAAAATGATAAATGCTCATCTTCGGATTCGTCGGACGATGAGCTGAATTTCGAGGAAGAGTGCAGCATGGAAGAATTGACCGTTAAAATCAAACATCCATATCGGTTGCACGCTGACCTTTGGCACAACGATCCGGGCGAGATGAATGACGGGCCGCTGTGTCGATGCTCTGCAAGGTCCAGAAGAACGGGAATACGACATGGAAAGTATCCCGGGGAAGTTGGTTTCGACAAATGCGCGTCGAGTTCAAACAATGCGGATAAGTTGTATCACTACAGGTAAGTCGAACGGTTAATTTTTTCGGTGGTCAAATTTATTCAAATGTCTTCCTTTACTGTTAGGATTACCATATCACCGCCAACAAACTTCTTAACGAAAACTCCAACGATCATCAAGCATGACCAACACGAGTTTCTCTTCGAAGGATTTTCGCTGCTTTCGCATCAACCGATTGGCGAACTTCCAACTTGTAAAGTCATCCGATTTAATATTGAATACACTATCCTCTACATCGAAGAACAGATGCCGGAAAACTTCACAATTCGCGAATTGGATTTATTTGAGCGCTTCATGTTTAAGGAATTGCTTGAACTGGTTGACTTTACCGTGTATCCCTCGGGCGCGGGTCCAGAAAATTCCTGCCCATGCTACCATTTTCTCCCGCGATTTGTTCGGGATCTCCCTGATAACGGAAAGGAAGTACTCGCAATGAGTGAGGTACTACGCTATCTTTTGGATAATTCCGGTCCCTTAGTTGCACCTGACATACTGAAGGAAATGAATGACCTGAGTCAAATTGAATGGCAAGATTACGTCGACTACGTAAAAGGGATGGTAGTGACAAATCCGGGAATGAAACCGTGCTCAGTGCGCGTAGACCAGCTTGACCGTAACGTTGCGGACGTACCGGAAGCTAATCTAACCGACGAGGAAGGGAATATTCATCCTGTTATAGTACACTTTGGCATCCGACCCCCACAGTTAAGCTATGCAGGAAACCCAGAATACCAGAAAGCATGGAGAGAATACGTCAAATTTAGGCATTTAATTGCGAACATGTCCAAGCCATCGTTTGAGGATAAGCGAAAACTGGAGGCAAAAGAGAACCGCCTGCTGGAAATGCGCACTCAGGGAAGAATGAAACGTAACATTACGGTTGCCGTTAGTGCCAAAGGGTTCCACCGAACTGGTATAATGTGCGACATGGTTCAGCACGCTATGGTCATTCCTGTGCTTACCGGCCATCTTCGGTTCCATCGGGCATTGGACGTATTGGAGCAGCACGTCGATTATAAATTCATTAATCGCTACACGCTTCAGCTGGCTCTGACGCATCCTTCGTATAAGGAAAATTTCGGAACCAATCCGGATCATGCCAGGAACAGCTTGACCAATTGTGGCATCCGTCAACCGGAGTACGGCGATAGGAAGATACATTTCATGAACACCCGTAAGCGTGGCATCAACACGTTGATCAGCATCATGTCCCGGTTTGGCAAGGAGTACGAAACGGATAGCAACATCACGCATAACGAACGGCTGGAGTTTCTCGGCGATGCGGTGGTGGAGTTCATAACGTCGATCCATCTGTTCCACATGTTCCCGGATTTGGAAGAAGGTAAGCAAATTTCTTCGGCACGGTCTGGAACAGAATTTGTAGAAAGGATTAAAAATCAAATGCATTAAATTTTACTTACGATTTATCTCCAAATCTCAGGTGGTTTGGCAACATACCGTGCGGCCATCGTCCAGAATCAACACCTAGCCGTACTGGCCAAAACCCTACACCTGGAGGAGTTTATGTTGTACGCTCATGGTTCCGATCTGTGCCATGAGCTGGAACTTCGTCACGCACTGGCCAACTGTTTCGAAGCCTTGATGGGAGCTCTTCTGTTGGATGGAGGTATAGAAACGGCGGATCGAGTATTCGCCTACGCACTATTCCACGAAGATACCAGTTTACGGACCATTTGGGTCAATTATCCACCACACCCGCTGCAGGAGCAAGAGCCTCTGGGTGACCGTCATCATATCGGCTCATTTGAGATGCTGAAAACGCTAACCAGGTTTGAGGAATCGGTTGGCGTCAGCTTCAACCATATCCGCTTGTTGGCCAGGGCATTCACTGATAGGTCGATCGGTTTCACCAATTTGACTCTGGGTTCGAACCAACGGTTGGAATTCTTGGGAGACACTGTGCTACAATTGATCTGCTCGGAGTATCTCTATCGGCACTTTCCCGAACATCATGAAGGACATTTATCACTGCTACGCAGCTCGTTGGTCAATAACCGCACACAAGCGGTCGTTTGTGACGATTTGGGCATGACTTCATATGCCGTTTATTCCAACCCAAAGGCTGACCTGAAAACCAAAGATCGAGCAGATTTGCTAGAAGCATTCCTAGGGGCCCTCTATGTGGACAAAGGATTGGAACATTGTGAAACCTTTTGCCATGTGTGTCTGTTTCCGAGATTGCAAGACTTCATCATGAATCAAGACTGGAACGATCCTAAATCGAAGCTGCAGCAATGTTGCCTCACGCTTCGTACGATGGACGGTGGAGAACCGGACATTCCCATATATAAGGTTATCGAGTGCAACGGACCAACCAACACCCGAGTGTACACGGTAGCCGTGTATTTCCGCGGAAAACGATTGGCTTGCTCAAATGGCCACAGTATTCAGCAAGCGGAAATGAATGCTGCAAAAAAGGCTCTCGAAAACTCGAAGGATCTGTTCCCGCAACTAGATCATCAGAAGCGGGTCATTGCACAAAGCCTGAAACGTCAAAGGGTTCGAAGATCGTCAATGGACGACCGTTCAGAGGAACAAGATAGATGGGATGGTGCATCTTCCGAAGAGGGTTACACAAACGGAAAGTTCACTGATTTCTACCGGAGAAAGCGTAAAAAGGTTCCGGATACACCACAACTACCAAAACAGTATCAAGTTAAGGACAGCGATAGTGACAGTGATTTGATTGATGACTGGGAGAAAAAGAAGAAGCCTACTAAAAGACCGAGAAAGAAATCGCGCTCCACTGACAGAGTTATGCAAACCCACGCAACAAATCACAAGGTTAAAGTTGAATCGAAAATCGTTAGTTTAGTTGATCAGTATGATTCTCTATCGGATGAGATAGATCTTCAACTAGAAGCCATTTCGGAATCGGACGAAGACTTCGGTGCCAAATCTGAACCCAAGCAAGACCACAACAGCAGCATTATGTCCGATGTTAGCAAAGACGACGACCCAGTGGAATGTGCTGCCATAAGTGAGGAGAAAGAAACTTTTGCTAATTCTGTGCAGATCTTCAAAATTGAAGGAACGGATGATGTGTCATCAGATCTTGAATCCGGTGAAATTGAATGAATAAAACAATAAGAGGTAAGATACACAATCTAAAAAGTAATTAAAGTTTATTCCTTCTAACTACTGGATGTTCTCATGAAAATATAACTATCACATTCTCATAGAGTGATTGAAATTTAATTAGCATTACATAAATACCGAATGTCGAACAAAAAACGAAACTCACCAGCTTCGAAGGTCAACGAGAAGCTTTCTGTTTGCGAAACATTGCCGAGCCTTCACGGGCCAGTGCATCTGCCCTTTCATTACCCAGTATACCGCAATGGGCATCGACATGGTTCCACTTGATTTCAATTTTGTTGTCTGCCAGTTCTCGGTCCAATTCCATAAAATCCACCTGATTCTTAACCGGTTTTCCGGTCGATAGTTTCCACTGGTTCCGTTTCCAATTAGGCACCCACTTGGTAATGGAATCAATGAGGAATTTGGAATCCGTATTAATAATCAGTCTTTTGATGCCATTTTCTTTCGCTAGGCGTACGGCCAACGAAGCGGCCTGGATTTCCCCGCAATTATTGGTCGCTCGTCCACTGACCGGTTTGGATGTGTTTCTACAAGTGATCGTCATTAATACATTTGTTTAAACCGTACTATCCACAAACTTACAATGCATGCCCCTCACCGAAGTACACCCCTAAACCAGCACAGGCCGCGGCTGTTCCATTCCCTTCGCAGGAACCGTCTGTATATACATGCACATAGCCGTCCTCATCTTGGAGAAAGCTATAGCTGCCATACTTTTCCAGTTTTGTAACTGGCTTAAGCACACTAGCTGTCTTCTTACGTTTTGCTGGCCGCTGTTCATCTGACTCATCTGGTGTCGAGCACGGAACCACCGAAACGACAGATCTTAGCTCGTCCAGCTCTCGTTTCATATTTTCAATCCTAGAGCAGGCAGCATTGATGCCATCGTATATCTCAATCTAGGTCAAACACAATAAGATTATTTCAACAAAATTTCCTAGAGCTTGATTGAACCTTATGGATAGTTGATGCACATAAGGTTCAATCCATTTTTAATGTATTCTATTCAACAATACCCTCACGGACTGCGTTGGGGGACAAACGGGTTGAGAATCCACGGAGGAATTGCTTGTGCTGTCGGAACTAGAACTGGAGATGCTACCGCCATTTTCACGGATAAAAGTCTCTGCTTGCTGTCGAGTAGGAAACTTTTTGTATTTAGCCCCAGTAAATCCGGTCACTTGTCGCTGACATTCTGGCCTAGATGTTGATGGGGTTTATTGAACGACTCTTCATAAAGGAAACATTGTTCAGAGTGAAAAAAAAACTTACCACGTCAAATAGACACCAACTGTTCTACCTTTAGCCACGGCATAAAATGGCATATTGAGCACTAATCGACGCACTAGATTGCAGATCATTCAATGATTTAGCATTAACTTGAATCAATCACCAGGTTTAAGGTAATTTCAATAAAATAATCTACGTTCTATATTGAAACTGGTAGCCATTGAACAGCAAACAGCTGGCTTTGTTGTGATAATGAAGATTTTCTGACAGTCAAGTTGGAAACGAGGGGTGCCTCAATCGCATGAGGATCTGTACCTAAGCAACCGTTTCTGAAAGGCCAACATACTGAACTTGACGGGGTGATTACAGCTCTTTACTCGAACGCCAAACTCGATTGGTAGCTGTCCTCATTTGAATCAAAATAGATATTTATTCCCTACCCTCTCGCTCCAATAAAAAATGTCATAAGAAACAGTCGAGCAGTCAACTCGAATAGGGCTTGCGCAACACATCGCGAAGAGTGTGGAAACTGTCAAAATAGCATAAACACAAAAAGTGAAACGTCAAAAATTTTCTTCAAAACTCGCTCACGTCTTCTCGTCGGTGGACGTGTATGCTGCGTAAACCGTGATTTCGCGATTGGAAAATATTGAAGTTTGCAATAATTGCAATTTCACTCGTGTCCGGCGCTGATTGCGGTGTTTTTGTTTAGTAAACTAGTGCACCATGGTTTTGTTTTTGAGTTGGAATAATCCTGTTTCATAGCCGAGCTGATAGTGAAGCAATTATTATTTACACCCTTGATAGTCTTCGTGACTCGTAGGGTGTAGGTGGGTAAAAGTGAGTCCTGAGTGTCCAGTAATTGCAGTGTGTTTTTGGTGTTATCAGTGAGAGTAGCAGCCTTGTTTCCATGACCCTGGAGGAATAATGGTGTCTATAATAAAAAATCAATTGCTGAAGCATCTTCAACGGTAAGGACGACGAAATGGATTGCTTTTTCTCTGTGCACTTAGGAACATCATACACATACTTTTGCATGACCAGTGGAATGTGGTTTCCTGGAAGTTTCTGTTCGGGGTTTTTTTCAGTGACATGTCATTCGTGAGAACTGAGTTTTATGCTAACAGCTGGAAGCAAAAAAATACGTCTACATAGAATTTAGAGATAAGATGATAAGGTATCAGTGGTCGGCTTTCAGGCAACGCCTTGCAGGATGAAGATTTTATCGAATTGCCAGCCGAGGATTACGGGCAATTTGCCATTTTTCTTCCACTGACTTGGCTTTTAAACTCAGCCACCCCCATTGTAATTCCATTACAAGTCTGCTGCCTGCTTGCTTCCCTCCGCCTTCGCCACACTTCTCAGGACGTGGTGTCTACATTGCCTGCACTGGTGTTGTTTCATATGCGCCAGTGAAAAGTAGCAGTAGAGTGAAATATAATTTATTGGTTTCACTATAACGGTGGCCTTGCCGGATGCGGAGAATCTATCGACCCGTACTGGGTGCGGGTGTTTTTTTTTAGTAGACTCGAGATTTAATCGTTTTCCGACAAGGAACAAAGTTGGCAGCTACTTCGAAGCAAGATTTTTCATCCGTCTGTGTAAAGTTATTAAACCGTTCCACAGACATTCTATTGGCGACCGTATTCATATTGTCGAACACCACATCAATCTCAACAATCGTTAAATATGTCCAAGCACTTCGAAACCCTATCTCGCCAATAATGCCGGTGAGGTGACAACATGTTATCGGACCTCATTGCGATTAATTAAAATTTCAATATTCAACTGGTTGATGCGTATCGAAGACGGGAAAAAACCGGTAACCTGAGCTTAATTCGGTTAAGTTATTATTATTGGGTGCGTACAGCAAGTTTGCTTTTCCTGAACTTTGTTACCTGCTATCGTGCTTTTTTGAGAGAAAGATAATATGTAATAACCATAATTTGCCGCGGACAAGCTACTTGAAAGTCACGTGTCACAGCAACGTTTCAACCAGTCGAACGTTGCTCGTAAGATAGTTTCCAGCCCTTCGCTGTATGAAACTGTGTACGTTTAGAGAAAAGATGATGCTATCAAACTAAATTATGATTGAATTTCACCGATATTAGTCAAATAGGACTGAGCGCAGGTACATAGTTTGGAAACGCTATTTGTATTCGCACAGTGAATGTGAGCCGGAGTAACAACCTAGTGGCAAGTAATGAATCCATAGTATTCGTCGGTATTTATATGTTTGCAATTTATATAATATGATGTTTGAGCGAAACGTTTAGAAATATTGATTTACTTTAATGACTTCATAGGACTTTATTCTAAATTAAGATTGATGAGGAAGACCCTGTTTGATAAAAAGTCATAAACCCCTCACATCCCTCGAAAACAAATACAACAAGTACAAGTAGAAATACAAAAAAAAACACGGATTCGTCAAGTCGTGGTCGGCATCGCAGGGTTGTTCGGGAACAACAAATATCAACAGGTAGTAAAATTCATCATGTTCAAGTTATTCGGACAGCTACTCACCGCCTCGCAGAGTGCGTTTAACGAAGGCTTTCCGTCAACGAAGGCTTTCCGTCGTAAAGCAAAAGTCGAAATACGGATAGAACTCGTTGAAACGAGCCGACATGAATCGTATCGGGTCGTATAAACCGTAATTTGCTGTTCGTTGTCCAAGCTGCAGGAAATCTCTAAATTGAAAAACCTGTCCAGGTGCGTATATTTTGAATTCAGCCAGATTATCAGGAGCGTCAATTTCATTTATTAGCACCATCGGTGCAAAAACGGTCGGATTGATAGTCATCCTATCAATGTTCTCAAGAGTTGCCTGCGGTCCTCGTAGGATGAAAGGTATACTGGAAAGGATCATTCCACGGAAGAGCATAACGAACAAATTTCATCTAAACAGTTTCAATTCTCATTATCCAAACTGCTCCAAAGGGACACCATACTACCATACCAAATTCAAGATTCGACCGTTCAAGGGAGCAGTATAGAACTTTAAGGTAGTTAAGATCCCGAAATTCGTCGATTACCTTGAGGATGAATCCAAGTTGTCGATTAGCTTCAGTGTGCAATGGAAAGCAATGGCATTGCATTTCTGAATGCTCAGCGTGAGGAAATTCCTAGCACACTACTCTTCGATTACTTCTTTTTTTGTTTAACTTAATTGTTTATTTATAAGGCTGAAGTGCCATAGGCATAACGGAGCCGAGTTCTTTTTCATTTTTACAACGATAATAACTTACTAACTAGGTTAGTTTTGGAAAGCCGAAAAACTCGCGGCTTGGTCGAGATTAGGGATTACAATGATTCGGGAAGGAATGAGGAAGTAGGAATCTTAACGTTGGCTTTCAACAGCAGATTGGCAATGCTATATTGTTGCTCTAGGTCTGGCGTAGATGTTGCATTGCGTTAAGCTGTAACGATACAATAGAAGCGGTATTACGGGGGAGGGGACGAGGTGGACATGTTAAAGCGACAGCTAAGAGAGGATCAAACGAATAAATCTATTTGTTTCAAGAACTTGTAAATTAATCCCATATAGTCCAAGTCCAGCTTACCCAACACGTCTCTGATATCTTCCTTCTCTGGTTTCCCTCGGGCCCCTAGGGATGCGCAAAGATCAGATCTGACAATTTCGTAATCGAGGCAATGCCAGACAACGTGGTTGATGTCCTGATAACCTGCACCACAGCCGCATTGATTGGTGTCTGAGAGACCTATTCGATAGAAATGAGAGCCTAACGAGTAGTGATTGGACATAAGACGACACATTACCTTGATAAAATCCCGGCTAATTTCCAACCCTCTGAACCACGATTTTTTCGATACTTGTGGGAGAATTGAATGTAACCATCTGCCCAAATCCCCTGCATCCCATTTTTGTTGCCAGCTGATCAAGGCCTGTTGACGGAAAATAGCAAAACATTCGTTGAAGGCAATTTGTCGATCATAAATATCGCCTGCCATAGCGCCCACCTTGGCAAGTGAGTCCGCTTTCTCATTACCCGGAATGGAGCAATGAGAAGGGACCCAAACCAAGGTGATGCTGTAGGAATTGTTTGATAGGGCACTCAAAAGAGATCGTTTTTCGCTAACGAAATACGGTGAGTGCCTTGCCGGCCTCGTTGAACGAATAGCCTGAAGTGAGCTGAGACTATCCGTAAAAATGAAAAATTGATCAGAGATTTCGTTAAAAACATCAAATCCAGTGGAATCATTTGTTTTTGACCCGTCGGTGTAAAACTTTCTGTCACTTCTGATATGGCCAAACTTGCTTGCAAAAAATGATGGAATGTACTCCGAATGGAGTGGATTTGGTATTCCACGAGCTTCTTGCTTCATGGTTAGATAAAAAACTACAGTAGAACTAGAGAAGTCTTGGGAGTAATCACGATTAACATATGTAACATAAGTCCTGGGAAAAATTCAAAAGCATGGTACTTGAAATCAAACAATAGGATTTTCAAATGCTCTTCAGGGTATTTTATTCTATTAATAAATTGTTGAAAAATATATTTACAGTACGCTCAATGGACCATTATCTTCGATTTTACGCAGTGTACGGCGAACATGTTGAATCAGGTTCTGGACGGTGTCTAAGTCTATTTCTTTCATCTTCCGCTTGATTCGATTAACCAATTGTTGCTCATTGTTAGCTTCCCAGCCATTGTCGTTCACCATACGTTTGAGAACACTCCAAAAAATTTCAATTGGACGAGCCTGAGGCACGTTAGGTGGATTGTCCTTTTTCGGTACAAATGGTATGTTTGGCTCAGTTTTTTTTCGCGTAATGACAGCTTGCAAGATCCGGCCAAAACATGATTTCGTCGTCAGCGTGATATTTGTTGATGAATTGCTTCAATTTCGGCAAGCATTGGCTGATAAACACGTCAGAATTGACAGCTTTGGCCTTGTTTGGGCGTATCAAAGGCGCCGAGATACCCTTCGATGACATGGCTGCCCACACTAATACCTTTGGCTCGTATTTCGATTTGCTGGCATATTTAACATCGTCTGGTGTTGTTTTAATGTTAGCAGTATAGAAACCATCGTTGCCACTCAATTCATGGTGCGAAAACGGGAAGTAAGATTCACCATCCAAAATTATGCACTTTCCATTTGCAAAATGCTCGCGATGAAGTGCACGGCAGCATTTTGGTATTTTTTCGAGTTGTTGCTGTGTATATTTTGGTGCACGCTGACGTTTCCGATAGATTACGTTATGTTTTCTCAAAATCCGATGGACTGTCATGTTTGAAACCTGAAATTTTCGTGCTAATTTGCGTGTTGATTGGCCAACCTTGTTTTCAGCGCTTGACAGCAGTTTTTTCGTTGTTCTGGCACTCAATTTTGTTGGGACTTTTCTTTTTATTTTCCGGTTCTTTATCATCAATCTTTCAAAACACGGTATATTGTTGATTTTGATATTGGCTCGTCTTTGAACACGCTCAAAATTTCACTTGTACTAAGCCGTCCAAAAAGGTTGGCGACTTGTGCTCGTAAATCCAGCTTGTACGACATTTTTAATGGAAACTACTGCGCAATTTGAGTTTGACAGTTCAGTATGAACACAGATGAACGTGACAAGTACATTGATTGACATCGGTGTGTTTGTTAATGCTGTCAAATAAACGCCTGAAAGTATTCCCAGGACTTATGTTACACATGTTAGGAACATTCGAAGAAGGGCTCACCTCCAGAGTCATGTACCAATGGTACAGTGTCACAGCGGATGAGGAACCGGAACGATAGCTCCACAAAACGATCTGATAAAGGAAGAACCTCCAAACTCATAGTATGAATTGAGTTCATGCAGCCTAACGCGATACGAAGGCAACGGTACTGGATTCGCTGCAGCTTCAAAATACGGCGGATTGAAAACAGAAGCTACCGTACTCGAGAACCGACAGAATCGTTGTACGATACAGCTTTATCAGATCTTCCGGGTGGGCTCCCCACCATGTTCCGGTGATGGTGCGTATGAAGTTTATTCGCTGCTGGCATTTCTGAATCCAACCAGACCCCTAGGTATTTATAAGACAAACTTTGAGTTATTATTTTACCCATGAGTTGAAGTGGTATCTGTGCTGGATCACGCTTCCTAGACAAAACAACTAACTCTGTTTTCTCCGGGGAGAATTTGATACCCAGCTTTACAGCCCAGGTAGACAAATTGTCTAGGGTATCCTGCAACGGTCCCTGCAGGTTCGTGAAGTTGTCGAAGACCCATGAGAAAAGCTCATATGTTTCTCAGACAACAAATTGTACAAATAGTTGTTTAATAATGGTGAAAGGCCACACTCGTGGAATTTGTCTGAAAGGACGTCTACACAAACTGAATCAAAAGCCCCCTTAATGTCCATGAAAACTGAACTCATTTGCTCATTTTGAGCATAGGCCAGCTGTATTTCTGTTGATAGCAGCGCAAGACAATCGTTCGTTCCTTTGCCTCTGCGGAAACCAAATTGTGTATGAGATAGAAAGCCATTAGATTCAATCCATTTGTCGAGTCGATGAAGAATCATCTTCTCTAGCAGCTTCCGTATACACGACAACATCGCAATTGGACGATAAGAGTTGTAATCCGACGCGGCTTTCCCGGGTTTTTGTATAGCTATAACTCTAACCTGCCTCCATTCACCCGAAACAATATTGCTTTCCAGGAACTGATTAAATAAGTTTAGCAAGCGCCTCTTTGCGACGTCTAGGAGGTTTTCCAACAAGTTAAACTTGATTTTATCCATTCCTGGTACAGAATTGTTGCATGAAAGAAGAGCAAGTGAGAATTCGAGCGTAGAAAAGGGCGCATCCATTTGGTTACGATTGGTTTGAGTATCGCGAGCAATTCGTTGCACCGGAACCGAACCGGAAGAGCTTTCCTTGTCTTCATGCACCGACGACGCATTTCGCATTCTTCTCCCGACGGTCCAAAGAGTTCTCATCGACGTTTCACGCGATAGCCCTTCGACGAAGTGACGCCAATATCCGCGTTTCTTGGCCTTGGCGAGGCACTTAAACTTACGCTCAAGTGCAATGTACCGCTCGTAGTTATCTCGCGTACCACGGTTCCGATATGCTTTAAACGCGACTGATTTTTCACGGTAGACCTCTGTACATTCGTCATCCCACCACGGAGTGGGCGAACGTCGGCGAATTGTTGATCCTGGTACCGGTCTGCGCTGTGCGTCGCTCGCACATTTGAGGATTAACCCGGATAAAAACCGATACTCTTCCAACGGAGGAAGGACTTCGACCGATTGCTCGCCATCGATGATCGCTTCAGCGTATTTACCCCAGTCGATGCACTTCGTGAGGTCGTACGCAATATCGATCGAGCGAGATTAACACGAACCATTGGTGATTGAAATTTTGATAGGCAGGTGATCACTACCATGGGGATCTTGAATCACTTTCCACGTGCAATCCAATGATAATGAATTCGAACAGATGGAGAAGTCTAATTTGCTTCCAGGGCTTGGAGGTGGAGCCACGTGTGTTAATGCCCCAGTATTCAAAATTTGAAGTAGTCCATGAGGTCTAGTATCAATGCAGAACGGTTATCGTCGTACGGTGACTCCCAGGCTGTACCGTGAGAATTAAAATCTCCTAACATCAACCGTGGCTCTGGCATTGCGAGGCAAATAGTTGAAAGGTCCCTGCGGGATATTGCCGTATTCGGCGGCAGGTATATGCTGGCTATACTAAAACTTTTGCCTCGAATAGTCACTTGGCATGCAACTACTTCAGGGCCTGTCGTCGAGGGGAGATCAATTCTATAAAAGGAGTGGAGCTTATTAATCCCCAACAGCACCCCTCCATATGAGTCCCCTCGATCCTGCCGAATAATGTTGAAATCGTGGAAAGAGAAATCTTTATCAGAAGAGAGCCATGTTTTACAGAGGGCAAATACGTCACAATGCGATTTGTGAACTAAAAACTTAAAAACGTCCAATTTTTTTTAGAATACTTCTACTATTCCATTGTAGTGCTTCGATCATATTCCCGACCTCATTGGATAAATTATCCATCGAAAGATATGATCGAATCAAGAAGAGGCCATTTTGAAGACACTTCGATTACTTCAATCGCAAGCAGCGAAACTACGCACAATTACGTCAGGTGTTAACATCGAAAGCTCTGAATTATTAACTGTAAAAGTGCAATCAGAACACTAGGTTGGGAGCAAGCAATAAGTTAATTTTACAAGCAATAAACTTGAAATGCAAAGAAAGATGAGCGGTGGGGCTGTTAAGCGACATGACATAATTGAATCAATTATGATGTTCTACTGATAATTGACCTATATGCAATGTTGTCATCTGGAAAAAAATGGCGTGATAATTAAAGATTTATAACCAAAATTACGTTAAAGAGACACATTTACAGAGAATCCGGTCAAATTTTTATTTTGTAGATTCAGTTTTTGTTACTTTGAACGAAAATTAATCGGCTGGACTGTTATACCGAGAAATGTGGCGGGTTGAAAATGGTGATTTTCTGCATGACATACTTAAGGCCAAAGGAGTTGGATTTCTGTTAGAAAACGTGTATTTGATTTATAGAAAAATATCGCAACGTTGTATCTAAATCCCTCGCGTGCAAGGTTCCGCAAACAAAAAATTGAATCCCAAGACGTCCATTACGCATACCATGTTTCTTATTTTGTCCTTTATAATGAGAAACAAACATCTTAATGAGATACACGGCCTTCTTCGTAAACAGCTTCCCAAGTATTTATGGACAGTACAAGATCGATTTACTCTTTCGGGTGAATGGCTTTCTCTGTCCTTTTCTGATTCTGAGAATATTTGTAATTGTATATCATGTTCTGCTAACCCTCAATGATTTATTATTTCATCACTCTTTGCAAAACAAACACGCAGAGAAATACATTGTAAATTCAAAAGGATTATGTATAGATTCCACAAATTTTATTTTAGACTCATGGCTTACCTGCATTTTCTTTTGATACGACCATAAAGGTTATTCATTTTAACGATAAATTGCAGTCAATTTCAATTCATGAATATAGTTAAAACAAATATATAATTTGTCGAAACAATGTAAATGTTTGATTGCATAGACAAAAGCGGTAATTTTGAAACGAAAAATTATATTATTGTTTTTACAATATTATATTAATAATTCAAAAAAATCTTTTTTTTGTAATTAATAGTGTTTTTGTTGTTTTTGTGGTAAAGGTTTCGAAGATTGAAAAAAAAATTCAACCAAATAAAAACAAATTTTTAAACATTAATTATTATTGTTATAAAATTACAATATCATTGTTAATTCCTCTGTCTTTAACCCATTTAGCAGGTGCTTTCCTTCTGTATAATTGACTTCAACCTCGAAAACTGGAAGGGGACCCGAAACGAAATGATCCCAACGGTCATAAAGCAGTTTTTCTTTCTCCGGATGCTGAAAGTCAATCTGCACACGCTGATGAGCTTGGTGATTGCGAAACACTGAGTACTCCTAGAGAATGGTAGCTGTCGTTTTGCTGCTGGAAAAACATGTTTCAAATATTCTCAAACGGGATGTCTGCCTCCATTTATTTTCCAGCTCTTCCCTTCATTCTGATTATGGGTGATCCACTGCTGGTACTCTGAAACTAAGGAACAGAAAATATTAAGGAAGTTATTACTTTCACGACAAATACTTTGTTCATCGCTTATTGCTGGAGTTTTCTGCCAAATTATGTTTAACACATGACATATTTTTGATTCAAATATAATTATTGTTGATCTACACAATTGGATTGTTGAAGCGATCAATAATAGTAAAAAGTAAAAATTAAATTTGTAATATCAACAATATATTTTGTAGATTCTAAAATTAGGATTTTAAACTTTAACAACAGTAATGTTGCAGCAAAAATCACGTATGTGTTGTGTCAAAAAAATATTTTTTTGATACAAATATTATTTTTTGTTGAGATGACTCTCATATATTGCTGTTTCAAACTCTCTCTATTCCTCTGAGTGAAGACACTATTTAGTTTCGCGAATGCGTCTGTATCAAACGTATTGGATATTTCCTCCATTTTCTTTAATGCTACAGCCTCAAACAATTCCGGAACTTAAACACGGTGCTTACCAAATAAATGCTTTTTTGAAAATGGCGTCAGCATCAAGTCAATTCTTTTCTCAGCGGTGAACGTTTTTCGCATTTTTTGTCGCCGGTGACATATTTGGAAAGGAGTAAAAAGTACTCTTCATTCGTGTTGAAAAAATAATCACTTTTTGAAGTATCAACAATAATCTTGAAAATGTGCAAAATATAGTTATAAAATAAGAATTCCAGATTTACCGTGTAGTCATAAGTAGTTAAGTGTAACAATAATTCGACAAAGATTTTTCATTAGGGCCTAACTGACAAACGCAAACAATGGAACAAAACAACTGCATTTTTGAAACCAACAATTCCAGCAGTGGCTGAAAAAGCTTCAACTTTCCCTTCGCCGCATACATTAAATCTTGTGTACAATTTCAAACACGGCTCGGAGATTTAAACGGTCTCTATTTAATTCCAAAGCGCAAATATAAACTTGCTTATACCAAGAGCAGCATGCCCAATAGAAATTCTACAAAGGGCAACCGTCACGAAGTATTGAAACAAATTATTATTTATTTTCATTATTTACATGGCATAACGTCACAATACTATAACATAGGGATAGGGATATAACAATATCCCTCCACAATGCCCGATTCGTGGCTGCTCCTCTCCAATTCCTTGGGCACCTTGTACCCCCTAGGTCTTGCTCCACCTGGTCTGACCATCTTGCTCGTTGCGCCCCACGTCGTCTTGTATCAACCGGATTCCTGTCGAACACCATTTTTGCAGGATAGTTGCCCGGCATTCTCGCAACATGTCCTGCCTAGCGTATGCTTCCAGCTTTTACCACCTTATGAATACTGGGTTCGCCGGCGAGTTGCGCAGGCTCATGGTTCATCCTTTGCCTCCATAGTACGTTCTCCTGTACTCCACTAAAGATGGTTCTTAACACCCGTCGCTCATAAACTCCGAGTGTTCGCAGGTCCTCTTCATGCATTGTCCAGTTGAAATTTGCTAAACTCTCAATCGACTCACGGAAAAGGATGTAGATTTCGTTGAAAAAGACATCTATACACCAAATTGCCCATCTTTGGCCCATTGAATGTTACTGGGCGATTGTGAAGAGGGTCCTAAAAAGACACTGGGCATATGCAGGAATTCATAAAAATTTGGGCTGAAGCGTCCAAAAAATGTGATGAAACTCTTGTCCGGAACTTGATGCCAAGCGTTCGATTAAAAATTCGAAAATGCATGAAGGTATAATGTTAATTTCATCCGGTCTTCGCAATGTTCAAGTGCAAACTCCTCGCAATGAACGATCAATCGTTTGTTTGAATAGTGCGTCATTTTTTCTATGATTTGAAAGAAACATATGTCGATAACTTATGTTCGATAAAGTCCTTCGTTCTGTCAGGAATCAGGAAGTTTTGGAATAGGTAAGAAGTGTATCTTAGAAATAAATAACTTATTAACAAAATGTAGTGTAGTTCCAAATGTCGGTTCAGCTCCAAACGATTCAATCAATTCTAGATCAGGTCCTGATTGGCCTCGTGTTCGGAACCAATTTGAGCTCAATTGCTTGTGAACACGGACATCACTTGATCTTTTAAGTTTATGTGGGAATTACTAATTAAAATCCAAATTTTTTGTCCTCATCCTCCTATGTATTCAGCAAAATAACATACGAAAATGTTTACTATCTGTGCTTACGAGAAATTTTTTTAACTTCAATTTTGTTGAAGTTTCTAGTTGCTTGAAGGTCGGCATCATCAGATAATAATTATTTAAGAAACTACCCTTTTTTTCTTGGTTATCACCAGAAAAAGCTTATGTCGCTTTGAAAAAACCTATTTTCAATTCTATGATTCCTTGTACCGCAACGTTTCAAGTTTTTTGCTTGGCGCATATTAGCTCATTGACGGCACTTAGAGGATGAAGACTAATGGAGGAGTATAATCCCTGTATAACCAAAATCCCATTTTTAGATTTATTATCTGGAAGTGGTGCTGAGTATTTACTATAGTGCTTGTCATTTTTTGTATTCTCGTATGACTTAAGGTTTCACTTGATGAAGTTTGAGTATATTTAAAAATTCGTTGAAACCCACCTAAACCAACAGGCATGTTTTGAATCGATTAGTACGAGACACTCAACCCTTGAATCGAAATTAGTTCCAACGTATGTCGGCTTGGGCACTTTGTTCCTTCATAAACATCATCAACATCAGGTGAGCTGCTGCCCGGGTGGAACGGGGATAAAAGCTTTATCCACGAGATGAAAGATGAAACACGTGAAACGATTACACGGCAACACCTCCTATGTAACCGTACATCTCTGTGTCAACGTTTGTAAAAGGCGCGATTGCTTTTGCAAATAATGGCCACAGTTTCATCGCGATTTTTTGTGCAAATTTACATTGCTAAAACTAGCCGTTGAACAATTTGTTTTTAAAAGTGGATTCGCCCTAATGTGATGTTAACACTGATTTATTCCCCAACTTCCCCATCAGTACCTGCAAGGTATAACGTTTATTCGGATGACCAACCAATTCCGTGTCTATCCGATGACAGTAGCAGATAGAAGCATATCTATACTTAGTTATACCACACTGTTTGATATCAATGAACGATGAAACATTTTAGAACATTGTACTTGATCGTGGAGTAGATATGCGACAACGAGCCTTGGAGGAAATAGGTTAACTTTGGTGCAGAATAAATTGGTGCTGCCATTCAATCGGTATAATTCGATTTGCCACACCGAATATCATTAAGTTATGATTAACGTTTGGGCTGCTGCTGATGACAGGCAACGAAACGATGGAATAATCGGAATAATCTGCTTGTATTTATAGAGAGTTAAGAAACACAGCGTAGTAACATTTCATGATCCAAGTGTGGATGCATTAATGAAATAATAAGCTTGGTGATTGCACGGATAAGCGTTGCTTCAGGAACTTGAATAAAGTGTAAGCAAATAGCGGGAGAGGGAAGGATACTGGAGATAAATATTGACATTGCGTTAGTTCATCATTAAAAAAAAGTACAACAGCTACACGACTTCTGTTACGAATTGAGAGGGTTTGAACCCAAGAACTGTAAGTTATAAAAATCGAATTTAACAAGCTTCGAAATTTGTATGTCTTTCACCAAGTTTTGACCTACCGTAAAAAGCATGTGCTTTTGAAGGTGACAAAAATAACGAAATGGCTTCTAAATAGTGGTAGCGATCGGTAATTCTCACAATAATGTGGAATTGTTTTAGTGTAAATCACCAAGTTGTGACCAATTTTTTTTTGAAGGGGGATGAAGAGATAGAGAAAAAAATGATGCAACGGCTTCTTAAAATTTGTAGCCTAAACGATTTTTTTTTGATTTTCTGTTCCAATCCAAAAATTGCGCGATGAAATTACCTTTTCGGATTTCACCATAATCTTTGATGACATAGACATAGTTATGTAAAAATACCTGGCCACTTAATAATAGTTTAATAATATAATAAATAATAATATAATAAATAATAATATAATAAATAATAATATAATAAATAATAATATTTCATAATAGTCCATCTATCAACTAAATAAAATGATATTATTGCAAATACATCGCAATTCAAGTTTTTTTTGTTCGGAAGTAACATCACCCAGCCCTACCGACGCCACTGCCGACCGTATGTGTTTTCTCACCAACGATCATTCTACGGGGTCGAGACGGTCTTTTATCAACAAGAAGATAACAATTGATGATTTTCGATGTTTCCTCAAAGTTTCGATGCATAATTTTTTAAGCCCCTCTTACACGAGTTTATGAGTTCTTAAGCCCCTCTCACACGGACATGATTCAGCGCGGTAATTAATTTCAAAACAAAATAGTGAACTAACACATCGGGGAGTGAAATTAGAGGCAAGTTGTCAAAACGCGAAATCCGTCGCCGGATATTTTTAGGCCCCGTGAATGTTATTTTTCTGGAACAATAACCGGAAGAGCGGTGGTGCTGTGTTCTACTACCCGCGCAAATTGTAAATTCAGTGTTTTATCAACGAAAAAAGTTATCGAGTGAATCGAATTGAGCGTCGAGTGAAAAATTGAATTACAACCCAGGCATACAGGCCGGAAAAAACAGCGAAATACTTGACCGTTTGTGTTTGTGTATGCAAGAGAATCGTTCGTACCTTGGGGGCTCGGTTCAACAGTGCAGACAGTGAAGAGGGTCGCGTGCACCGCCGTCCAACCACCTGTCGTCTAAGTCGAACGGCGAGCGTTGGTTAATAAATTATTACTCCGGAGCCAGCTGGAACAATTATCAAAATGCCAGGATTAATAGGTGTGAGCGAGTTCCTCGAGCAAACCGGAGAGGATTACAACTCGCCGACGACGTCGACCTTCGTGTTGCGGATGGCTCAATGTCAGTAGACCATTGCCGCCCTGGAAGAGGCAACAAATAATTTATTTCTCCCAAATTTTGAAGACAATATCTAATATCTCTCTATTTCTCAAAACTTTAAAAGTAATATTACTTCAGTTAGGCATAAAGATGCATGAATTTACGGGAAACTGTATAGACACATGCGGAGTTGGGTACAGGCGACTCGTGAGGTAGTAAGTGCTCTCAAGGACGTAGAGCAAGATAGGTAATTGTTACCCATTGTATCTATATTAATGAAATTTATATTTAATTGGTTTGCGTCGACCAACGGTTGAATTGGTTGTGTCGATACTTTGTTCCGCAATATTTTGTTATCGGGCGTAGTGTTTTGTCTGTTGTGTCGGTTGCTTATTGTTCGTTGCGCGAGTGATCGAGTGAGCATCAGAAGTCGTGGTTCGCCGGGTGAGATCGGTCGGTGCTGGGGTATTATTATAAATTATTCGTTCGCCATGCTCGTCGGGCCACCCTATCTTGGAACAAATGTCCAAATGAACCCCTATCCCATTTTGTGAGTGAATCCAGCGGCATCCGTACTGTTGGTGTAGACAGGTCCAAGTTGGCTCTCAATCGGTTTTTCAGCATTATAAAACATCTCCTAGTTTCCCAATGAAAAACCACTATCGCATTTTGTGAGTGGCCCCAATAGCATCCTTACTGTTCGTTTAAACCGGTCAACATCGGCTTTTTAGCCTTATTAAATATCATTTTGTTTTCCCAATGAAAAACCACAATCACAATTTGTGAGTTGCCCCAATAGCATCCTTACTGTTGGTTTGAACCGGTCAAAATCGGCTTTTCAGCATTATTAAAAATCACTTTGTTTTCCCAATGAAAAAACAAAATCACAGTTTGTGAGTGGCCCCAATAGCATCCTTACTGTTCGTTTAAATCGGTTCAAATCGGAAATCGGTACTAATTACACTTGACAGCTTATCGTTAACCAAAACGAACCCTGCTGCCACCCAATCCTGTTATCCAAAATCCCAGTGATTTCTCGTGGAAGTGCAGTGGATTCCACGGCTTCCAATAAAGCGAGTATCACGTCAACATATTCCTACCCATTTCCTACTTGACCTGCATTCGGGCGAGGCCGGCGCCGGTATTGTCTTAGTTTGGGATCACCAGTTTTTACACATTGAAGATGTATGTTAGTCCCAAGCATCATCTGTTGGTTCTCTGTGTAAATACAGCTGATCTGGCAACAACGGAGTAGCAACCTCGGGCGGTCAATCATGCTCATGCTCAAAATAGTGAACTAACACATCGGCTTGAAAAGTTAAATTCCTCATAAAAAGTATTTAAAAAAAGTGAAGTCGTTAAGCTCTGCCTTATCTTAATTAGCCCTAAAGCAGAATTTGTAAACAATTACATTTTTGATAAAAAAAAACTCATGATTAAGGTCATCGGGTTGGGAACAGTGGTATAGAGGGTCAATTTATGAATTTAGACATAGAACTGCATTTTTTTCTAACGTTCTTCTAAAAGCACGAAAGCCGGCGCCGTTATTGATAATTAAGGAGTGTATCGAATATAAGCTATCCACATACGTTTGCGTTGTACGCATGTATTTGTGATGGTTTTTTATGCTCTGAACAATGCATGCTGTGCGTTTGACTGTCAGCTTTCTTTTGTTTACTTGTTTGTGCGCTTCAAATTCTGCGTTTTCAAAATGTCGCGTATTGAAAAGGAAGTGAAAATTACGGTTCTGGACACATGGCTAAGTGAGAAGGGTATTACTATGCGAAAATTGGCGAAGCGGTTTGGAATTCATCAAGCGAGTGTTAAAACCATCATTAATAAGTTTGGGGAACACTATTTTTTGGATGAGCTACCAGGAAGAGGCAGAAAACCCGGTTCTTCCAACCCGAAACTGGAGCAGAAAGTGGTATCTCTAATCATGAAGAACAAATCAATGTCAATACGTGATTTGGCCAAAAAAGCAGGAACGAGTGTCGGAATGATCCAGCGTATCAAGAGGCGAAACCACCTGAAGACCTACAAGAAGCAGAAAATCTCGAAACAAAGTGCAGAACAGAAGAAGCGAGCAGCAACAAGGGCCCGGAAATTGTATTCGCGTCTTTTGCAGCGTCCGGATGCATGCGTTTTGATGGACGATGAGACCTATGTAAAGGAGGACTCAAAAACCCTTCCAGGTCCACAAGACTTTACTGCCGTCGTTGGAGAGGATGTGAGCGATGCGGACAGGTCGATTCAAGTGGAGAAATTCGGTCGAAAGGTACTGGTATGGCAAGCAATATGTTCCTGTGGTTTGAAGTCAACCATTTTTTACACTACCGGAACTATAAATGCGGAAATCCATCGATCTGAGTGTCTCCAGAAGAGATTGTTGCCTTTATATAAGAAGCATAGTACACCTCCACTGTTTTGGCCGGATTTTGCGTCGGCTCACTATGCCAAAACCACTCTCAATTGGCTTGCGGAAAAGGCTATAGATTTCGTTGAGAAAAATATCAATCCACTAAATTGCCCTCAGCTTCGACCCATCGAACGTTACTGGGCAATCGTGAAGAGGGTCTTCAAGAAGACTGGTAAGGCAGCTGGGAACATGCAGGAGTTCAAAAAAATTTGGGCTCAAGCGTCCAAAAAATGCGATGCAACACTTGTCCGGAACTTGATGAAGAGCATTCGATCCAAAGTTCGAAAATTCGTGAAGGAATAACTTAAATTTCAACCGGTCTTCATTATGTTCAAGTTTAACCTCGTACAATAAAGGATCAATTTTTTGTATGAATAAAATATCGGTTTTCAACATAATTTGAAAGAAAGTTTGTGGATAGCTTATTTTCGATACACTCCTTAAAGAAATTGAGTCACTGAAACGTTTACAGTGAGAATGGTCGGTTACTCCCAGCCCCATTCAGTTGATTCATTGTGCAATTTCACTGATTCTAATCAATCACGGAATAGCAACCATTGATGACTGCAGTCAAGCTAAGCTAAGCTAGGCTAAAGCTAAGCTAACGTTCTTCTAAAAGCAGGGTTGCCACAGACTCTGGAAAACTGGGAAAAGCGGGAAAAATCCAAAATCATTGGGAAATATGCGGGAAAAAATCGGGAATTTCAAAATTCATTTCGAATTTTTGTCATATGTCCACCATACTCACACCTTTTTCAAATGATTTGAGTAGCGTTTTTGTCGTGTACTCGGTTCAACGATCTCATTAACGGAATGAATCAGTTTTTTTTCTGCAATTCTGAAGAAGATAGCTTTGTGCTCTATGACTGGCCCGGTTGTCACCTGGAAGGCGTTTAAAGAATTGACTGGTGGAATCAGCGATCTGCGAGCCAGCCCTGGCTTTGAACTCCTCAGCATCGTTTGCTGCGGCTAAGACAAACAGATTGGCATGTGGAACATTTCCTGCTGGCTTTTTTCAGTCTGTTCAAAAACGTACCGCTTGGAAGATCTGGCTACACGGCTGTCACAGGTGAGGTTTCGCGCATGACTTACTTTAGTTTTTATTTTACTTCACTGGAACTCCATAGGTGATCCTTTTGACTGAAGCATCGCTATTGTATACATTACTGTTAATTTTAGTGCAAAGTTTACCTTCGCAAGTTTTTTACAATATTTTTCCTTTTTATATGCTACACGATCTCCGCCAACCTCGGGTGGTAACACCTGTCATTTTAAAAATATCATAAAGTCTCAGTCCATCGGTATAATAGACTAATATTTGTCACAGCAGTGGACAGAAACCTATTGTGCCAGTCACTTTACAGCAATAACAAAGACACCCTATGCATCAGACATTTTTTTAATAAACGAATGCTTTTCAAAAAATGAGCTGTGCATTTTTCAACCCCTGTTAAATAGACTAACTATAAAATGTCGACCAATTGATGCATGACGATATTTTTGTTCACTAGAATTACCTATATAGAGCTTCAGATAAAAATTATGTAAATCGTGTTTTTTCAGTTTCCTCAGTTTTTCCACTGAAATTCTGCGAAGTTCGTTGGGTGCAAAATTCCCAGGTTGTTAGAAAAGCGCTACAAATGTTGCCCCAATTGAGAAGATTTGTGGACAAAGTCAGGGAGCAGGAAGAAAGAAAGCTGAAGGAAAGTCATCAGAATTTCAAACGGAGCATTTCGTCGGTATTTCGATTAAAAGTGCTCGTTGTTGTGGTAGACGATAAAATGCTGGGACCAAAGTTGAAGTTAGTCATCACGGCTGCAGCAATAGTCGAGTCGTTATCCAGACCCAATCTCCTATGGCTTCGTTTCTTTTTGACGATTTGACGGGACTAGTTAGAACCGCTATGGAGAAAATGATTAAGCCCGAGCGTCTGACAGTCGAAGCAAAATCCGCAATTGAAATAGAATTGACGGAAAGCAATCTTCTGCCAGCCCTTAATTTGGAAATTGGGTTGCCTCTAAATCGGAAATCAAGAAAGCAAGAGAATTTGCAAAAAATAATCCGAAAAAGTCGTTTTGGTATTCCGCAACGGCTGTCGATCTTTTTACTGTGGTTTTTTGAAGAAGCTACTCAAAAAATCTCCATTAACATACCGTTTAACGCATTACGTCATCTGCATTAACCGTGATGTTATAACTCACTTATCGGACGTAGCTAAAAAACGCCTGGAGCTGTGTCTAGAAACGTTAATATACGATAAGACGAAACGATAAAGACTATCTGAGCGCTACAGTTGCTCACAAAGTGAAAAAAGAACTTGGGCAGCTATGCTCAGTACCGCCTAAGACGTTGCTTGTCGGATTCAAGAGAAAAGAACAGCGTTTTGACAAATTTTGACAAGAGCTGAAAAGTCATCCCAAGAATGAGCTGTCAAATTTAACAACATTTGTTAAAAAGGCGCTCATCCTATCGCACTAAAATGCGACTATGGAGCGCGGATTTTCAATAAATGAAAAGTGTCTTGTGGTGAACCAAACTGAAAAGATCCTTCATACAATATGCACGCAACGCACGTGCATCATTTCGTACTCGAAAAAACCTTGAATGCTTTACTATTTTATTTCGGTGTTTATACTTCTAGAAACTTGAAAGATCAATGACTCATATAGAGCGATTTTTACTCTCGTTTGTTAAATAAGAGTCCAAATCAGGTTACGCAATACGCAAGGAGCCCGATTTGAGGCTGCTATCCGTCATTTTGCCTAAATAAAACAAGTCATAATTTCAGATTGAACAATTTCCTCAAAAACTTCAATAATATCTGTTAATCCATTTTATACTATCTCATTTTCCCAGTCGGGAAAATTAGGCAAAAATGCGAGTAAAATTCGTGAAAAATGCGGCAATTTTTAAATGAAGATTGGGTGGTAACCCTGTAAACATTTGAATACATTCGTAATTGTGTTTCAAAAAACAATCTTCAGATCCACCGGTTGGTCTCCTGGATGATCCGGATCACTGGTAAAAGTGGTTAGTCTACTAAATTAGTTTTAAAACTACGGTTGCTTCGGATCATTCGGTAGGCCACTCGGTGGCTCGGAAGGTAATTATGAATGGGCAGATTGCACCGATTTACACATAACAAACTACCCCCACCACACATCTTTATTTCCCCTTCCCCCCCCCCCCCCCCCCAATATATATTTTATTTATTAACAAATTCATTCATCTAATTTACTACCCCCCACCCCCACCCCCACCCTACCCCACCCCACCTTTTACTTTTTTTTTTTTCTTTATCTTTTCCTCGATTTTTTTTCTTTTTTCTCATATTCCCCTCCTATTTTTTTTTTTTTCCACATTTTTCCCAACCCCCCAAAGAAAAAAAATTTTTTAAAACCCCCTTCAAAAAAAAGGCCCCACCCGTTATTTTCCCCCCCCCCCACTGTTTTTCCTCATCTTCTAAATTATTTTCCAGTTCACAAGTGAAAATGTATTCAAGTTACAGTGTTGGCGAAAAAAATAAATACACAGCCCGTATAAGTCAATTTCGATATTTTGCGTAAAGAACGATGTGCCGATAGCAGTACTATCGCTTTCATCGAACGATAGAAAAAAACACTAAAACAACGGAGATAGAGAAACATATGTGAATATTCGTTTTTAGTGAAATCTAGCCAGTTTTGCGTAGATTAGTGTTTAACACTTGGCGAAAAAATAAATACACTTACGATTTTTTTTGTATAATATAACAGAGAAGTTTTATTTCACTTCAAATTATGTCAGATTTACGCGGGTGAAAGAAACCGAATATCTAGTACTTCGTAGCGTGTCCTTTGCTTTTGAGAACGCTATTAAATCTTCGTGGCATGCTTGCTACTAATTTTTCGCAGGTTGAAACTGGAATCGCATACCAAGCATCCTGTACGACCTTCCATAGGTCCGATTTATTCTTCGGCTTATGTTTAGCGACTTCATCTTTTACAATCTTCCACAGATTCTCAATAGGGTTTAAGTCTGGGGACTGGGCTGGCCATTCGAGCAGATTAATGTTTTCGGTTCCAAACCACTTCTGAGTTTTCTTAGCAGTGTATTTAGGATCATTGTCCTGCATGAAGATCCAACGCAATGGCATATTCTCCTCTGCATATGGAAGCATTACACTACGTAAAATATTTATGTAGTCGTCAGGATTCATCAGCATCAGAAAAGCAGCCCCATACCATGATATTACCACCACCAAATTTTACCGTTTTTTTTTTTGGTAAATCTTGGATCGAAAGCATAATTTTCTAGTCTTCGTACCAATTGTTTTCCATCTGAGCCAAAAAGATTAAATTTTGACTCGTCCGTCCATAAAACAGGGTGCCATTTATTTACACCCCACTTGTAGTACTTTTTGGCAAACTTAATTCTTGCCAAAACGTGCCGTTGTTGGAGCAGCGGAACTTTCCTTGGCACTCGAGAGAACAATTTGGCTTGTACCAGACGATCCCTTATTGTTCGTGAACTTTAATTGGAGGGCATTTTTTATGGAAGAGCTGCTTATGGATGGATCTTTTTTCACTTCTCGGATGATTAGTGTATCCTCTCGGTGGCTGGTAACCCGTTTTCTGCCTCTGGTTTCGGTCTTTAATTGTGGTTTTAGAGCGTTTTGCACCATTCCCAATGATCGCCCCAAATCACTGGCTATCTGCCGATATGATTTGCCACATTCCTTCCACTTCCGGATCAGCGCCATTTCCAGAGGAGTACAATGTTGCTTTCGGCCCATGTTTCTGCCAAACATCAAAATAAACTAATTGTATTTTGTGCTTGCGATCAATAGCATATTTGTTACTTACATGCTGTACGTTTCTGAACTTTTTTTGTGGCGAAAACATCGAAATAATAATCAAAAACAGCAATGTATTTATTTTTTTCGCCGGAGGCAAATCGCTTGTTTACATCAAAATAACTCACAAACACTGAATAGAACTGTTAGGCGTGTATTAGTTTGCTCTGTTGTTACAATGTGGATACAAGTTGTTCACACACATTGTTAGCGTTACCATCGGTGCTCTGTTCTGTGGGAGAAATTGATAAAGAAGTGTGCGTCACGAGTGTATTTATTGTTTTCGCCAACACTGTATATTTAAAAGAACCAAAAAAAAAACCCCCCGAGAACAAAAAAAATATATAAAAAAAAATAAATAATTATTTTTTGTGGTCCCCCCCCCGCCCCCCCAGCTCCCCCTCTGATGGTTTTTTCCCCCCAAAAAAAGCCCACCAACCCCCCACACAACACCCCCCAAAAAAAACAACACCCTTTTCTTCCAAAAAACCCCCAATTAAAATTAATTTTTCTAATTTTAAATTAAATAAATTACATAAACAACCCCCCCACCACAAAACGACGGTGTGTATGCAGACGCCCCCCCCCCCCCGCGGGAAATACCGCTTCCCCGCCGCCGCCCCAAAAAAAACCCCCCGCCCCCCCCCCCCCCCAAAAAAAAAAATAAATTTTTAAACAAAAATTTTTTATTCCCCCGTAAAAGAGAAAAATTTTGAAAACGCGGCTCCAATTTTCACGCAAGGATCTCAGTTTTTTTTAAGTACGACTTGAATCAAATGATAAAATCCTGAGGTATACCAAAGTAGTCCAAAATCAATCATGGTTTGCATACAAGGAGGTAAAACTCAGACAACCACAATGCACGCAATACATTATTTCGACTTATATGAAATCTGTTTTCAATATAGCTTGAGTGAGCTAATAACTTGGAAAAAATGTTTCCCAATCGAGAAAAAATCTAACATAAACAAAGAAATGGAATTGACGCTTGAGTCTTCGTGCAAATCGAATTTGGAATCCCGAAGTGACAGCTGTCACATACATCGCAATTGACAACGAGTCGTCTAACCTAATATGCCGCACCGAATAAAACTAATAAACAGGAGCAGGCAATAATCTAATTGTGATAAGCAAGAAGCTTGAAATGCCAAGAAGGAAAGAAAAATGTGTTCGAGTAGGATCAATATCGTTTCGCTCGTGAGACTTTGCACTGTTTGTTCAATTGTCCACTTAGTCAAGACAGTTTTAGAACATGCCTTTCTATGAAACGGATCAATGTGGCTATCTTTTATCTGGGTTCTAAACAAAATCATCTCAAAATATTTTTAAACATTGGAATGTTTAAAAATATTTTGTGTCAACTGGTAATTCAGTTGTTCGCTCAATAATGAATCCCATTCACGTACCTACATACTGACGTCATTTCTTTTTCGGTTGTTATTGGCATTAATCTACCGGAATGCTAGACGAAGAAGTATTGTCTTATCACTTGCTACAGCGCATAATGACAAAGCTGCCAAAAATAGGTGCAAAGGTTATATGCTATGACATAGACTTCAGTGGTTCAATCGCAAAAAAAAAATATGAAGCTGGTTTGAAGACAAAAATCCTGTTACCTGTTACACTTGATTAGGTATCCCATTTGTTCAGCTTATCTTTCCTCGTGAGTGGTACGAAGGGGGTTCGAACTGCTCATATCAACGGTCAGCCGGGGGAAACTTATCGTTTGGTTTCCTAAACTTTTGCCTTGATGAGGGGGGGGATCTGTGTAGCTTTCGGTTTGCGAATTCATGGCTATGCCTTTTCAGTGTTTATACTGCTCCATCTCCAGCGGATAACGTTGTTCATGATTGTGTGGGATGATATGTGTGTATACAGTGTAGGTCAGAACCAGGAAAAATGACCGTGGACGTTGAATGCGCGTCGTGTCACATTGTATAAAAGAGCATAAAGGAAAGCTTGTGTATACTCACTTATTTCCCCGAGGATCTTTTCGCACGTGAATTAGTAATGGCCTGCTAGGTAAACGCTCTGGGCGATGCTTCTAGGGATGATCAAATGGCATCAGGTACCCTATGGACTTTTATTGGGATCATTATTCAACAGGTTAGCTAATGTCTCTCGTTCTACTGAACGGAACAAGTTCGTTCATGCACTATTCGATCGGAAATATTTACAAAACAATTTGCAATAATTTTTCAAGTGCCAGAAGTGTTAGTTCAAACAGTTGTGTATGGAGCTTACACACACAACGATTGGAACACTAACGCTACTAGCGTACCGAGACTATTGGAGCATTCACCTTACCGAAAAATGACATCGTTTTGCTGCCACAATAATCCGAACCTAATCTATTTGATATTTTATATTGAACCGTGTTGTCGCTCATTATCCGATACCAAATTATTTAACTTGTCTTCTTCTCTGTTTTCAACATAGGCATTGAGAACTGAACTTAACTGAAATATTTTCCAAATTAAACGATTCAACCATGGTGATTGTTGCCTTTCATTGATTACATTCATCCTGCCTGATTGACACTAAAATTACTGTGATAAGTTTTGTAATATGGCCAAAAATATTCTGTTTATCCACGACCAGGTTCCAGGATTTTTCGACCTGCGCTCCTATTTTCGCCCACTTTTGGATCCAAAGTATCACCAACCAAGAAAAAATATTGTCTAATTATCATCAGTATGATCAGCTGTAAAACTGCATGACTTGAATATTCTGGAAAACTAAATCGGTTGAAGTTTCTTGTTGTATTTTTCGAGTCAAATAATTTAAAAACAAAAAGTATCATTTGTATACCTTTTCTAAAAATGTCATGGAACGTTCTTTGATTTCTTCTGCTAAGCTTTCTTTATTTCTTGCTCCTTTTTCTTCTGCTCTCTTGCGTTGTTCTTGTATTTTCTTCCTGTTCTCCTTTTTTTGCTTCAAGGCCGTCAAGAACATCGTTTTCTGACATAAGAGTAATGTCTGCTTTTATACCCGATTGATTCAAGGCCAATGAATTGATGTTTTGACTTTGTGTGCTAGCGACGCTGCTTTCAGATATGTAAATGATGCCTGCTTGAATTTCCGCTGCGTTGGAAGTCAATTTGTTGTTCACTTTCAAACATTTTCTCCATTATCTCCACCAAGGTCTCTTGACGAATCTGAAGATAGCAAAGAGTGCTTCTTCTTCTGGGTTGTTGAATATCACCTAAGTCACAATCACCTAAACTAAATCGCTTTGAATTTCTGTACTCGTGACGCTCTGATCACAGAAGCACATTTTGCCTTTTTGTCACCCATGGAATTTTGTTCATTATTAAAGGGTGTACGGATTCAAATTGCGACACACACAAATATTCGGCAAAATTCGCTCGTTCAACCAATCATCTTCAAACTTTCAGGGAGTAAAATAAAACGTGTTATGAATATTTGACCATGTTTGTTTTATTCAATTTCCATTCCATATCCAAATGCATGAACCTTCTTCTATACACTACTCATAAGGTCCTGTACAACATTTGGATCAACTTTTTTTTTGTGTGGCAATCCATTTTTTCTTCATTTCTTCCTCCGATTTCACTTCCTTAGGATGCTTCCGAAGTGCCTGCTTCATGATGGACCAGTACTTTTCAATTGGCCGCAGTTACGGTGCATTCGGGGGGTTTAGATACTTCGGCACGAAATTGACCTCCTTAGCCTTGTACCACTCCAAAACCTCTTTCGAGTAATGGCACGAGGCTAAATCCGGCCAGAAAATCCTAGGACCATCGTGTGACCTCAGAAGAGGAGCTTTTGGAGGCATTCATTTAGGTACACCTGCCCATTGACCGTTCCAGTTGTCACGAATGGGGTGCTCCGCTTTCCACACGAGCAAATTGCTTGCCAAATCATATATTTTTTGGCAAACTTTGACATCTTCTGCTTTCTAACGTCCTCAGGGACATCGACTTTATGATGAGCAGAGAAATACTGGATCCCCTGAAGCTGCCGGAAGTCTACCTTTACATACGTCTCATCATCCATAACGAGGCAATGTGGTTTCGTCAACATCTGGGTGTAGAGCTTCCGTGCACGTGTTTTACCTACCGTATTCTGCCGATCATCGCGATTAGGCGCCTTTTGGACTTTGTACGTGTGTAGTCCTTCTCGTTTTTTCGCATCTTGCACGAAAGTTTTGGTTAGATTCAGTTTCTTCGCCACATCTCGAACTGAACTGTTGGGATTCCTCTTGAAAGCTTGAACTACCCGCTTGTGATCCTTGTGATCCTTAACACTATACGGAGATCCATTTTTGCCACTTTTTTCTTTCCGATCGATGGTCAAACGTTCGTGGTACCGATTTGAAACACGAGACACCGTAGAATGTACCATTCCCAGCTTCATGCTGATGGCAGGATGAGAAAGATCCGGATTTTCGAGGTACGTGCGCAAAATTTCTTTGCGTCGCTGTTGTTCTTCCGACTCCATCTTCGCAACGATTGCACATCTGCTTGTGAAACTTACACAGCGTAAAGAAATACACATTAAACTAATTCCACCCAAAATTTCAATAGAACGGGTAAAAAGTTACAGCCATTTAAAAGTGGTGCAATTTGATTCCGTACAACCTTTAGTCGATGTTGCCATGCACTTTGTAAAATCAAAATCATTATAATCCCGCCGATATTGACATCAGTAAAGAGCTACAATGGCGCATTGTGGTTGGCAATCGTGTCTACTTTGGACTCCGAAAGACTTCTTTCTTTCTTTAGCATTTCAAGCTTACTGCTTTTACAATTCGGGAGGCTTTCTTAACGAAAAATTCCTAGACCCGACCGGGAATCGAACCCATCCACCTCCAGGATAGTGTTGCTTTGTAGTTGCGCCTTTACCGATTGAGCTAAGGAAGGACTCCGAAGGACGTTAAGATCGAACAAAGTTCGCCGAACTACAAAGTTGATCATCTACGAGACATTAATTAGACCGGTAGTCCTCTACGGCCACCAAACATGGACATTGCTGGAAGACCAAAGTGCCCTTGGTGTCTTTGAACGGAGGGTGTTGCGTACTGTATACGTTGGAGTGCAGATATAATACGGAACGTGCAGGAGGCGAATGAACAAGGATTTGCGCGAGAACTTCCCATCGTTCACACCGCTAAAATCGGTCGACTACGGTGGGCTGGGTATGTCGTAAGAATGTCGGACGACTGCCCAGATAAAATGATACTCGATAACGATACAATGGGCTCAAGAAGAAGAGGTGCGCAACGAGTAAGGTGGATCGTTCAAGTAGAAGGCGACCTGCGGACCTTTTGCAGACTACGAGGCTGTTTTCTGGTTGACAAGGCTACTATGTTCGTCGATGGTAAAAGTTATGGGTTTTTTCATTTGTTTTGCCCAAATTACGGATTGACCACATTACGGATGTAATCGCAAAAAACAACAGATGTCATACATCCATTGTCTTACTTGCCTAAGCCCCATGATGGAGGAATAGAATTAACAACTTCCTAGGGGATACTCTTGAGGATCAGGATGTGCTCGACGAAGCGCATCTCGAGGACTGCTGGGATAATATCTCAAAAAGGCTTTATGTCATGAGCCGAAATGTGTAGGGATAAGGCTGGGGGCATTCTGACGAATGGACGTGAGGTGATTGACTAGTGAAAGCATCACTACGACGAACAATTCAATGGTGCAGAGGACACAAGCGCAAAAGATTAAGACAGTGGAAGAAATGACTACATCAGCACGGCGGACTATTGTAACGAGCCAGCTTCCACGCCGGGAGAAATCAAGGATGCTATCCATCAGCTCAAGAACAACAAGGCAGCTGGCAAGGATAGCATCGGAACTGAACTCATCAAGATGGGCTCGGAGAAGCTCTCAATCTGTCTGCATCGGCCGATAGTCCAAATCTTAATCTGGGCTAACCGAACAGCTACCGGAGGAATAGAAGCAAGGGTTATATGTCCCATCTAAATGGAGGTCGACAAGCTAGAGTTTGAGAACAGAGATCACAATTCCGAATGCCGCCTATAAAGTGCTATCCCAAATCATCTTCCGTCGCCTAACATCAACAGTAAATGAGTTCGTGGGAAATTATCAGGCCGGTTTCACCGATGAGTGCTCGACAACAGATCTTGATTGTACGGCAAATCCTTTCAAAATGCTCAAAGCATCAGCCCTCAGGTCCCGCCGCATCACATGTTCATCGTTTTTAAGGCGGCGTACGACAATGTCGACCGAACAGAACTATGAGCTCGTTTGAATCACATCGGGGACTACGACAAGGTGATGAATTTTCACGCCTGTTGTTCAAATTGCGCTGAAAGGTGTCATGTAAAGAGCCGGGTTCAACAGCCGAGATACGATTTTCACACGCTTCAGTCTATTTGTTTGTTTCGCGGATGATATGAATATTGCAGAAACTTTGGAACAGGGACAGAAATGTACACCCGCCTGAAACGCGAAGCAGGAAAAGTCGGACTGGTGGTGAATGTGTTACTATGGGCTCCAGAAGAACTTGCGGTCAAAAAAGCTTCACCCTCGCACTAAATGTACCTTTTCAAAACGCTGATACGACTGGTGGTTCTCTACACACTCAGTTTACCTCGGCAAAATACCCAACAGCCGATCAAGTCGGCAGTTACTTTTGATGATATCCCTGTTTAATGTTTGTTTGTTTGCTTCGTTAGTTTCGGTAAGATTTTAAATTGTTAGCCGAATCTTGGTTATTTATTCACTGAACCTCAGTAAATTGATTGCCGAAATGATCGACTGTTGGATTCTCGACGAAAAAAACTAAGTGTGTACCGGCATGAGACGGGGGGACGTGGATGCTGGAGGAGGACCTGCAAGCACTTGGTGTTTTTGAACGTCGCGAGCTTAGGACCATCGTTGGCAGTGTTCAGCAGCGAAGGAAGGCCAGTACGCCCAACTCTACGGTGAACTCAGCATCCAAAAAGTGGCGGAAGCTGGAAGGATACGTTGGGCAGGGCATGTTGCAAGAATGCATTTTTTTACACTATTCTTTAGCTTTCATACTTTCTCCATATGTGTTGCACAACCCTAAGTGAAACTGAGTATTTTTTAGAAATATTCCGGAGAGAAAAGCCGTTTTCACGATCGCGAATCACCAATACAGTAACGGACAATACAATAAGACCAAAGCCTGATTTTCATACAAAATGGTCATGCTAGGGGGCTTGCCTTTCATTTTCTCGAGTACCAATTGAGCTGAAATTTCGGCTGTGGTCCAGAAGTAGCCTAAATTCTCATCTGCATTAAATCCATCATTTTTCATTCACCACTTTAAAAGTTACAGACACCGCATACGAAAAAACAATAAGACCAATTTTTGATTTCCATAAAGGATGCTCGAATTTGAGGATCTGAATTTTGATTATTGATGCACGGGTCATTTTAATATCAGTATACTATAGATTGTAATTCACACTCATCAACATGGCCTTAACTATGGATATCAAAAGGAGGTCTTATTGTTTTGTCGTAGGTGGTGTCTGTAGTTTCTAAAGTGGTGAATAAAAAAATATGAATTTATTAACGATGAAAATTCAGGTTATTTCTAGGCTACTGCCAAAATTACTTCACGGGCAAGTGAAAGACAAGCCTCCAAACATGACCATTTTGTATGAAAATCGGGCTTTGGTCTTATTGTATTGTCCGTCACTGTATATCACCCTTTTATCCAACATCACAGTGATTTCTCGTGGAAGTGCATACGATTCCAACAAAGCGAGTATCACATTAACACATTCATTTGAAACTACACAACAAATTTGATATTATTTCGTTCGAGGTTGATTGTCTATCTGCGTTATAAGTTCAGTGGAACTAATAACTACCTATTCAATGAAGTGATTGAACATGCTGACGAGACGGCACTGTTTCAAATCTATAAACGAAATGCCATTGTTATAAATGAAAACGCTATGAAAACTAAGTGAAAACGCAAATTCAATTGTGATCATCTCTATCTTTCGTGTCCTGCACCTGGTGCATTACAATTTAAGCTTTCGCTATGCTGTCAGTTTTGCAAGCGTACCGCGATGACTTTCTCACATCACATCCTTCCCGGATTTGCCTTCTGCCAGCAAAAAATATGAGCAGAAATTGCTCCTGATACGAGTACCGTACCATTGCCGTCATCAGGTTTTCATATTCCTCACCTGGTGAATATTCATATTTAATCATTCAATCGCTATGGGTATACACAAATTAGATATTAGTTGTTGACTATTTCCTCCCCCCCCCAGGCCCCCGCACAGAGAAAATCCACATAAAAGGAAAAAAAAGAAGAGAAAACCATCTTTATAAATAAAAAAAAAAAAAAAAAAAAATTGGATCACATATCAGTTCTGCTATGAAAGCTTAAACGGTTTAATTATAAGCCTCTGTTCGACGAAACGATATGAACTTTTATATCTTCGATATATGTATGTATGTATGTAAGGTAGCCACCATCCCTTCTAAGACCTTGTCATGTATGCAGCTCCACTTAATAGCAAGATCAAATTGAGTTACCGGGTTGCATTCACAGTAACGCTGTATGAAGGGCCAAAAACGGTGGGGCGGACCCGTAAGCAGAGACACTTACGCGAAACCCGCGGGAACATGAGATTCTCCTTCCAACGATACGATCCAACAAATCGAATAACCCAATTCGCAATACTTATTAAGCTTTCTACGGGATGGCTTGTTAAGAAGGGCGCGTCACTCTCACTGAAACTGTTGGAGTAGAATTCACAGCATCACAATCGAATCGGTAGGATAAAGAAAATGATACTGTTTGTTCCCTCCTAGACGCCGGTTGTCATACCACTCCATTGTCCAATTCCAGCTTGAGTGATACCCTGATGCTCCCTCCTTTCCCAATATATATTCAGTGTCATATAGTAATATTTAAAATCTTGTGAATATTATAATTATAAAAATATAGTGAATGAATATTATAATGACAAATAATATAGTGAATGAATATAAGAATGATAATAGCACTTAAATTTGTGGACCTGAAAGTTAGACAATGTAGCTGCGAGAAAAAAAAAATGATATTAAATTATCTCATAAAACTTGGGATACCTATGAATGATCTGAAATTATATAGCAATAGAATAGTAAACCTAAAATTTCGATGTGCTGTTCCGTTTCCTTGCAATAATTTATGTAGTGAGTCCCATCGGAAATAGTGATTTTAATGAAATGAATTTAAATGCAATTATGTCACATCATTTAATATCATAACATAAAATAATAAACTGACGTTATAATATAAAATAATAATACCAGCAGGCCAGTAAACTATAGTAGAATACATATATCCGTAATTAAGCTGAACATCCACTCATCGAAAGACTTCCACTTTTGAAGTTTCTATTGGATTAAGATCTACTAAGATTAGAATTTGTTTTCACAATAATAGTCAGAGAACATAATAAACGTAGGTACAAGATGTATCTGACATCTACTGGTATGTTACTGAAAATAAAAATTAGATGTGTATTAATATCATAATGAAAACAGCTAATAATAAGGCAAAATAAATTTCATATGAGTATGAATCCAAAAACTGAATCTTAATAAAACAAACATACAAAAAGATAAAAAAATGATTTTTCGATAGCTCTTGTTCATCTGGACCCATAAATGATACTTTATGTCTGTGAAATAGGAAATGAATGATTGTAAACTGCTAGGTTGTAAATTAATATATATTTTTGATGAAGAAGGAAAGAGCTTTTTTTTAAGTAGAATTTTTCGAATATGATTTTTTCTAAAAAATAAAAAAAACATCAAAAACCTTTCTATCTTTTCAAATACATAACGTAGGTTAGATGAGCTATAACTGACAAGGATGCATATATGCGAAGCTGAAAATGACTTATAAAAAAGCATACAAAATGTAATGCATGGATGTTATAATATAAAATGATAATAATTTCATTTTTATTTAAATGTCTGCAGATTGTGGTCCTGCTGCAATTGTACCATGAACCTGAAAGCTAAGACAATGTAGCATAGCCACGAGAAAAAAAAATTGATTTAAAATTATTTTACAAAACTTGGGATATCCATGGATGATCTGAAATTGTATCGTATATAAGGAATCATGGGATATAAAGCATAAAATGAACCTAAAATTTCGATGTGCTGCTCTGCTAATACATGTGATATAACCACAAAGGAACTGACTCTTAGCTTCGGGTCTTGATCCCTACTGAGCCCTTGCGGCACGTCAAGCCGGCCAGTTCAGCGCAAGGGATGAACTTTTATATCTTCGATATAAGTTAAAAAAAAAAACAAGACAGCCAAATCTGGAATTTTCATTCAAATTAGTAGCTCTTCATCCGTGTTTAATATTACTGAACTAAGTTGGTTCCCAAGAAAATCACTGTTTTCAACCTTTTGTTAGAAAATAATATGGTTTGATCTTTTTAGTTTGGGAGACATCTCATACCTATTCACTGTTCGAACCATTATGCATTTTATCTATTTAATATTTAAATACGCAGCAGAAGAATTCACTTAAATAAGATTCACACAACTTTGTTCAGAATTACCTACCAAAAACTGTAACTTTATTATGATAGACGTCGTACCCTATATAGCCATTGTACCCCACTTTCCCTGCTTCGCCACAGCCCGCTACATGTACAATTTCTCCACCCCCATTCAACACTGGTCTCATATTTCCACTATTTGTTTTCTTGGCTTACTTCGCAGGTATACCAAAAATTTATCACCCGACAAGGTGAACCTGAGTGCATTCCGGGGTGAAGGAGAACTCTCGAACCTGCAACTGGACGAGAATGTACTCACCGATCTGCTGGAACTGCCGTCTTGGTTGCGACTCACGTCTGCCTGGTGCAATCACGTGTCGTTTCGAATATCCTGGACCAAGCTGAAAAGCACCCCCATAACGCTGGTGAGTACAAACGGGAGATATTGCAGCGCATGGAATGAGAATGAAAATGACGCGACAGTACAAAGGCTGAAAGCTGATGCGGTCGTGTTGAGATGAACATTCCATGAATTGAATACATTAAAGCACGGGATTGGTAATTTAATCCGTGTAACGTGCGGTGGCATCTATCGAAATCGTAATCTTATACACCTACTCGATTATAGGGTTTGGCCATGCTGCACTTGTTGCTGGATGTGATTCACTGAAGTTCATTAATCAAAGTGGCTCGGTTCAACATCTGCTTTTAAGTATTTACCTTTGATGCCATCTGTTGCGCGCTTTTGAGATTTTACCTTTGGAAGCGCGATCGAAAATGTATGCAATGCCTTAATTTTTAAGAAAAATATCAAAATTGTGGTATAAAGACTTTCACTAACGCGTCGTTTAGGGACATTCAAATAATATAACAATGTTTCGCAAGTTGCTTTTCAACACAAGCGCCGTATGTACATTATTCCCAAAAAGTGCAAAAGTGATGTTACATCGTTTTGTAAAAAGTAAATTAAAACTTTCAAGAATAATCCATCAAAATGTTCATCAAATATGGGCATATATACATGATTTTGTAATAACATGCCATGAACAACGCGTTTGTTTACATTTTGCGACTTACGTCCTTTTGAATAAGTACTCGAGAATTGGGTGTTTATCTATCTGTTGAAAGAATTCGGTGCTTCCTCTGTTTGTAATTCATTTGTAAAAAAAGATTCAACCACTAGTATTAAAGCTGAAGTCTGTTTCATTTAGAATTTGACCACAGAATTTCTCCGAGAGGAAATTAGATACAAAAAGCTACAAGAGACAGTCCAATTTAGTTATACGCAAAGGTGACGTAGGACTTCGTAGCAATGTGTAATGAATTTTATAATCATTTGTTTCAATATTTCGTGACGGTCGCCCTTTGTAAAATTTCTATTTGGCATGCTGCTCTTGGCATAAGCTTGCTTTATATTCGCGCTTCGGAATAATATAGAGACCGTTTAAATCTCCGAGCCGTGTTTGAAATTGTGCACAAGATTTAAGATATGCGGTGAACGGAACGCCACTGCTGGCTTCCAATTGACAAGAATTTGGAACGATATGTTAGATATATTGCAATCCAAACAAACTCGTTAGCTGGGAAAATCAAATTGGTCGTCCTAAAAAGGACGGATTTTAAATGGTTCATCTTTGATCGATCTTCTGTGGACCTGTCGTATGGCCTATTCAAATCTTTACTAATATTGTGCGACAATTCATAAGCCAGCAATACTAGCGTCATATTTGCAACAGTTGTCAGCAGATAATTGAAATCAATTATTTGCTAATTACTAGTAACTGGTCATGCTAATGTTGCTAGTTAATGCAATTTCTATTCTTTTTCAGGCAACAAATAATTTATTCCTACCAAATTTTGAAGACAATATCTAATATCCTGTTTTTGTTTTGTTTTTCGTTATGCTTGTCTCTTTTCAATCACAACTCCTTCTCTCCAAATTTTCCCTATCAATCTCCTCCTATCCCTAACCAATGCACGGAAGCTAATGGGACAACGGGCCCGTTAGTGAAAGTGGCGGCATGCTATACGGATTAGTATGCACGAACGCTTAGGCTATGTAGGGTCAGGTTTAGGTGCAGATCGGTGGGTAGTTGCCTGCCAGGGTGGGGGCTGATCAATAACAATAACTTTGACTGTTCGTATCAAGTTATTGATCCTGGACGTGATTCGTGGGAAAGAGGTGGTCCAAACCTCAGTCAAGGATCGATTGTATTTTATACAGACGGTTCAAAAATGAACAATCAAGTGGGGGCAGGTGTAACTGGCCCAGGGATTAACATATCAATTTCAATGGGTAAGTGGCCAACTGTATTCCAAGCTGAAATTCAAGTAATTCTGAAATGTTCTGTAATATGCTTACGCAGAAACTATAGATATTCAAATATATGCATAATATCGGACAGCCATGCAGCTTTAAATGCTTTAAAGTTAGCAACATGCAATTCCAAGCATGTTTGGGAATGTGTTCAATCACTCCAAAAGTTGTCTTGTAATAATCAAGTCAAGTTGTACTGGGTTCCTGGCCATTGTGGAATTGATGGAAACGAGAGAGCTGATGAACTAGCAAGACTCGGATCGTCTCATCAGGTCGTAGAACCTGAACCCTTTTGTGGTTTATCTGCTTCTTCACTTAGAATGGAGATGAATGCCTGTGAATGCTTGAAAGTGGAGGCAAACTGAAACGGTTCATCACTCGAAACATTTCAATGACGCGAAAATTACTTTATCTTACCAAAAAAGATCTAAACTTATATACAGGCCTTATAACTGGTCACTGTCCGAGCCGATATCATTTGAAGCTGATAGGAAAAATTCAAGATGATTCATGTCGATTTTGTGACATGGATAAAGAAGCCTCGGAACACTTGTTATGCCACTGCCCGGCAATCTCCAACAAAAGATTTAAGTTTTTCAACAAAGGGCTACAAGAACCCTCTGAGATCTGGAGAACAAACCACAGTACGGTAGTACACTTTATTCGGTGTGTTCTACCACCCTGGAACAACGCTTTAGTTCAAATATTGGCGATCACTTCCAGCAATAATGATGCGTCATGCTGACAATAACTAAAGCAAAAAAAGGGGTTATATCACAATAGATCTAAAAATTGGTCGCTGTGATGAAGATATCCGACACGAAAAAAAACTGCTTCATATACAATCCCTCCAGCATTTCTTCTTACACTCCTCTTCATTTCCTCCTTTTTCAACTCATATTCTTCAACTCCTCTTCCTCCGCTTCTCTAATTCTCCTTCTATTCTTCCGTTGGTTTGCTACAACTTTTCCCGCTTCTAACGATTCTTTAACTCTCTTTTCCTCTTTTTTATCTCTTCTTCTTTGGCTTTTCCCCTTCCGTTTCTCTGCTTGTTTTCTTCCGCATTTTTCCTTCTGTCTTTCTTCGTCCACTAGTGCATCAACTTCTTGTGCTTCTGCTCTTCCGTTTCTCTTCTTCGACTTTTTCACGTTTATCTTCTGCATGATATCTTCTTCTACTTCACTTTTTTCGCTTCTTTCCTCTGCTCCGCTTCTTCCTTTTTTCCTCCGTCAATTTCTTCTGCTTCATTTATTCATTTTTTTCTTTGACTTCTCTTCTTGATTTCTTCCACTTCTCTTCATCTGCTTCGGTTTTCTTATTATTTTTTCGCTGATTTCATAACGCTTCTCTTCTTCAGCTACTCTTGTTCGACTTCTCTTTCCCAACTGTTCCTCTTTAGTTTGTCTTCTTCCGTAGTTGTTTACATCGTTGTTTTTTCTTTCGCTTCTGTTATTCAGTTTTTTTTCATCTGCTTCTGTTCGAACGTCCGGATTAGCTTCGGACACATTACAGCTTTCCTCTTTTTCTTCATCAGCTTCTTCCATTTCATGATACAGTTGTCTAAACAGTATTTTTTTCCCTCAGAAAATCTAGCATAGGGCGTCACGTAGGCTAGTCCCAATGTCATTTTTCTGCCTTTCATTTACAAATTTACAACCCCCCCCCCCACGCCCCCCTCCAAAGAGGCCCCCCCCAAAAAGCGCCCGCCCCCCCCCCCCTCTTTCCTTCTTTTTATTAATTTTTTTTTTAGCGTTTCATCCACCAAAACCGGCGGGCCGTTTCCATTAAAACAGTTTCTTCCTCAAAGAAGAGGTAAAAAACAAAAAAAAAAAAAAAAACAAAAAAAAAACAAAAAAAATGTATTCCCCCGAACCAAGTAACCAAAGAAGTTTTCGTTAAAATAAAGAATAAGACAATAGACCGCGTCCGTAAGATAAAAAATCTCGCCGTGTTATTTAATATAAATTAAAATTTGACTCTCACATTGACGATGTCATCAAGAAAATAGCCAAGAAGTACGGTATTCTCTGCCGATTGAAAAACGTTTTAACTATTGCTAGTAAAATACAATTGTACAAATCTATCATCTCTCCTCACATTGAATTTTGCCCTTCCATTTTGTTTTTAGCCAATCAAACACAAATATCGAGATTACAGCGTTTGCAAAATAAGATAATGCGTTTGATCTTGAGATGCAATAGATTCACTTCCTCCTCTTTTTTATTAGATGCCCTACAGTGGCTATCGGTGAAGCAGAGAGTTGTGTATTTGACAATGGTGTTCATTTTTAAAGTAATTAACGGTTTGCTGCCTCGATATTTGTGTAATCGAATTGAAAGAGGAAGTGATATTCATAGATATAACACTAGAAATGCGGATGATGTTAGAACACCATATCTTTTGTACGGAGCTTCACAAAATTCGTTATTTTTTAAAGGTATAAATGTTTTCAATTCGATGCCTATACATATCAAACGTGCAGCAACACTAACAGATTTTAAGAGAAACTGTATTTCACACAACAAAGCTGCCTTTTGAACAGCTACTCTGTTAACTTTTTACTCTTGGCTAATTTTGTATCTTGACGATGTTATTACAACGGATATTTTTGTATGGTTTATTGTTAAATGTTTTATATTTGTCATGGGGCACAAACAAACTATACTTTTCGCCTCGATGATGATGATGAATTTGAAGTTTTTATTTAAAGTAGTTTTTATTTTTATTTTTTGTGTAGTCTACAAAAGTTTGAGCCTCGCGCGCGGTATACAGGTATAAAGCACTTTTTTTGAATTTATAAATAGAATATTGACCTTTGATGCTTGAGAAGATGCCATGAAGTAGTAGTGGGTTGTCTGGCTGATTATCGGGGAACTCCTTGTAAATTCGGTTGTGGTTGAAAGTAAAAGTTTGACTAGGGCCGGTCCAGGGGTTTTTCGGTTTGAAAATTTTCTCGATTTCCCTGATTGGGGATATCCTTGGTCAGCCCAAAACTAAGGTGGCGGTTCCATTAATGTTGGAACCCCATTGACTTTGTAGCGGGCAGGATCGTATATTGGCGTGTCTTTTGATAATGTCCTTATACGGGATTCGGTGATTTGAATTGCAATAGGATTTCCTGATCGCTATGAATACTTGCGAACATTCGCTGTAAAGCAAATGAACAGCAAAAGAAGTTTACATCTGTAGATGAAATCAGTTCGTTTTTTATTTTGCATAACTGGTTGAATTGTTTTTAAATAAATTATCTAATAGATAAATCGTCTAGCTCAAACCTTTGTAGGGGTAAGTGGCGGGACCATCATCATCATCATCATCATCATCATCACTTCGCTCAACTTTGACTCCTGAGGCTCATACCACTGGTTATGCCACCGGCGGCGTATCGATTGCATCACTTGCCTCAAAGCATCTTCTCCTGGAATTGGCACATCGATGGCCTGATGCCTCGTGGCCTCACTAGCTAGTCGAACGACGTCGGAATTGCCACTGATTCCGGCGTGCCCAGGAATATAGCAAAATCGAATAAATGTGACTAAATGTGACAGCAGAGTTAAGCTTTTTTTTAGGAATACAATTCGTCAAAAGAGCCCACATGTGGATAAATTAATCTTTATTGTTATTTTAGTAATGATATATCAAACCAATTGTAGGTCTACCCCAACCCAAGTATAATTGTACGACAAAATCAAATAAGTATAACTCATAACTGTTTTTTCTTCATTTCAGACGCTAGACGAGGTCAACATAACGGTGGAAACATGCGAGATTGCACGCAGCGGGACTCCAACTGCGGGAATTTCTTCCCTTTCGGCTCCTCAAGGGAAGTACAGTTTCATTCACAAAGTCATCGATGGTATTACAATCGTCGTAAACACGGTGAACGTGAATCTGAAAAGTCCCGCCTTCACGGCATCGGTTCAGATGTCCCGGATACGAGTAGAATCACGCACACCCAAGTGGCTGCTCGGAGATCTGAGGGCCACAAGACTTAAGGACCCAAGCCGGGGGCTCATACTGATATTTAAGGAACTATCCTGGCAAACGGTCCGTATCGAAGCCAGTTCTACGCAAGATCAAAGTCTAACGCCTTTGCGTTTGCTCACAAATCAAGCAAGATGTAGGATATCTATTAAGAAAAAATTGTCTGACTGTAGTATAGTAGCTAGTAGACTGGTTCTAATTCTCGACGACCTGCTGTGGGTGTTGACTGATTCACAGTTAAAGGCAGCTCTTCACTTTGTCGATTCGCTAACGGGATTGATTAAAGCATCCACCAATGTGGTTCAACGGGCAAAAGCCCAGAGGAAGCTAGAAACGCTCCCAGAATATCAAGCGCAGCTAGCACAGTCTACGCGAGTACAGGACGTCCAACAACTAACGGCAACACAAAGATACTTCAACATCTACGATGTTCGAGAGACTTCCTACCATTTCTTCAGCCAACGAATCGATCTCCATCTCTGTGACGATGTCGGTATCGGCCGATCCAGCCATCCTAATTTGAAAGACGGAGGGGCCCTGCAAATTTCCGTACAAGGTTTTCAGATCGATTACTATCCATATCATTTGGCGAAAGCGGATCGTGCTCATTGGCCGAAGTAAGCTGTTTTGTGTAAGTATTTTGTGTAGACATAGCTATAACGGCACTATATGAATTGCAGGTATAAAGAAGCAAGTGTTCCACCGGCTTTATGGCTTGAACAATCTCTAAATGCCTTCCGTGAAGCGATACTTAACCTTAGTCAACCCAATAGACCACCGACGCATCCCAGCCTAGAAAGGTAATGCAAACTACTAGCACTTATATCGAACACGTAACAATTCTGTTACTGACGGTTTCAAATTCCTCAGAACCACCAATCTCGGTCAACAACCACCACCGTCTCATAACAATCACCCTACAGTGCAACGGAATCCACCGGCGGCCAGCGGTATGCAAACCGGCACCAACACAGGAGTTAACACTCCCAATACACCCGGTTCACAGTCGGCTTCGACTTCGCCCATGAAGAAACATGTTCTCGATAACCTTGCCAAGCTGATGTGCGTGTGTGTGATTATGAAGGTAGAAGAGTTTTCGCTATACCGGGTCACCACGTCCGGCAACAAACAGATGCCAAAGGAATTCATAACTGGTAAGTTGCATCATTTGTTAGTTTTATTGCATAAGCTTAGAATGATTGCTACAGTATTGTTGCAAAGGATGTCTGATTGCTTTCTTACATTTATTTGCACGCCGTGATTTTCAAATCCACATCTAATTAAAGCACTAAGCAAAAGGAAAAAAGGTATTTGAATTCTTCCTACTTTAAATTAGGTGTCTAAATAGATTTCAAGCTATAGTACTTTGTACAAACATTCTTAATCGTCACCATCTTCTTCATATTCTTCGTCATCTTCTTCAATATCATCGATGTGCTTGTTTTGATAGCTAGTTGAAATGAAGCGTACCGTAAAGAAGTAGATCAACTCTACGAGGCTCAATATACTAGCTCCCATGAATAGTCCGAGTATTCCACCGATCGACACTACTACATCCAGATTCTCCCGTACGATCTGCCTTCGGTAGCGTTGCGAAGGAAGGGCGATCAATTTAAACAGTACCGAGCGGCCCTTGCGTTCTTCAATCTCCGATTGCTTTCCAACAACTCTTATTTCGTGTTCTGTGCATGAAGGTAGACATTGACAAACCAATCCGTTCGTACGCCACGGTTGCATAATTGTCGTCTGAGGGAACATGAGATCCTTTTGATCCAAGCAGAATAGGCCGTCGTAGCCACAAATAGGGCTTTTATCGTTGTCTGAGATATGTTTTTTAACGTAATAGAAATAGATTGGTTATTGATTGAGTATCTTACCGTCTGTAATCATGTTGTGGTGACAGCAGTTGCATGCTTTGATCTGTGCCATCTTGAGACATTCAGTTACGCAAACGCTGTAACTGTATTTGGGATAGTTGAAATTGCTATTCTCATCCGGAAAGATACATCTTCGTATTTCGGGATTTACTGTATGAACTAGGGGATCGTTTACTATATTCTGAAGGGCGAAGAATACGGTTCCAGTGTAGCCTTCCGGAATTTGAGCAAACTGAAGAGTGGTTAGCAGCATGTGTGGAATGTCTTCTTCGTTCAGTATGTATGCCTGAGGTCACGAACGAGATAAATTAGAACTCAACACTGCAACAGCTGGAACTATTGGTTTAGTTCTACGCAACAACTTACCGAACTTGCTTTGGTAACATTTATCAAGAGTTCACCTGCTCCGGTACCACGTCCAACTTCCATACTGAGCCAATTTTTGCCTCCCCTAAAATAGTGCAAAATTATCTAATCACTATTAAGCTGCAGTTGTTTCAAACATGAACAACCTATAAGATTCCACTTGATTGTCCCCTTAGCTAAACCACCCAGATCTTCACCAGTTTGCTATATCAGATCGCTGTTTACTTACTTTTCCACCAATTGTATAGAATTCATCAGATAGCATAATCCCATTGATGTCTGAATGGGCTTAAAATATTGGCAGCAGTCAAACTTCTGTCCATTCCAGCTGCATTCTTCCAAAAATTGACTGCAAGTTGCCCGCACTCTCGCTGCAAATCGGTTGTAGTTAGACACAGGACATTTGATGCAGTCATCGCATTCCTTGTACGGTGCACAATAAGACATGATCGAACCGTAGTTGTACAAATTTTGAAAAATCACCCTCAACATAAAATCTTCTACGTCATAGTTGTACTCCATATCTTCACTCGTTTTAAGCCCTTCGATTACCGCCTCCAGACTGCCGTAGTATTCCTTGGCGTATCCCATTTCACAGATACCTACCGAGGGAAAATGGATCTTTTCGCGGGCATGAATGTTCTCGATGACCATGCTGACGGGGTTGTTGTGGAATGTTTTCATATAGGACAGTATAAGAAAGTAGGATCCTGTCCAAGAAAGCAGCACACATCCAAGCCAAAACAGCCGTTCGGTATAGTGATATTTTTTGTTTGCAATATATCCTAATCCAGCCAGGGAACAGTTGCAGCAATAGTCCACCAGAATTTTGTACCATACTTTGAAAAAGTGCTTCAAACGCTTCATTCCCTACCATCAGTATTGCTTTACTGACATTATCATCCCCCTAAAAAAATGTACTTGTAATAGTACTTCATGGATAGATAGTGATTAATAATAAATCTGCACTAAGTATAGTTATAATTCATTGAGGTTGAGCTCATTAAACATTTATAATTTTCTTACGTAAGCGCTCATTTTTCACCATTCTCGTAAATGCACGTTTTATCATTGTTGAGTGAACAATTAACTCCCCTTTTCGCTTTATGTGTGTCATTCATTATAAAGTATACTGCCGTTATACGCATAATTGTCCCATGTTCTATGGGATTCCCTATATACATGGGACAGTTATGCTTATAACGGCAGTATAGTGTAGTGCAGGAGGATAATTTGGAGCACGAGTGTGAGCTGCATGCATGCTCAAGCACGTGTAAATTGAAAACGGCAGCTTCATGTTGTAACCACTATTATGCTGTGTCGCAAATTACCCGGTGGTGATAGGTATGTAACAAGTGATGGTTTTAAATAGGAATTACCTTTTTTTTAGGTGACAGAGACCGTTACTCCCTACCACCGGAAATGCCAACACTGCATGCGGAGTTCACCTATTTTTACTATCCGGGAGATTTTGTTTTTCCATGTAAGTTCCTATTAACGGTATTGGAGAGTTCTAGATTTGAAGTAATCAGTATCCTGTTTCAGTGCCTCCATCCAAAGCATTCGTCCATATCAATCCGGTGCAGATTAACTTCGATCTAGACAGCTGTCTGTGGTTTAGTTCGTTTGTACTTAATCTTCACGAAAGCCTGCTTAGAACAAATAATGTCACGAGTAGCCTGAGCTCGCCTTCCACACCGTCCTCGGGAGGCCACTCCGAACCTCAACCAAATTTGATGTACATGGACGTCAAAGTAGAAGTCATTATGCCTCGACTTGTGTTCGAAGCTTCCCCAGGGGCTCCTCAGCAGCGAGATCGCCCGAAAGCGATGCACGTACAAGTGGCGCGGTTCGCATTGACTAATATTCGGGAGATGGGTGCTTCGCGGGCTGACTTAGCGCAGGCCATATCCTCATTACAGGAAGGAAGTTTAGTTTTTGGTTCGGGATTTCCGTCGAAACCGAGTGATATGTGTATAGTTACGGATAGGATATTGTCACATATTGCGGCAACCGATATGGCAACCTCTGAAAAGCCCATGTCTCCGAAGATGCAATCAGCGTTCAGCAATCTGACAAGGTATGCGATGTGGAGTGAACCACGAGATGTTTGGTGTATGAAATTGGATCCAGTTTGGGTGGATTTCTACGGAGCGCGATCGGTTGGTGCAAATCGAGCCATTCCATTCGTTGACGCAGTTCCTATTACCATATGGTTGCACGGCCGATCCGATATTGACATGTTCCCGATTGACTCAGCTGAGGAGCATACCGAACGGCAAAGCAATAATTCAGAATTCATGAAATCAAACGAAAGTCTCAACTTGTCAATCAAACAGTTGTTAGAATTATACCCATTAAATAGCAATTCTCATCATAATCAGCAGCACCAGCAACAGCCACCTCGTCATGATAGCACCGATACAAGTTCGTCCAATCGTAGTTCCATGTGTCATCCACCGTTAATTGGGGAAAATGTTAAGAAAAAAGTGGAAAACGCAAGCCCTCCTAGTGTACCCCAAAATCCTGTAGATAGTGGTGCAGATAAGGCTAAGACGGCCGATCTACACGTGATAGCGCATGTTTCCAATTTAGTTAGTGTTCAAATTGATCATTACCAGTATCTATTCCTCCTACGTCTGGCCGAGGAACTGACTGAGCTGGCTACTTTCCTGTCGCTAGATTCCAAGCGAATTCTGCAAGCGGTAAAATACATGATACCGTTGTTCACTGAGAAATGTTATTGTAATAGTTGTAATTTACAGGCAAACGTGGAAAGTTCAATAATTGTTGGCTGTGTAATACCACAGGTGGAAGTTTCGCTTGTGATGCCTTCGCAAACCCCGGGTAAAGAGTCGAGCGGTGGTGACGGGGAAAGCGTAATGCCCGATTCCGCTAGTTTAGGTGACGATCTACTTACTAATGGTAGTGCAGTAGTTCCCATAAGGCCATGCGCGCAAAGATTCATCAATAGTTTCTATGTTTTCACTTTCAAACAGGTTCCGGGTGGCCCAATTCAATGGACCAAACGAGAAATTCCAATATATTCAGTAGTACTGAGTGTCCTTCGCCCATAGCCACAGAAACACCGGTGGAAGTGCAGTATACACCTGTTCCAAACACCCATGGGTATTACCTTGATTGCAAAAGAAATCATTTTTACCTGTATGGCTTACCTTAACCCTCTGATTCACAGGCATAATGTTCAAATTCAAAGTGTTCCAACAACGTCATCAACGTCTGGTGTTGTATCTGTCGAAACACCCTCATCTTCTTCGGTTGCTGTACCAAAATCCCAAACACAGCAACAAACATCGCAATCTAAAAGTCGTAGTTCGGAAGCGGACCCCAAATCGTTTTCCAAGGAAATCAACTCCGGGTTGATATCGGTGAAAAAGGGGTTTTCGCACTTTATGACCTCAATAGATTCGGCACTGAAAACCAACATGTCCGACGATATTAGTGATACGCTGTCCGTTCAATCGGATCTCAGTTCGGATTCCGAGAACTACGTCCTACTGCTGGGTGAGTCGGAGAAAACGGCCGACTGCATGGATGTGATGTTCAGGCTCAACCCATTCAACAACGATAGCAATATGAAGGTGGCACCAATCGAGGTGGCCAGTGAGGTTTGCGAAGATCCGTATCTGACGAACATGTCTTCGCCGTCCGAACCGTCCGAGGCCAGCAGCTTGCGCAGGAGGGATTTGGTATCGATGGTTACTTTTAGGTACGTTGTTGCTTTTGTTTTTACACATCATACTAATTTGTGATTCATTCCAGATTAACTACCGTGGAAGTTATTCGCCAGAACCTAGGTAATGCTTCGTCTATTAGATTGCAAGTTTCTGCTGTAAGCCTAGATGAATGCGGGTCGATTCCGTGGGATGAATTTCAGGTACGTATTGTACTGAAAAAAATTGTCTGGACCCATCTAAAAAAAATCATTCATTCCAACTTAAGTTGATTATTATTTCGCTTCAGTTATCCAGCTGTCGGTTCTTCCCTTTCTCAGTTCGGTTAATTTATTTATTATTTCAACTATTTCTATTCAGCTCCTCATGGTTTTCACTCTGGGCCTTACCATTCGATCTCAATGTGATTTGCTTCATAGCTTAAATAATATTGAGAATGAATCCTTTATAATCCGGGAAAACGCACAGATGTTGAAAACTAATCCTAGAGTAGAGGCTAAGGGGGTGTTCACAATTAATACATCTGTGCGTTTTCGGGTTCCTCTCCGTTCCGCCTTTGTAAATATTCCCACGTATTGTTTTTTGACTACTATTCGTCTATACTTATTCAATTATAATCACAATAACCAGATAATCTCAGTAGCTTCAGTAAAAAGATTTCGTATGTACGCAAAATTTTAGTATAATCGCACTTTTTTTCTCTACATATTTAAGTAATATAAAACTATATTATATTCTATAATCTGGCATGAAATACGCTCATATGAAATCTTGTTTGACTGTCGATAGAAGTTTAAACTTGCAATCTCTATTATACGAAGCCTTCCTATATACATATTTATATCACCGCCGTATTATACCAGAGATAGAAATATAAGAAACAAATCAAAATCGAATCTTCTTTCATATCAAAGTGTTAATGTGTTGCAAACATTTTTTATTCTTTTTTTGCATGCTTTCTCTATCTTCTTCTTAAATCCAATATATAACAATCAACCACTAAAACTCGTTAAAAACGTCTGCGATCGCGTGCATCAATTTCAATATTCCCATGGCAACTTTACGCAAATATGCTTTTATCGCCGGCAAACAACAACAACAACAACAACAATAAAAACAACAACATCAACATCAACATCAACAAACAACGTCCAACCAACAAACTGCAAAACCTGCTAAAAACCTAAATGAACTGATCGTTTTTGTCATATGTGTGTGTTATCCCGTGTCTATATGCATATATAATCAATTTATGTCACCTGAATGGGGCGTGAAAATCTTCATCACGTGGTCACGAAATTGAACACATTCAACAATGACGTCAACTGTAACGTAAATGTACAAATTGCATCTGAAAAAAATCACGCCACGTGTTTTCATTTACTCTCTGGCGGTTGTGACTGCGTGTATGTGTGCGTGTGCGGCACGTTTGCTGCTGAATACCTGATCGATTGCATTGCACACATGGCTTAACCCGACATGCATCCACACATTCACAGAACGGCCAGCATAAGTCGAAGGTATTTATTAGTTTTGTTTCCTCTAATTATTAGCCTTATTTCAATTGTAAAAAAAAAGTAAATCCCTGAGAGATCAGTGAGAGAGAAAGAGAGACAACAGCCAACTTAGATGAATATTTGTTACTGCGTGTTTCTATGTTCATTGTTTACTTTTTAATTTTTAATTTTTTTTTATTTTCAAATCAGCTGTTTAATTCGATGGATTACTTGTTTCGGGAAGTTGTATATAAATATATATTCATTTTTGTTTGAATGTTGGTTGTTAGGAGTGGTAATATGTACTTTTATCGGTGAATCCATTTTGACATGCTACTTTAATTACACGAGCAGACATAACAATTGTCGTATGATTTTCACAACTGTGTTATAGAGAGGAAATGGGCCTAAGGTCTAAAGAACTAAATATTAGGCGCAGCAATAGAAACCTCTTGTTCTTCGATAGCTGGGGATTTTTTTGTTATCGTACAGATCGGGCCAAAGGGTCCCAGGTTGTTACGAAACTTTGTCTACGCTTAGAGACATGGATATATAAACAATAAAAATCAGGGTTACCTACCAGTTTTCCAGTTTTCCTGGAAAACGCCAATTGAAGTTTTCCGATTTTCCCGAACATCACTAACTAATACAAAAATTCATAACTTAAGAACGCTTCATCGTAGAACAAATTTTTGTTTTGCCAAACTACGGAACTACGGAAAGTTTCACCTCACTAGTATTCGTAAACTTAAGCGATGTAGCAATGCACTGAACTCTTGAAGTATGATGAAGCCTATTCATTGAAATCTTACCAAGTAACCGCATGCATTATATTATTGCACTTACTCAACCCACAATCAACATCATTGATGCGGGATCGCATCAATTCAACAGTTGTCAAGTAATGAAGCGTTAGATTAGCTTTGAGAATATAGTGATGCATTGCCAATGCAATAATGCTACTTGAGCAATGTCTTATGGCATAACAAAAAAATTGCATAAGTTAGACCTTACTGGGGCCCTTTTCAGATTTAATCCAACTTCAATGATACACTAGACGTAATGCATATGCCCTATATATGCATGCTATTGAACCTAGAACCTACAACAAAATCAACAAACCAAATACTTACCCGAAAAGCATACGTTAGGTACCCATAAACAAATTAGAAGACGATAGTTTTAGGAACATTTTCATTTTTGTGTATGAAGTGACGGGTCCATAGTTTTTCGAGCATTACTCAAAAACAAAAAAAAGTCCATCACTAAAATATCACCAATGAAAGTTTATGAATTAATGAACAAGACAATTTTTTTTTCAAAATTTTCCATAATTCAGAAAATATTTTTTTGGCTTTTCCAAGCAATTTTCCTTCACTGTGGAACATTTTTTAAGATTATATTTTTCTGAATTTTTGTACAAATTTCATTATAGTTTGAAAAGAAAAAAAATATTCTAGGATGAATCGTTCTTGAGTTATGAATTTTTGAAGTTAGTGATGTTCGAGAAAATCGGAAAACTTCAATTGGCGTTTTTCAGGAAAACTGACAACTCAGATTTTTTTATATTTCGTTTGCTTATATATCCATGAACCCTACGCGTGGACAAAGTTTTGTAACAATCTGAGACCATTCGGCCCAAGCCTGTCCGATAATAAAAAAAAACCCAGTTCTATGTTCCTTTTTGCCATCAGAATGATAAAATATCATTTATTTTATTGGGTGCTAATGAACATTTGGCAACCAATGGTTTTCATTGAAATCAGCAGATGAGTCCAATATTAGAAACACAAGTTGAAAATAGGGACATTTATCCTACTAAAATGAGTGCATTCAAACCGTATTTTGTATACCACAAAGTAAAACCCTATTTGATTGGTTGGAAAATACGGTTCGTGCGAAAACGAGAATATAGACGGTAGGTTATCAAACAACTACATACATTTTTAACTGTTCGCATTTTGCTTAAACGCACTGTTTCGAAGAAAAAAAATGCACAACAAACTTTACCTTCAACTTTATTACATTAGCTCACGACTACAACACTAACCCTATAGTTTTGTATGCACATTTTCAATATTTTCAATAGAACTGTAGTATGCTTTTAAAAAAATTATCAACTCATTTATGTTTTTTTTAGTCGAATCAATTGCACCTTTTAATGTATTTGATACGCCACTTCGCGTTTGAATTATTTCAAATAGGTGTTTAAACAAAATTACACGTTGTTGCTATACGACCGCCCGCAATGAAAAACAACCCATTTTTCTTTTCATCTAAATTATTGACTGTTGAAGAAAAGCGTTATTTTGTTTCGAACTAGACCGATTGAAATTTCGTAAAAGAAAAGAACCCTGCATACAAACATACTTTTTTCTTGTCCAGAGGATTCTCCTTCGTTTTGAAAGTTGTTCCTGTACAACCTTAACATTGTTTGAAGATATGTATTGAATGTCTAGAAATTGACGAAATAAGTCAATGTTTGGAAATGCGGTGTTTGCCCTTAGAAAATGCTGGTTATGTTCATAGTTAGTTTGTCAAAATATGACTTACCGAAAAGTTGGTGGTCATCTGTGCTTCCACGAAAAAAGAGGGCTAAAGTGGATTGATGTGGGAATGTTACCCTACCGCAACTCACCTACGCTTGAATTATCGATGTGTTTCTAGATTAAAAAATACATTGCCTATTGTTTCTTCCCCATTAATCTTCCAGATGGGTGTACAAGGTACAGTTAGGTGTCATAACTCCAGAGGTGTCGGATTTGAAGACATGTCTATCGTCTGTCTCTTTCTATTTTTTTTTCACCTCTTGATTTTGAAGATCTAGATTTCAGTCTTTAGCGGATCAATACCACTGAAACTGAAATTTTATAGTTGCTATTATATCGCAAAACATGATGGCAACCGCAGTCAACCCCAGTCAACCCGCAGTCAAAAAATATTAAAGTTATATCAAATGTTTGCGCTTCTTCGCTGTTTTCTTTTTCAATTAAACGGGAATGTGAGGGGTTTAACTAAAAATGCGTTTAGCTGCATATATTAAATGTTGATTATGAACTATATAGCAAAAGGCAATATGAAGAAGATGACAATGCATGAGACTTAACTGAAAACGTTAACTTGTGCAAGAGTTGTTTTGCATCTTGAATAGTTGTTGATTAATTACAAGTTGAAAGAATTTTAAATAGCTGGAGATCTTATGAGTTAAAGAAAAGCAAAAGAAAAGCAAAAGAAAAGCAAATATGAAGCAAAGTTTGTGGACTCAAGAATAAACCAGAGGCCTTGAAAACATTACTCTTTATTCGAATATCCAACAATTTACTTACCGTTAAGAGAGAAAGTCTGTAAACGCAATTTCATTGTTACAGTTTCAAAAAGTCGATTTAATTTCCACGCACATAAATGGAGCGTCTTAACATTGAGGTTACATCAAGGGTAAGTCGCTTAGAACAGTGTGCCAGCCTCGATGTCTTACACACTAGACGAATATGTTTCATAACAGCGGTACTTCAATTTTCAATCCATACCACATGTGTGGCACACCGAGAAACACTTTTGACAGTTGAGCTTATAGAAATAAGAGACCAGCAACCTTGCCAATATGCGTTGCGTGGTTGCCAGGCTCAACAGAAAATAACAAATTGGGCTGTCAACACTCGGCACATTACCAGAACATTGCAACGCTTGTAGACACTCTAAAAAAATAGCACAGGAGAAAAGTGTGTTGAGCGATCCACCCCTTGGGTTACATCATAAATGGTGTAAAAATCCCGATCGATCTTGAAAATATAGTGCATATTTTACACGCATACATGTTCACATCTTACGGAAATTTCAGATTATTTTCTGCGTTGAAAAATATTAGATTTCCAATAGAAGCATTGAAAAAAAAATATAAACATAAAACAGAACTAAGGAATCATCCATCAAGTATGCCACGTTTATAAGGGGAATGGGGGGTTAACCAATACAATTGTACTCGAGTCAAATAGTGTGTTGTGTTTTGAAAGTGGAATCTTTTTTGCGGTCAAATTATTTTTGTTATCAGAAGTAGTATCCCATTGCGATTCGAATTATGAGGAATATGTTTTGTTTACGATTATTGAAAAGCCAAGAAACAAGAGGATTAGAGTATGTGTTTTTTTTCGCGGCGTAGTGGAGACAAGTGATATTTTATATAATTTTACTGCTGCTGGTAATAAATTTCAACTGCAGATACTTTTCGCGAACGGGACTCTTGTAAACAAACACTGCAATCGTTGTTTTCACGCAAAACTGACAATCAATTAAAAATTACAAATAATAACAAGAAGGTTGGCCCAGGTGATCTCACACACACTACCATACAATCTGACTCGTAACTCAAAATCGTTTTTTTATTCTCTAGTTGGGTTGGCACTGAACCAGTTTCAAAAAGTTGTTTAACCAGCTGAATCGGCTCGTACAAATATCTGACGGTTGCACATGGGTCCTCCTTAGCTCAGCCGGTGAAGGCGAAGCTAAAATGCAAGGCAATGACGGTGGTATCAGGTTTCGATCACCGACAAACCGACATGTCATGATTTCTAATTTATGCTAAAATGAATAACGGCAGAATTCTACTAGAAAGGACCACTCCTGTCAATTTTAAACTATCGTGCATTCGGCTAACGCAACATATGTGAACCCATCTTGCTCGCAGTCTCTTGATTAGATAACGCAGTAGTGTATGTGCACCTGTCTTACCTTGGCGTTTGCATATATTACCATGACAAACGTAAACAAGCAATGAGATGAGTTCCCCAATAGGTGGAGGCAGTGTAGCAATGAAGAATCCTTTATCAGTTTATTTCCAAATATCAATATTGGCAGCCACTTCAGTTTGTCGGTTGTTTGATTCGTAGTTCGGTCTAAGAATTAAAAGTATAGGCAAATTCAGTGTGTCGGTTGTTTGATTCGTAGTTCGGTCTAAGAATTAAAAGTATAGGCAAATTTCTCCCCTTCTTGAGCATAAGGTATGATTGTACTTGAAACTGAGTGCAAAAATGATATTGGCATACTCGTTAAAACTCCCACAGAAAGTTTCTAAACTCATGCAAAGTTTCACGACCTGTATAATTGTCCAATATTGTGATGCATGCATGTTGATGAGAAGTGTTTACATTTTTAGAAGTTCCCTGAGCTCCCAGAAAATTATTTCTTCGCTTTCTTGGTTTTTTTTTGGAAAATTTTCGTTTGTTTTTATTTAGTCAACAACTAAGCAAATGGATGAGTTTTACCAAATTTGAATTAAAAAATATCTGAACCATTGCCAAAGAAAAGGGTACATGTTCGTATGTGAATCTCGCATCGCTATTCATCCTACTCAAAAACAAAGCATTGACGTACGAGTGGGTTGGTTTGTTGTTATTAAAGGTAAGCGAATAGTATTCCGATAAGAAACCCATCTATTTGGACTCCAATCCCCTGATTTAGTATAGGATGAACATGGGAACATTTCTTCTGTTTCTGAATATTCAGACTGTTCCCTGAAATCAAACGAAACATTATAATACCAAACATAACATAGGTTATATATCTTCCTACAATTTCATAAAACATTGTTCGTCATGAATCCAGGTGATTACGAACTTTTTAGTGGAATACCTGTTCGGCATTGTTCGTCATATAGAGTTTTAAGATAAAAACAACACGCTTTATTTTTCCCAAATTTTTTTTTTTTTTTATATAATAAAAAAAATAATAAATATGTTTTGATGTTTATTTTTTTTTCTCGCCCACCCGAGAAGAAAAAGTTTTTTCATAAAAATACACCACCACACCAACACAAGCACAACAACACAAAAAACACACACAAACCCACAAAAAAAAAAATTATATTTTTTATAAGAAATACATAATAATTTTATATATTTATCTTTTTATATTACCCTATTTATTTCATGTAATATAGCACGCCTCTCCGCACTCATATCACTTCTCGATTTTTTTTTCTTTTTTTTCGCCCGGCGGTTTTGGAAATGTGTTTGGAGAACCCCAGGTTCCCGTTTTTTGCATTTTCCCCATACCCAGCTTTCTTTTAAATTTTCCCCAAACCGTTTTTCACCTTGGTTTACTTGGTACAACCTGCGGCTGGATAGTCAAGTAGAAAATGGATATAGTTTTTGACTCAGGAAGTACCAGCACATTGGTCCCAAGCCTAATGATTTGCCCCTAATAACGTAACTCACACGAACACACCATAAAATATTTTGTCAAAATAACACAGCGAATCAAAACAAAAACAAAGCTTCTAGTACCGAAAAGCGCAAGAATGTGTTGCAAGGTGCAAGCTGCAAGGTGTTCTTGGGACTAAGGGGCTCTACAACAGTGAACCAATTTCAAATCGCTCGTTTCACATTGATTGTTGGTACCCCCCCCCCCACCCGCAAGAAAAAAAAAAAAAAAAAAACTAAAAATGATTTAAATTAAATTAATACAAAAAGAAAAAAAAAGATACCAATCAACCCCCAAAAAACTGGCGGCGAAAGCTTTTGAAAAATTTCTTCTCTAGCGTTTCGTAATTCATGAACGATGCCATACCGCGGTTCCGAAACGATTTTCATTTGAAAAAAAAAAATTCAGGGTTATGGTAAGCGGGGAAGTGTCAGTCGGGGTGATTGCAAGTGGGGTAGTGGCATTTGGTGAAATGTTTTAAAGCCACCGTAGAGTGTTACCGATCTTAGCAATGTTTTGGAAATTTTTATTGTGGATTCTGATGGATTGTTTGTTATGGATTCGTGAATTTATAGATTCTTGCGCGATAAACATATTCATTATGTTAATTTTTTTTGCGTAGATTAGGCTTGTCTGTGATGCAGGACTTCACTGCTCAATATTTAGCAGTATGTGATCTGTTCTCATATCTGTGAGCCGATACGTAAAAAATCCACAAAAATATTTCAAGCTCAGAAGTTTAAATACAGGTGGAATCTCTGCAATAGCATCGTACAATTTGTTTCAACCACAGCGTCTTTCAGAGTCGAAAGTACGTAGGGTTAAAAGCCAATGTCGTTTGTATTGTATGTATGTTATGGGCCTCGTAGTTGTGTGGTTAGCCGCGTCACCCGTCATATTATGAGAGCCACGAGGCGAAGGTTTCATCTGGCTTCAGCCGGTGAAACTTGGGTTACGATTTTTTCTTACTGGTCAACGTGATTTGCTGTGTTGTCCGTTGCCTATTGTAAAGTGTCCAGTATGTGCAAACATTGGTTGAAAACGGCAGAAATTGTCTTTTATCGGCGGTCAGCAATAAATCCAGATACACGAACTGGTCTGCCAGATCGATTTCATCACTATATAGCGGTGGTCGGGGTGGGAGACTTGCCAGTCGGCTGAGGTAAGTTGAAATATAATTTTCTTTACCACTTCCTTACATGCACCACGCAAATCAAACACTTTAAAGCACAGCTCAGGTAAAACACCTCATTTTGAAGGTGCGAAAACTGTTGGTGTCAAATCATAGACGCGCAAACGTATAGAACATCGATCAATTCTTCCGACCTTAAGTGTATTGCGAAGTAATTTTTCATTAGTATCCCAAAGTCTGATCCATGATCTGGCCAAAACAACTGCTCAGAATGCTTAGAAGAATTTGCAAAAAAAATCTGTGCTTATTTTGTTCGAATCTCCAGGGAAATTTATTTAAAATACCGACAAAATTGCTTGTAATACTGAGAAAATTGATTCAAAATGCCGTACTACATAGACTTCCAACATTTGTAGATATCAGTTACAATCCTCAGCTGGAATTTTAATCGGCAGGAGGATTAGTTTACTGCGCCGAAAATAATTTACTCAGAGATCCGAGTTAGATTCTCTCATAGTCCTAAGCTCGACCTGCCACAAAAAATCAAGCTTGTTCAAATTCAAACTCTGAGTGGAATTCACTTAAATCCTTGCGAAATATTCATTTACATCAAGAGGAAGATTCGCTCATAACCAGTACAAAAAACGCTCAAAATTCTAAGTAAAAATCGTCAAAAAATTGGTATGCTTTGATAAAAAATACCAAGACCGTTCATTAGATTGTTTCAAAACTTTGCGCTTTGAATATCCTGTGTAGAGTTTGTTGAAAACTCTTGAAATGATTCAATTATATACACATAACTCTCACTATGCGTGGGTTTGGGTTGTTTGGGCCTTTAGCCAAATATGCTAGCCAGAAGAACATGTCTGCTCGAAGCAATTAGAATCCCAAATAGATTTTCTTTTTACATTCTGGCCTTGTATCTATTCTTATAGATATTATATTAAAAACATTCTTTTTACTTTATTTTTATTTATTGTAAAATCAATTGTATTGCGGTATTTATTATAGTATGACATTATCGTACTTCTGCGTTATTTACTCTTTGCCCAATAACATGGTTTATAAATGCTAGGACTGTTAACTCGCCTCGTTTTTCTAGACCATCGATTTTAATTTAATACATCGGGATTCCTTCATCGGGAAGGTAGACTTAACTTACGCAAAGCATATAATAAAAACTGTTTCTGCACTGACTCAATGCGGTCTTTATGTGTATCTTGATATGGGGCCCAAACCACGCTGCGGTACTTTAGAAAGGGCCTTACATATGTTACATACAACGTTTTTATTGTAACCCGAACATATTACTTGCCTTGCAAATTATATTGTTACAGTGTTCTTGAAAGGTCAGCTCGGAATCAAGTATAATTCCTAAGTCTCTAACTTGATTGCATTTTTCAAAAGTTTTTTGACCAAGACTGAGATGCACTTTTGTACGTTAATCTCTAGCAAGCTTTTTGTACGCCAATTATGAAAACTTTCAACTTCTCTGTTGAAGGCTTCAATGTCAGATGGTATTTCCATGTAAAGTTTAATGTCGTCTGCATTTATTGAATCATTTCAATGGCTCAGAATATGTTCAACATCATTGAAAAACAAAATAAATAGTAAAAGAACCAGATGGGATCCTCTCTCCCCCTGTACTCCCGATGTAACATTCACAACAGATGATAGATTTCCTTCAAATCTCAATCGGTGTTCTTCCATGCAAGTATGACTGAACCCACTTAAATAATTTGTGATTGAAATCTATCTTAAAGTTCTGTCCAGTTAGAATCCGGAATCACTTATTGTGTTGCAGCGGCACGAATTCTTTTACAGCAGTTTGTTAACCTAGGCGCCCACTTTCTGTAGTGTAAATTTCACGGTGTTTCGTGCAGTGAGGCAAAAGTTATTCCAGATGGAAGCCGAGAGGAGAGAAAAAAATCTGCACACCCACGTTGATAATCCAACGTGGTCCGCAATAAAAATCGCAAAAACGTTGAAAATCGCCAAATCAACCGTGTATGATGTGCTCAGACGTTTCAGGGAGCGAAAGAGCGTGGATCGAGTGCCTCAATGTAAGCGTCGTAGTGGAACATATGACCGCAAGCTGAACCAGAAGGTGTTGAGAACCGTCAGAACAAACCCCGGAAATCGCTCATAAATACGCTGCTGCTCGCAGTACCGTTCGAAGAATTCGTTTGCGAGCAGGATTTCGTTCTTATCGAGCCAGCAAGCAACCAAACAGAACGTTGAAGCAAAGTTTCATCACCAAAACTCGAGCTCGGTAATTATACCAGCAGGTTTTGACGAAGTACCAAAGATGCCTGCTCATCGACGATGAAACCTACGTCAAAATTGATTTCGGACAGCTTCCTGGCCAAAAATTCTACATGGCGACGGCATGAGGAGATGTTCCTGCGAAGTTTAAGTTTGCTTTTATGGACAAATTTGCCAAATAAAACTGATGATTTGGCAAGGGATATGCAGCTGCGGAGCAAATACCAAAATGTTCGTGACGAATAAGACGATGGACTCGATGCTGTACAAGGAAGAATGCCTCAAAAACCGCGTACTACCTTTCATTAAAGCCCATAAAGGTCCCGTGAAGTTTTGGCCAGATTTGGCGAGTTGCCACTTCAGCCGGGAAGTCATCCAGTGGTACCGCGATAATAACGTAGATTTCATCGATAAAAACATAAATCCACCCAACTGCCCACAGTTCCGGCCCATCGAGAGATTTTGGGCAATAATGAAGCGGAAGCTTAAGAAAAGTGGAAAAACGGCTCGGGACGCGACTCAGATGACCAAAATGTGGAACGAATGTGCCAAGGAAGTTAACTCCGGAGCTGTGCAGCGTTTGATGGGAGGAATAAAGAAAAAAGTGCGAGTTTTCATTAGAAACGAATAGAAATGATTTGTGTTGATATTTTTTTCCTTTAAGTACGGTGAATTAACTTTGTTTTGATGTATTAAATTTATTTGTACGTCAATCCGTTACCGAGATACAGATGATCCTATCAAAGGCTTTGGTAAAGTCAATGTATAAGGCTTCAACATGATTGCCTTCATCCATTGCATTAATTGAAAAAATAATTTTTCTTTACGAAAAATGCCTAGACCAGACCGGGAATCGAACCCAGCCACCTCCAGCATGGTATTGCTTTGTAGTTGCGCCTTTACCGACTGAGCTAAGGGAGGACCCGCTGATAACGCTTTTATTGGTGGTAAATCATCAGGACCAGCTCCTTTAGAGGCGTCTAATGTGGGTTATTTTTTTAAGGGATACATTATCAACATTGACATTTAACGATTGTTCAGGAAGATAGGAAAAATAGTGATAAACATATTGAAAAAAATATCACGTAAAAATATCAGCAAATAAGTTACTGATTTCGGTTGGATTTTTACCGAATTTTGTTGGAAATAAGTTGCAAATAACACTCCACGACCGGATTTCTTATTAGATAACAATTTATCTCGATCGTCTTTATATACATCAAAATTATCGGCAAAAACTTCAGAATTGTTAATTCTCGGATCCCAATTAGTCTCAGTTGCTAAAATAAAGGGTTAGCTACAAGCAGTCGGATATTGGCTTGTCTTTTGATAATGTCCTTAAGGAAGGTCCATTAATTAAGTCCCGCAGTAAGGGGGAGGGGGAGTTTGGGAAACCATACAAAAAATTTTGAAGGTCAAGAGGAAGGGGGGTTATAAAAAGTCACTTTTTGCGTGACATAATTAATGGACGTTCCCTTATACGGGATTCTGTGATTTTGTTTGCAATAGTATTTCCTCATCGCTGGGAATACTTGCGAACATTTGTGGTTGACATCAATAGAATTGCACAATTATATCGCTGTAAAGCAAATGAACAGTTTTTGAAGAAGTTTACATCTGTAGATGAAATAAGTTCGTTTTTTTGCATAACTGGTTGAATTGCTTTTAAAAATAAAGTATCTAATAGATAAATCGTCTAGCTCAAACCTTTGTAGGGGTAAGTCGCGGGACCATCATTATCATCATCATCAGTCGGAATCTAGAGAGCCACCCAGACAAGCAAAATGTGCATATATTGAATGTTGTTTTTCGTGATGAAAGTCGAAAATTTGCACGAAAAAAGCCACTATTATACGAGGTTTTGACTTCAAACCTTGGGAATATCCGGTACTATCTGAAAACTGTTATACGACTTCTGGTTGCCTGGGCATTTGATAATAATTAGAAAATTCACACATAAGGTCGAGCAATGACAATGATTTCATTCAAATCACAAGTAAGCTTTACTTTCAAAATTCTGAATAAAGTTTAGTTAATCTGGTGTCCCCCCCTCCCATCTCCCATCTCTCACCCTCCCTCCAACTCCCACCCCCCCAACACTAAAACTTACCTCATAACCTCCCTCCTATCTTTCCTTTTTTGCCTTTTTTTTCTTCGCTTCCCCTATACCTAAAACTACTTATAAAAACTCACTCCAACCCCTATCCCTCCTTACTCTTAACCCCCCTCACCACCCCCCACCCTCCCCCTCCCGCTGAATCTCTTTGGTCCTTTTTTTTACCCTTTTTTAAAACAAACTCCAAACATAAACTTTTTTCTTCAATATACAGTCAATCGCAAAATTGAGCGTACATTGAGCGTACACTTATAATGTTTTCATTGTTTTCAATATTTCTGGAGTAATACTAAAGTAAATCAATACAAATTTTCTCCCCTGTAAATTTCAGTATTTTTATTTGTATTTGGCATGTAAATCGTAACAGTGAACTCAGGAATTAATTTAAAACTAAATTTAAAAACCAAAAGCAGCCATTTTTACGTGGCAAAATTGAGCGTACAGTTCATTTTTCTTTATAAACAAACGAGTAAAATCAAGTCAAATTAAAAAAAAAAACATCATTCAGTATTTTGTATGACCACCTTTGGCATCCAGCACTGCTTGCAATCGGCGGGGCATCGATTCCACAAGGTTCTTGGTCACCGTGGACGGAATACTGTTCCATATCTCCTGTACTGCTGTTTTCAGTTCTTTTTTGTTTTTAGGTTTCCTGCGGTCACTGCTATTTCGCTGGTGCTTCACCTCCCACCATAAATGCTCAATGGGGGGGGGGGGGGGGGTTTAAGTCGGGAGATTGAGGAGGTGTCTTAAGCTGCTTTGGGACGTTGTACAGCAACCACTCTCGTACTACGTACGAGGTGTGCTTAGGATCATTGTCCTGTTGGAAGTAGAAATCACGAGGTAATTGCAATTTCTCCACGGCAGGTTTCAGGTTATGTTCAAGGATGTTCAAATAACCCATTTTGTCCATGGTGGTGTCGATGAACTCCATAGTGCCAGCTCCACTAGCTGCCATTGAACCCCATAGCATAACACTACCTCCACCGTGCTTGACTGTTGGAGACAAATGTTGGGTTTCCAGCGCCGAACCAGGTTTCCTCCATACCATTTGCCTTCCGTCAGACCCAAACAGGTTAATTTTGGTCTCATCCGTGAACACCACGTTGTTCCAAAAGTCCTGTGGCTTTCCGATGTGCTCCTTTGCAAATTCCAGTCGCTTTTTGATATTCGTTTTCGAAAGGAGCGGCTTCTTTCGAGCAACCCGACCGCGCAGATTGTTCCTGTGTGCAATCCTCCGGATTGTGTCAGCACTGATGGGTCTCCCTATGGTGTTAGAAATATCCTTGGCCAGTTTCGGAACACTTGTTCTAGGATCCTTTCTAATTGTGTGCACTATTTGTCGTTCATCACCTGCCGATAAAATCCGTTTTCGTCCTCTGCCAGCACGGTTCTTCAGTGTTCCTTCATCTTTTCACTTATTAACTATTTTCTGTACTGTAGAATGTGATCTTCCGATGGCTGCTGCTATTTCCCGCAGGGACTTTCCGCGGCAACACATACTGATTACCTGGGTTCGCGTAGCGATATCAGTTTCTTTCCTTTTCGATGCCATTTTGACAAAAAACACAGCGGAAATAAAAAAAATGCACACTAACCTAGCAGCTAGAGATTGTTTACATAGACACTGTTAAAAAAAATTACTCAAATTTACATTATTTCAATAGCACGAGAAATTTTTGTAGGCAACGAGAACGCTGTACGCTCAATTTTGCTGCGTTGAAATCAGCATTTTTTCGCAATCTATATAGGTCAAAAAATATATGAAAACGATAAAACAAATCTGAGTATATATTTAAAAAATCCGAAAAATGTATTATTAAACCACATTAACAAACATTTCATAAATTGAATAGTTCCCCTAAAAATAATAGAAAAACTAATTTGCCTTTGGGTGTATACTCAATTTTGCGATTGACTGTAACTTTACACTTGTAAAGAATGATTAAAAAATTTATTAAGAAACTAGTGAGAAAAACAAGAAAAAAAAAACAGAAATAGATAAATTAAAAATTCAAAAAAAATACTGTAAAATAATACCAAAATTCAATAAATTTTTGAAACCTTTAGTTATTTTTTTTACCTGAAAGGGTGGGGTTTTAATAATAAAAAATATTTTTTTTAAATTTTTTTTTAACGACTATTTGTCCCCAAGTAGTTGGTTAGGTTTGTTTAATTATCAAACAGTCGTTAATACAGCAGTATTACAACGAGGGGTGTGGTGGTGACAACAAAAAAAAACAAAAAGCGGCTAAATAATGAAGAAATTAAAGGCGTTAATAACACAACAACGAATGTCAACCTTAGGGTGTGAATCTAGCCTATCCTGTGATCCAAAATATACATTTTAATCAACTCTCCTATCATCTAAATGTTTCGTGTCGATTGAATAGGAAAATCCTACTGCTATAGATAGTTGCTCTCTTTTTCGAATTTCTTGCCTATCTCTCTAAGATGATTTCAGTTATGAACCTTTATTTATATATAAGTTCAGCATATTACGAGAAATTGCTGATCTGATTCTCTCTAGTTGCTTATTAAAAGTCGTCTAGATTAGGTTAGCTGCAGTCCGAATCGATTTCAAAATGTGGACTAATTTTGGTTCTTTCTGTATTCTCTTCTTTCCGTTTGATCATGTTTTTGGTTTAAAACAATCTTCTGTCGGCTACAAATCGGTTACATCGTTATTCTGGAAATTTGTATGCTTCTAAACTTTCCAATCGAATAATAAAAACAACACTCACAAAAACAACAAACCCACACGCAATAAACAAATTAAACCTTAAACGATAAATGAAAACACAAAACCAAAATGAAATTGACCCCGGCCGCCACGTAGACCAAGTTTGGAGCTAGATGTAGAGCATGGAACGTTGCACCGCATAATCCGGAAGCACCGCCTTGTGTTGCGATTAGATTAGAGGAAGTACTCACGTTACCGGCTGATTCGCTCAACATAACAGACAAAAAGTCTATTCAGAGGTAATTCCTACTCTTCAAAAAAAAAAAATTCCCAAATAGCGTACTTTAAACGCCTCAATTTGATTGTACTTTTTCTTTTCTCGAAAGCTGGTTCAAGCGAAAGCTCAACGTGGAGGTGAAGAAAATCAATTTGCAGCTTTCGATGAGTACCGTCGTAGGACTTGCAGACCTGGCCGAAGATGAGGTAATCCCCATGCCCATTCCCATGGAGGTGATGGTGGAAAACGTGAGAATCAATCTGATCGAAGACCGTCCGCCGGTGAATATCACATCACCTGGAACGCTTCCGATAAACCTGGCCATCGGTCGAATGTTCATCACTCGGGACGAAGCCGGGGTGTTCTATCTGCAACCTCAGGATAAGAGTGAAGCTTCACATCCAGTGGTGATGCGAAGGTCCGACCAGGAATCCCGAAAAGAGCGCGACCGCGAAGTGCTTTCGCTGCAGCTGGTAATGCAGCAGCTCAAGTTGGACAACGAGAGCTTGCGGAAACAGTTGAGTAGCAACGAGAAGACATCGGAAACGAACAAGTAAGATCCTTGATTTTCTTTAGTATTAGTCACTCGATGTTTTTGTTCATTTTTTTTTTTTGCTCTTTTTTTTTCCCCTCCATTCATTTCATAACCAAGATAGAACGGCTTGGGTAAAGCATAGAACGGATTCATGTTTCTCTATTCAAGTCTTATTACCCTTCTTACACCAAAAGAAGGGTATTAAGATCGCTTGAAAATTCGACTTTTATCCGAGGCCCAGAGGGCCGAGTGTCATATACCATTCGACTCAGCTCGACGAACTGAGCACATGTCTGTGTGTATGTATGTGTGTGTGTGTGTGTGTGTGTGTGTGTGTGTGTGTGTGTGTGTGTGTGTGTGTGTGTGTGTGTGTGTGTGTGTGTGTGTGTGTGTGTGTGTGTGTGTGTGTGTGTGTGTGTGTGTGTGTGTGTGTGTGTGTGTGTGTGTGCGTTACAAATAATGTCACATCGGTTTCTCAGCCATTTGTGAACCGATTTCAGTTCTGTTGACGGCAAATGAAAGCTACAACATTCCCATAGAACGCTATTGATTTTTTTTTTATTCGGACATTTCGTTACGAAGATATCAACGAAACAGTACTTGACGGCCTATTATAATAGTAATCAAACAGTTGTAGTCTCCGATTACATACTGAGCTATTTGTGTACCGATTTTAGTTTTGTTAGCGCCAAATTAAACTTATAAAATTTTTAAATAATTGATCAAAATTTCATTAGGATTGGATAATCCTTCATGGAGATATGACCAAAACAATACCTGAGAGCACATAATTGTGAGATGAAAATATACTCGTTGCAGTTCAAAACCGAACAAGACCACTCACCCCAATCGATGCCGCTTGCATTCTATTGTTCCGCATCTGGTGCGTTGTATAGCACATACAGCGCACTAGTCACACTATGCGACTCTAAAGAATTAGAGCAGGATCGATTGGCTCGAGTGGTCCGGTTTTGAACAGCAACGAGTATATTCGAAAATTACACAAAGTCTCAATTTACTATAACTACACAATTTTCAACGAACATGTACTTATTGAGCATCTTGAATCCATATCGCTAATCAAAATTGACGCTTAGGATTGTCTAATAATTCATTCTATGGACTGAATGTATGAAATTTCTTATGTAATTTATTTAATTTCCGCTTTAATATAACTAACATAAACAGCTTGTTAAATACTTCTAATGGCAATATTTTAACCATATTGATAAACAATACGTTCAGGATTGACAAATAGTTCATTTTATAAACTCAATGTATGACATATCGAATATTCCTGAATCTTTATGGAATTTCTGATGAAAATATGTATCTAGAACCATATTGGCCACATTTGAGTTCGTAATTATGGTTAAGTGTAAGAAGGGTTCAGTCTCACCATCGGTGGATTAATTCGGGTTTGAAAAAAATATTTTTTTTTTTAGTTTTTTACCGCCCCTTTGATGACGTCCCTCCCCAGAAGCACACCCCCCCCAAAAAAAAAAAAGCTGGGGAAAAAAAGCCTTTGTTTTAAGTTTGCTTCCATTGCTTCTTGTTCACTCTTGTTATTTTCCCAAACTTTTTGAGCTATTCTGAATTTGGGAGGTAGAGGTGATTAGCTATCATTTGCATTGAAAAGCTCGGTTGTGGCAAAAACACAAATAATATCAATTTGCAATGACCGGAGCTTCTTCTGTTTTGAAGCGCAAACTGAACCATTACGGGATTGGTTATTATTTTTTTACGAATGTGTAGCTTCCAACTCAGATAATTCTCGATTCATGAATGCCGCAAATATGAAAATTTACTATGATTACTCGCACTTTTCGATGTGCAAAATTGATATTTTATATAATACACTTCAAATAACTAGATACTCAGATTTCATTCAAAAAACTGATTTGATTGACAATATAGATTACGGTATGCATAATTCACCATTCGACATACCCAGCGTTAGGCAACAGATCCTTCATCCTTCATCCTTCAGATCCTTCCAACAGAACTTCACTTAAAAAAACACTTACGAGCATATTCACAGAACGACGGTTATTGGAAAACTAGGAAAATGTAAATTAAGACTTCAATTGTTAACTTTTTAAAAGTAAAAAATAAAAAATTTAAACACTTTTTCAAACTATCATTAATAAACACGAGCAAATTGCTTAAAATTCCACTAGAAAAAGATTATCTTTTGATAGATAGATCTATTTCGTCTGCGACTTACAGACTTATTGAGTGTCGAGTGCTCGTCTTGTCAAAAGATATACTTTTTCTAGTGGAACTTGCTTGAGTTTAGTAGTGTTATTTTGGAAAGTGTGTCAGTTATTTATATTTTTTTTTTCAAATAGTGAACAAGTAAAATGTTTGTTTGGATTTTCCTAGTCTTTCAATAACTTATACTACACAATCGCTCGAATTCAATAGTTCAAATACATTGAACGTGGCTTATTTTCAGTGTTTATAAGTTCATTATTAATGCTTATGGTACATTCTTGCTACATAGTTATAGCAGCTATAACTGTATAACAGTTATACAGCTTATAATTATTCATCAAAAATCACGGTCTTTTATCTAACATCTTATAGTCCCGTTCTGTCTGAATAAAGCTTTCGCTACACTTTCATTTCTTGCATTTTTCGGACTTTAATCGCCATTATTTATATTTTAGGGTCAAGTCCCGGCAGGAGAATGAGGTGCTTCGGTCGTATCTGAAGGCGGCCCAGGATGACGTCAGTACCTTGCTGGAAGAAAAACGTACCCTTATGGATACGATCCGCTCTTTGCAGAACCAATTGACGGCCCTAAGCGATTCGCAAATGAATGCAACCGATGGTAAAAGATAGCATAATTGCATGGACTGCATACAGTGCTGTGGTGAGAATCCATTCTAGTGGCGGCGGCAACAAGAGGTTGTGTGTGGATTTGATTTATTTCGCATCCCGCGATCCAGTTGTTTGTTATAAGCTTTCGCTGAAGCTTTTCTTCCTTTCGGTTACAATTTTTGGCAAGCATTTAAACTTGTTCTTTTCATTTTTAATTGGCTTCCATAAATTATTGTTGACATCATAAGCAAGCATAAAGAGTACAATTGGATGTTGTAATGAAGTTGGAACGATCTCAACATTTAAAACAAATCAATGAAACTGTCTGGAAGTAAAGCGAAACAAAAGCACTGGCAGACATATACAACCACCCACCGTTAAAGCCTGTATGAGTAAGCAGTCGGTAAACAAAACTAAAAAATGATAAAATGTTACAGACAGATATTTTATTGATGTGCCCCAGATAGCTGTGAATAGGAAATATTTCGTTTTACCACCATATACTAAACACAATTCAATAAACAACAAATTAGGAAAGGTTATGAAGACAATAACCCAATTAATCAAAACTCGCTGAGTCAAAAATTGTAGCTTATGTTGACCCATGCGGCGATCTTTCTCGCTTGGTCTAATTTGAGATTCTACGTTCAATATTTACCTTGCAGTGAAAGATTCCCTAAGCAGACAAAACTTATCAATGTCATTTAATTGTTGTAAAAATAAGCAGTTCCATTAACGATGAAGTCGAGTAAAAATTAAGTTTAATTAAATTCATTGTTTAAGTGGAAAACCTTCTTAATCATAAGGAAAATCCAAAGGTGTCACTCAATTGTTTCATATATACTCCTAAGGCTTAGTGAAATTTATGTAAATTTTCCTTAGACTCGAGAAGCTTGAGCACTTAAAAAAATGAGTTGAATTCAACTCAATTTCGGGTCGATTTAAACGGCTGTGTAGTAATCGACGTTGAAGAAATTACATTTCCAATCGGGAAAGCCACGGATAAATCTAGCAACTTTGTGTCTGTAATTATATCAATTAGCTGTTTCCTTTGTTGACAATGAATCGATTTATGCCATCATCGAATGAAACTTCATTACAATCTTGCTTGTAGCAATAACATTTAAGGTTTTGTACGTTTTACTTCTAAGTAGGAAAATTATAAATTTTCCATGACTGTAACTTTTACTCATCTCTGTTCTTTTCATGGACTTATCGCTTTTGCAAACCTACCGTACTTTCCTACTTGATCCTCTTGGTTAGACAACCACCCGTTATTCTATCGAGATTTAAAAAAAAAAAATATCAATTCAACACAAATTTTCATTGCACTGTTTCCAGTTTTTTCGACATTCCTTTTCGTATATTTCCAATAAACCGAAGCTAGATCAGAGTTGCGGTCTTCTTCGCTGCAAAATGTAGCGGCATTTGAACACAGGTTACGACGCAATGGTGTTCGCTTTTAGGAAAATTTGAGCTGATGGTTAATCGCCTTTTTCTAAAACTTAAAGATATAAGTTAACTTTATTTAAAAGTTATAAACAGAAGATGAAGTTTGCAAAAGGGTGAAGGCACGAAAAAGGCAACACATATTTTCCAAATCCTAGAACACTCAAAACACTAGGCCTAGGGAAAAAAAAAAGATTTGTAGCTTCACATAAAAAGAACTTATTTTCAATCGATTATGTTCCAAATGGCCGCAAAGCAGTACCTAACGCAGCCTTTTCGTGTGTAGAATCTGTGGTCGTAGCCGTGTTTTCCTGGTGTTATCGAACAGTCATTTTTTGTGATATTAATTTTAATTTCCTTAGGACAGCGAACAAATTCAATGCTATATACAAATACACCTAGGTCCGCGAACTATTTTAATGATTCGTAGGAGCATTGCTATATATCAACAGACCTTCGTTTTGAGCGAATAGACTCTTTACGGCGTAAACAGCCGAATCAAGATGCTGGAGCAAACAATATCGTCTGCGTTTAAAACGAAAGACTTTTACTTTAAGAAATTAGCACTTAAAAAAACAGCAGAATCCATCATGTATGTTGTCTTAGGTAGTTTGGTGTGAAGGTATTTTAGTTTCTACCTTTTGTGTATAAAAAAATGTTTTATTATCACAACCCATGGAAACGCTACTTGTGGATTTAGTTTCGAAAGATTATTTCGATAAAATCATGTGGGTTCATTTTAGCCATGTTTAAAAAATGAAAGGATACATATAAAAAAGCAAAGCATAGCGAATAGTGTATGCGTTAATGCAACGTTCAACGCATGTTAAAAAAAACTAAGATTTACCAGATTCATATATTTACCATTATTGCAATTATTGAAATATTCACAAAATCAATACAAAGAAAAACAAGAAGAGCATAAGTTATCACATATGGAAACATACTACTGTAGACAGATATCACATCCAAGAGACAAAAAAAGAGTGTTCTATACCTAGAAGCAGAAACGAATGACGTACGTCGCCTTCCGTCGGAATTCACTGTCATTGGTTAATTAACTTTTTCAGCATCACGAAGTTCCTAGAACACCATCAAATATTTCTTTCAGGTGCTGCAACTGCAAGCAATCATCGGAGTAAATCTTTAAACCGTCTGCATCACCACCAATTGAATGGAAGTATCAAACCATTGCTTATATTGTAAATCGAGAAGAGCAGTGGTCCCAAATTGTACGAAGCATTCTATTGGTGGGGTAGGATGCTCAATTGACAGAAGATCATTTGGCATAAAATGGTTGCTTCGAAAAGAAACACAAACTTCGCACCCTAACACTTTCAGCTCTGCCAAATCCGGCACCCTGCCCGTCTACAGTTCGTATGGCGTTTTATCTACAGCCCGCGATGGCAACCGATTTTGGAGGATGTTCGCTGTAAGCACGGCTTTACCCCAATAGCATTTAGGAACCCCTGCGTCCAACAGCATAACAGTTGGTCATCTTCTGCAAGCTGCGATTTTTCCTCTCCGCTACCCCATTCTGTTGCGGCGTGTATGGAGTAGTGTACTGAGACAGATTGCCTTCGGCTTTGTAAAATTCCTGTAGATTGTCGCCGATATATGCTGATGGTTGCTATACCTTTAATCACATGATAACAAGTCCTTGGTCAAATCGAGTTCCATGACATGCGCTATTACCAACAATCAATGTGCAACTAGCGATTTGAAATTGGTTCACTGTTGTCGGACCTCTAGTTCCGAAGTATACCTTGCAGTCTGCACCTTGCAATAATTCTTGCACTTTTCGGTACCTTCCGGTACTATTATCTTGGTTGTTGTTTTGATTCACTATGTTATTTTGACACAACATTTGAGAATGTGTTGGTGTGAGCTACGTTGTTAGGGGCGAATCATTGAGCTTGGGACCGATGTGCTAGTACTGACTGAGCCAAGAAAAATATCGTATTTGTTCGGGACCTACTGGTCTTAGAGTTAGTCTATGCTATTACCGTGAGGCAAGTTAAAACCCGTTATAATAAAATGAATTCACAACCATTTGCATTTCTTCGATCGTCATTCGATTATGTATGGTATACATTATGAAGCAAAAATATGATCTACGTTGCTTTGGAAAACTGAAATATAAAAAATGTATAAATAGTTCAATACATGAGTTTGCCTGATTCCGTGCACTTCAAACTTGGTGTTCCATATACCGCGCACAAGAAAGCCTAATTCCGTGGGAATGTTTTTTCCTTATCTATATATATAAAACAGAGTGGTATACGTAAGATCGCTTATAACTCGAGAACGGATCGTCCGATTTAAGTTGCCTTTTTTTTTGTTCTGTTCGTCTGCGTCCAAGTAACATTTATAAAAGAAAAGAGACAAATTTATGGGAAAAATGAAAACTTAGAAAATGGGGATAATAAATTATTATGGTATTTCTCTCTGACATGATCGTAGATGACGTTGATAGTCCACCTGACATTGTTGGCGCAATTTCACAGGGGTCCTTATTGTTCTGCTAATTTTCGTGGTCCAGCTTCGTTCGAGTCGCTTCGGACTGTGGATGGTCTACTATGTCTACTATATCGAGAGGCCTGACAGCGGTCAGCGGTCAGCAATTGCTAGAAAACGACACTCATTGGGATTCAACTCTTGCGATGCCATTGTTACTGCACTTGCGAATCAAATTCGTACACTGTTTGCAATCATCATTACGACATGTGTTCCATCGAATATAGTGGAATTGTCGAACAAATACAAGGATGACATAGTTGATGATATTTAACATCGAGCTCGCCCAACCACTTTAAATTACGAGCTGAAAATTAACGATGAGATGCGCAACGAGGCGCGGATTTTGATCGAATACATATGTTTGCTCATGTGCGGCAGTTTGTTGTCCAAATTGGGCATGCCAATTCCAAATCGTGCAATACACAATGCATTCAATCGAGAGTTGGAGCATGAACGAGAATACGATCATGACGCTTTGAGACAAATGGTTCGAACAAACGTACCGTTGTTGACTCCTCAGCAAGAGGACTTTTACGACACTTTGATGAAAGCGATTGACGACCGAAATGGAGGCATTTTCTTCATCGATACACGTTGAATCTCCAACGGACTGACGAACCGACATGCAACATTTCGAAGAATTCGGCAATGACGAAAGTGTTGCAGTGTTTTAAGATCATCATCTGGGACGAATGCACAGTAGCACTCGATCGAACTATGCAAGATCTGCGCAGTAACTCGAGACTTTTTGGGGGTGCAATGATTTTGTTGCCAGTTGATTTTCGACAAACACTACCACACACCACACGCTTTAAGCTTTCGTATTTGGGGCGATATGTAAAGAAGCTACAGTTGACGACAAATATGCGACTTTCCTTGCAAAACCATCCGTCTGCCGGTATTTTCTCGAATCAATTGTTGGCGATTGGCAATGGATTGATTTCGTTCCCGCCGAATGTCTGCCATTTCACAACGACGAAAGAGGAACTCATTACGAGTGTTTTCCCAAACATCGTCTAGAATTATGAGAACCACGATTGCTGCGATTTTGGCAACGAAAAATAAGGATGTCGAGGATTTGAATTTCGTAATTCAAAATGCAATTCCTGGACAATTACGTTCATTCAATTGAAAAAAATTGATTGTGTGACTATTCTGGACGAAGGAACCGCTTATCCAACAGAATTCCTGAATTCATTGGATTTACCAGGATTACCACCATATAATTTAAGACTGAAGATTGGATATGTTATCATCATGCTCCGGAACCTCAATCAACCGAAATTGTGTAATAAAACAAGATTGGTCGTATAACAACTCAAGAATCATGTCATTCAAGCAATAATACTCAAAGGCAAATTCAAGAGCGAGGAAGTGCTCAATCCAAGAATTTCACTTATTTCAAACGATTTACCTTTCGAGTTTTAACGAATACAATTTCCGGTTCCGGTAGTCCATCACAAATCACTGAATTTAACTGGCGCAAGATTCTGTCATCCTATAAAATCATGCAAATAAAGCATATTTATTCAAACAAATTCGAAATCAATATCATTCAATCAATACCTAAAATTCGAGTGTCGTAATCTGTTATTGATTGCAAACAAATTTAGGTGACAAATAAGCTTACTGACAAATTTAGGTGACAAATAGCTTAAAGTTAATAAAAAAAAAATTAAATCATGAATGTTCGGAATCAACTGAATCATAAAATCGATTAAAGCGAAACAAAGTTTGCCGGGTCAGCTAGTAGATTATATAAAATTTCAATATAAACATGCTTATGATTATAGCAATAGTCAAAGCATAGATTCCAGAACTTTATTCATCAAAAAATTTGTAAATATTGAACATTACTTAAAAATGTTCCTCCATCCACTTCATTTCTGTTTCTTCTATTAAAGATTATAAATATTCGAGGTTTGCTTTGGATTTCTCATCGGTCCCTCCAAATAACTTTCTTTAATAAGTGGAGAAACTTCTTGAAACCATCGTCTTATTTGTTGCTCGGTTACGATGTTTCTGTTTTTAGACAGATTGTTTGGCACCCTTGGCGAAACGGTTTCCAAAAAACCGGCAGCCAACCCTTCCTGGAACTCCATTTTTGAAAGGGATCTTGATTTTTATCTTCCTTAGGTACTGAGCTACATTAGCTCGAAGGTGTTGGGTGTTTCCAGGGAATCCTGCCTTGGCCATGTCAACAATTCATTTGACAATACGATTCTTACCCTAAAAACTAAGACGGAATTTGTGTACCAGTTCTTGATTTTATCGCGGATTGTGGTTTCCGGTACATTAAACATTCGAGAGGCAGCTCGAATGATGGCTCAACTTCTTAAAAGGTCTAAGCGTTCGGCAATCGATCCACAGTGTACTGAATTAGTTTTTTCAGAGCCATTCTGGAACAGAAACTCAAACACGGAATTAGGAAATCATAAATTTGGCGAAGTCCTTAATCCGAGGTTAAGATTTTGATAACAAAAATGCACGAAAACTAAAATAATTGAGTGAATTTTATGTTGAATCGATTATCCATACCTGCAGCAACACCATCGATTCGTTTCACTTTCATTTTTACATGATTTTCATTGAAAAAAAAAACAAACAAAGCTTTTTTTCACGTCCATAACAACGCAGCTAAGCCTAAGCAAAAAAAAAAGCAAGTTCATAAGCAGTTTATGGCAAGAATTTTTATTTTATTTTTTTAATTCGTGCGCGTTCGACTAGACGTCAAAATTGTGATGCCTTAGTGAAATTGGTTATATTCTCTAACATGTGCCGTAATCATTGGTAGAATAATCAATCAAGATCTGAAAATATTCCTTATATTATTGCTGGTTACAGTTGTTATTGGACTCTAGAAGTGCTTTTTGCGCATTTTAAAGTGTGATAAGGAGTGTATCGAAAAGTAGTTATAAACATTCGATGTGTTATTACGCATAAACTACTGTATATATTTTTAGCGTGTAAGCGCCATTTGCTTTGTTTACATGTCAAAAATGATTATTCGGTTCATTCATTTCCGTTGATAAAGTTGTATTCAAAATGTCGCGAATTGAATTTGAGACTAAAAAGAAAATTCTGCACACTTGGTGCACCGAAAAGGGTGTTACTTACAACCAGATTGCGAAAAGAGTAAATGTTCACCCGGCAAGTGTAAAACGCATCATCGAAAAGTTTGGTAAGGAGTGCTCCCTCAAGGATTTACCAAGAAGTGGCCGGAAACCCGGCTCCAGCAACCCCGATTTGGACCAAAAAGTTGTGGATTATATTCAACGGAACAAATCTGCCTCTACTCGCGATCTAGCCAAGAAGTTCAGGACCAGCATCGGAATGATTCAACGAATCAAGCGCAGGAATGACTTGAAGACGTACAAAAAGCAGAAAGTGCCCAAACAAACTCCGGAACAAAAGTCTCGTGCCAAAACCAGGGCTCGAAAGCTGTACAGCTGCATTTTGGACAATGTCGACCAGTGCATTTTGATGGATGACGAAACATACGTTAAAGAAGATTCAAGAACGCTACCGGGGCCGCAGTTTTATACTAAATCTGTTGGGGAACGTGTGCCAACCGCAGATACGACTGTTGCGATGGAGAAATTCGGTCAGAAGGTGCTCATTTGGCAAGCTATTTGCACATTTGGCTTGCGTTTTTCAATTTTCTATACAAAAGGAACTATAAATGCTGAGATTTATCAAAAGGAATGTTTGAAGAATAGGTTGCTACCATTGTATAGAAAGCACCAGTCCCCTCCTCTCTTCTGGCCAGATTTGGCATCGGCACATTACGCCAAATCCACTCTACAGTGGCTGACGGAGAATAACATCAAGTTCGTAGAAAAAGACATCAACCCACCAAACTGTCCCCAGTTGCGACCGATCGAACGCTATTGGGCAATAGTCAAGCGTATATTTAAGAAGGATGGTACAGTGTCCCAAAACATGACCGATTTTAAGAAAAATTGGGCAGCGGCATCCAGGAAGTGCACAAAGGTCACTGTGCAGAATTTGATGGCAGGTGTCAAATCAAAGGTACGGGCATTCTACAGAAATGAACATGATGACTAGTTTTTCCGTTTGGATCTTTTGTAAACATGTTAAGCTATAATAAACTGAAATAGTATGTTAATTTTAACCATGTTTTCATGCCTATTTTATTATTTGGAAGTTTATAACTACTTTTCGATACACTCCTTAAAAGTGCACGTTTAGGTCAAATCGTTTTGTTGTCTTCGGTACATTTATCCTTTATGCTGAAAGGTATAAGTTCACTGAAGACAGGAAACGTGCACTTTTATCACACTTTTTCTGTTTTTGACGGAGTCCAATTTTAACTGCAATCAGCAATATGTTGAAAGCACGGTATTAGGCGCTGCGCGGAATTAGGACAGGTCACGGTATACAGGACTAAATTGGTCATTATCTAGAAGATCACACCATATTCTCATATATTCGTGAACATATATGAGTAGATGAGAAAGGGTAGATTTTTAATTTTTTATTTTATAGAATGACAAGCAGTTATCTATCGTTTTAATTTCTTGATGCCTCATATGCGTGGATAGTCTCCAGCTTAAGAAGTTAAAATTTAGAATATGATCAAAAAATTTTGCGCTTGATTAATTCCAAAACATTCTCTAACATTGCATCGCGCTTACTCTAATATCTAAGGCGATAAAGCAGCTATTGACCATTATATTCAACTGATATGTATTACATTTTGAGTATCAATTGCATATCGCTATGACTTTATGCTCACACGCCTGAGACTTTAAACTTAGAGCAATTAGTGGGACTTATCAACCACCATAATTTCATCATTAATCTATCTGCTTTTGATACGAGTTATCGGAATGAATCTAACTTAGTCGAAATGACTTCACCGCACTGATTGTCCTGCAAATAAGAATGAAACATCGTTCCAAACCTAATTAACCATTTTTCAACATTCCAACTCAACGTTTGTGAATCCACCAACTTTGTAGCTTCCTCCCTCGCATCCCACCGCTACTGTTTCTCTGGCAACCAAGGTCTGTTTATTTTCAAATAATGATATAATTTCGATTTTTGCAGTTTACTTCCCCCGGTTATCTTTTGATTCATTAACATAAAAAAGTGCAAAGAAGAGAAAATAGACCAGCAATACTTTTGGCCTAAGTCCATTCCGCGCTTTGAAAGTTGATATATTTTTATTTCGGTTTCCTTTGTTAGTGGCGTAGACATAGTTTAGGGCGTGTCGTACCTAATTAACTCGCTACCGTTTCACTCACTCCGAAGCACAAGTCTATTCGATTGAGTTTTACAATCCTGCCCCCAATCAAATATAGCGAAATTATTTATTGCGTTTTCCTTCCGTGTCCCCGCGAATAAACTCGTCAATCCAAAAGGAAAGGAAAAACAAAACGTCGTGCTTCCCAGCAACTTTACCAGGACAGAATAATGCCGGAGTGGGCAGAAGTAACTAGGGAAAACAGGGTGAATTGATTGATGGTAGTTATGAGTAAATTCACGTTTTAATACAACCAGTGATTTCGCAGCTCGCGATCGAACCAGCCACAGTAGCAGCACTGGAGGTAGCACTAGAAGCCGAACAGGAAACAGAACAAGGCAGTTCCGCGTCGTCATCCAGTGAGTCTTCGTCACCTTCCAAGGGTCTATCGCCAGGTAGCGCCATAGGAAATCCACAGAACCATATGGAGGAACTAAAGGATGCCAGCATTCACCATACGGCCTTGAAGCTGTCCGAGGATATCAAAGCCATGAAAATCTACGGCAGTTTATACAAAATGGTGCAGGTGGGATTTCTTCCTTCCTCGATAGATTGTGTAATCGTTATGCATTTAGTATTTTTGGGGGTACTCTTATTCTCTTGAACGTAGAAAGCTTGGTGGCATTCGGTAGGAGTTTGTTTTAGTTAGTGTGTGGTTAAAAACGCTTATTCATCTGTTTGAGAGCTGGTTCATAGTAGATTATTGCCCTTGGTTACACACCACGTTGTAATGTTGTTGACTGTTGCTTCTTAGTGGGCATTAAGCATAGGTAGTGAAATCGATATTCTTAACTTGTTGAAAATGTTGGTTGACTGGTGGCGAACATGTAACCTATGTTCAGATCTTTTGGGAACATTCATTCCACAGTTCTAGGAGGCAAGTAAAATCACAAAGTTGATTATGACTTGATCCATGGGCATTACAACCACGTTGTAATGTTGTTGACTGTTGCTTCTTGTTGGCTTCTTGTTGTGGCTTACGCTGAAGCTTTCTCAACGACAGCCATTACCTCAAAATTTAGATTTGATATAACTCAGAATCTGTACTAGATATTGGATATTTAATCACAACAGTTTATATGATTACTTGCTGTGAGCAATCTGGTGTAGTTCGATTTGATGTCCATTCACTAACAATCGAGATTTATCACTTTGAAATAGCGAGGTAAATTTGTGAGAGAGAGACATACAGAGAACAGACATCCAAGCTGGAGTGCCCTCCGTGTGTAAAATTCTGTAACTGCCATTTTAAAATAACAGCTTGTTTCCGTTAGTTTTGGTGAATCGTATGTTGATGGCGCCACCTACGCGCCTTGAGATTTGATAGTCTGTCAATTTTAGTTTGGTGAAACCTAGACTAGGCGGCGCTGATTTTCCAACGGTTTGCTTTTAAAAATTTACACAGTAAATTGGGGAAAAAATGCTCGAGCCTGGATGTCTGTTCCTCTGTGATAAAAGATAGGAAAAAATGCACGGAGCAGCAATTCGCCTTAAGCATAGGTTGTAAAATCGATATTCTTAACTTGTTGAAAATGTTGGTTGACTGGTGGCGAACATGTAAACATGTAAACATGTTCAGACGTTTTGGGAACATTCATTCCACAGTTTTAGGAGGCAAGTAAAAACACAAAGTCTATTATGAATTGATCAATGGGTTGCGTCACTCCTTATATATTGTTTACCAGTTCACAAGGCAAACATTGTACTACCTAACATTATCACGCATACGGTACATGTAACAAATATTTGGTCATTGATCAAAAAGTCTGATACAAGCTTTAGATAGCACATCTACATTTACTAATTGACAGCCTTCGATGCGTTTTACAGTTTGCTTAAGTATGATTTCAAGGTAAGTACAATCATGCTATGCTATGCTATATAAAGTTGTTCAACCAGGTTTAAATTGCAATAATGTGCCCAGCTGTAAGGTGCCATAATACAATTTACATATATCGATTCTTACATCGTACAGTTGAAGGGACATTCTTTATTACACATCACACTTAAGTACGTAAAAACATCGTTCAATTTAAGAACGTAAAGAACATCGTTATTAATCATGCATCTACTATTCCATTACTGAATTTAAGCAAACTCAACAAATTATGCTATTCGATGCATATAAAAAATGCTCTAGATCAACGATGGCGAAATGAAAACGATGGCGAGTCAGCTCCGGAATGGAGACGAAACGGACAAGAGACCATCCTTGAATTGAGTACGCTGGTTTTAAAAAGCTTATCGGTTATTCTCCTTAACGGAAAGGGCATCATTAACACTTAGCACAACGATATGTTGTTGCTCCTCATTCCAGTTTTTTAAAACAAGATTTTAGGCAATGTAATAATTTCAATTATTGACATTTTGGTTACTAGTTGACAGTGCACATCCGTGCAAAGTCTTTCCGAGGGATGGTGAGATGGTGCTTCTTGCAACTGTAATCGTAATTTTTATCGTAATGTAGTTATACTTAATTATTTAAAAATAGGTTCTGTGCACCAAAACTGATTTTGGATTTTGATTCTATTTTTAATGCAGATTACGAAAATACATTTACCTGTATACCCCTAAAATACCCTATTGACCTGTCAAAAACTAAAGCTTGCTTCAGATAGAATTGAAACAAAAACAATTGCCTGTATTTCAGTTATTTATTATTGAATTCAAAATCTTTTATACAAATGTAGCGTTTTCTTCATACTTTTAAGAAAAAATACGGATAAAATTATTCGTCACGGTTTCGAAGGAATTCTCGAATTTTTCCTGTAACACGGCTCATTAGGCGGCGCACACCTTCTTCGTCCATCGTTTTAGCTATCTTATTCCACCAGGTCTTCATCTGATTGATGTCTTTGACAACCTTTCCCTTTGCCTTGAGTCTCCTCTTCATGATTGCCCAGTATTTCTCAATAGGGCGGAACTGGGGGCAGTTGGGTGGGTTAAGGTTTTTTCGGAACAACCTGGACCCCTTTCTCTGCATACCATTCTTGAACGACTTTGCTGTAATGACAGCTTGCCAAATCTGGCCAAAACATTACGGGATGGTCGTGGGATCGAATGAACGGCAAAATTCGTTTTTGGAGACACTCTTTTTGGTATAGTTCCGACGTCATTGTCTTTTCGTTACAAACTTTCGTTTTTTTGCCACAGCGGCAAATGCCCTTCCAAATCATGAATTTTCGTGCAAATTTGTCGGCAAAAAAAATTTAAATTTGGCTGGAACATCCCCCCGAGCCGTTGCCAAGTAAAATTTTTGACCTGGGATTTGCCCGAAGTCAGCCTTGACATAGGTTTCATCGTCCATCAGAAGACACCCGTCGAACTTGGTCAGCACCTGGTCGTATAGCTTCCGAGCACGGATTTTAGCCACACTATTCTGTTTTATGGTCCGATTTGGCTGTTTGCTAGCTCGATACGACTTGATTCCTTCCCGGAGTCGAGTTCTCCTCACGGTACTATGGGCAGCACCGAATTTTCTGGCCAAATCACGGTCCGACAGATTGGGATTCCTCTTAATCGTCTTCAAAATCTTACCACGCAGTTTCCGGTCGACAGTTCCACTCCGACGATTGGCTTGAGGCTTCCGAATCGTCGTCAATGTTTTTTTATACCGTTTGATAACGCGCCATACGGTATTTCGGGGCAATTTCAGCTGTTTAGCTAGCCTAGATGCAGACCACAATGGATTTTCCAAATAACTGTGCACAATTTTTTCCCTTCTTTCGGCTTCCATGTTGATTGTTTACAAAGTACAGTCGATTTGCGGAATGTCAAAAATACATACGTGAAGCTGACAAAATTCCCGACACGTGGGCGCCAAATCCGTCCACCAGGAGCGCCACAATATGAGCAAAAGTTTGTTCCAATTCTAACTGAAGCAAGCCTTAATGTCACACTTTAGCTTTTAAAATATGCATAACTATTTCATTAAGCAGAATTATCGTTATAATATGACGAATGTATTTCGACGCATTAATTGGGTTGTTCAGGGGAATTGCACATTTTAATCTCTACCAACTGCGCAACATGGAAATCGTTAACTTCATGTGCTCTAGTAGTGTAGTTAGATGTTAGTAGATAAATCGTCTTCCTCTATTAGTAGTCGAAAATACCGTACCGAAATCATAAATCCCGAGCTGTTTGTTGTAGGCCTTCTTGTATGTATTTCATTAGGTAGTGTTTAAGAGTATCTTACATTGCTTGAAAAACACATTTAAAGTGAGCCAAAACCGTTCAAATATGACCTTTCAGAAGCTCGCGTGCTCGCCCGAAGTTGACAAGGACGATATGAAGCACACTCTCGAGGCTGCTATCAAAGCGAACGGTCTGGAAACCGAGATCCGCAATGTTATCTATCATTTGATTAGAAATTCGCTCAAGACAACATCGAAGCCGTCGGTACCATCTAGCGATCCGTTGTACTACCTGCGACGAGCGGGCATCCAGTGGGAAAGGCGCGTACGAAAGTCTCTCAACTCAATGTTTTCGGAATCAAAGGCTCAACTGCAAGGACAAATGCGTACGGCTACGGATCGGGAGGAGATTCTTGGCAAATGGGACGAACTAAGTAACTACCAGATCGATCTGACCAACTACCGGCCGGTATACGCTCCCAAAGACCTGCTTGATGTGCTTCTCTCCTTAAAAGGCCCCGTCAAACAGGACGAAACAGAGTACAGAAAATACTTCCGCTTCTCGTCACAGCAAATCGCCAGTAAACTTAAACTTATCAAATCGTTTTTCAGTTTTCTTCCAAAGTGGGAATTTTCGCACATTTCTCTTCCGGTGAAGAATCTGTTCGAGCTGCGTGTGCACTTTTCTGAATTACTTCGCAATGACAACAACGGAAGTGGGACGGATTGGGCTGTCACATGCCAGAAGATTCTTAAGACGCGCCATGCCCCTCTCTGCCAGCAAGCACTGAAAAAGGGCATCACACCCCCTCCGCTTCGAGGACATCTGTGGGCCTACGTACTCGGTAGCCAGGTGGAAGCGCATGTAAGCCTCTTTGTGGTTGATCATTAGGATCGATGAGGTAGGTGGGCAGGGGTTTGCATAGCTGTTAACCGGGTATGGTGTTCCTATTCTTTCTAGCACACCGAACATTGGGAGAATTTGAAGCAATCTGTACTGACAACGGAGTCGATCGTAGACAAGTTGGTATTCAAGGATGTTCAGATGACTGCTACCAATGATGATCGGTACTTTGTATTCGAGGATGTTCTCTATCAGGTCGATTGACGAAGAACAAAATGGTTTGAAGATCCTATTCAAAAACTTTAAAAATTGTAGATTATGCTTTGCTTCAGTCGCGATTCGGAAATCAGTCAGATGATCCAAACGGAGTTTTCCAATTCGGCGAAATTGAAGCAATACGAAGGACCGGCCTGTGGGTTTGTACCATTTCATGGAATTTGTATGCTGGCAGCACCATTTTGTTACCTGTACGATAATCCAGTTTCGCTGTATTTCACGTTTCGTGCATTTTACGTTCGCTACTGCCACCGCCTCACTACGATTAACACCCATCCACAAGGAATCGTCAGTTTGTGTCTGCTGTTTGAGAAGCTTCTGCAGACCCACGAGCCTCAGCTTTGGTCACACTTTCGGGAGTTGCAGATTCAACCGTATAACTTTTGAATTTTATTATAACAGGACATAGTACATATCTCTTTTCCTTTTCAGCATCCGCGTTGTATTCAAGTGGCTTATGCGTGCTTTCAGCGGTCATCTTCCACCGGAACAGTTACTGATTCTGTGGGACCTAATTTTGGGTTACGATAGTTTGGAAATTCTGTCGCTGTTGGCGTTGATTATTTTAAGCTTCCGCCGGGAGAGCCTGATGCAGGTAGTGACGCTGGAAAACATCGAAGCCATACTGTCGGATTTATCTTCGGTCAAGGTGCTACCATTGATACAATTGACGTTGTCGCGAGACTGAGTGCTACGGAACTTTTTCATGCTGGAAAATGATTGATGGCAACTGAATATTACCGTGTTTTTTTTGAAAATAAAATTTAGATGGTGAATATTTGTAAATCAAACTATATAATTGACAATTGTTCGAATTTTAAAGTTTGTTGTTCCTGAGGCCTAAATCACATATCTAGATCAAAAAGATTATAAAATCTGTTAACATGAATGTTCTAGAAAATGAACAAGAAACTAATGAAAAAAAATTCTACGGCAAACGTTCCCTTTTTGTTATGAAAATGTTAATTATACAATAAGAATTATGGAATTTCCATAGGTGATAGTTGATGGAATCCACAAATGGCCATCATCATGGCGGATTTGCATCACAAATCTAAGATACTTCAAAGATCTCGCATGGATTACCTTAGTAACATTTTCTCTGCACTGCTGCATACAAGTAATTTTAACTTTCTGTATAACATAGGAATGGTTTCTGAGATTTGTGCCATCAGTAATGCACAATAGCTGATCCAAATCAGCCATTGGGCCATTTATTACGTGTGTTTTTTCACGGGTCAAAATGAATTACGGTGAAAAAACTCACGTGTAAATCAAATAGGAGTCACTGTATTTATTACGGGTGTCACGGGGAAAGTGGGAACCGTAATAAGCCCAATTATAGTGGCTAGTTGTGGATTCCATCTACTGTTGTTTTAACTGTATTTTAAATCACTACTGTAACAGGTATTGCTCCATTATATGTACACAGCATAAAGTAATAGCAATTCCTCGAAAATGGCTAAACGATAGTGAAAACCAACAACAGCAACAGACACGAGACGGTCATCTATATATTGATAATACATGTTTGTTGAACTGATTTGATACATACAAGAAACCAGTGTTGGAACAGCTTAGTATCGTGTACATATAATCGAGGTATGCCTGTTGTTACTATGCTGGTAGGATATACTTACTAGCTTAAAAAAGTAATGGTACCAATTTGTGTTGGATCCTAATTCTACAACAGAACAAGTCACAATAATAATTTTATAGAAATAAAATAAATACATCTCTCTTCACGCAGAAATGAGCACAAAGAATTGAGCACCTTTTTATGAAGCAAGATCGCCACACCACACACTTATCTGTCTGTAACGCTTCTAGTTCTTAAGAGAAACTTTCCGTGGTAGTTAAGAAAATTTCCCATAGTATAAAAAAAAACTATTCAGGGTTATTCTGAGCGGCGCGTGAGGTGAAACGAATGATTGTTACTTATAACCCGTTCACAATACAACCTTTTTTACTTGATAGAGTCTGTCTTGAAATCAATGCATCAATAGATTTAGTTTTCACTGGAAATAATATGTATGACATATTATATCAAGATATTCTATGGAGGAATCCAGATAACGCAAAAGTTAGGTTATGCGTCTTAAATGGCGCTCGTGAAAAATGGTTTTTCGAGCTGTCTAAGCAAAGTAATTGATGATAAAAAGAGCAGAAAATTGTTGATAATGACGATACTGACCAATTTCATACAGCTTAAAAAAAGCCAGAAAGTTACTATCATTTTTAGATACTACGATGTTTAATCACAGAGAACAGGCATCCAAGCTGGAGTGCCCTCCGTGTGTAAAATTCTGTAACTGCCATTTTTAAATAACAGCTTGTTTCCGTTAATTTTGGTGAATCGTATGTTGATGGCGCCACCTACGAGCCTGGAGATTTGATAGTCTGTCAATTTTAGTTTGGTGAAACTAGGCGGCGGTGATTTTCCAACGGTTTGCTTTTAAAAATTTACACAGTAAATTGGGGGGAAAATGCTCGAGTCTGGATGTCTGTTCTCTGTGGTCTAACCTCACTCTGATTCCTCAATACCACGCAATATAATACAATTATTGTCTACACCTTCGACATACCTACACAGGTCTACAACAGTTTGGTTTAAACAGATTGTAGACCATTTTTACAAATGGCAAAATTACACATTAACTACACAAAGCATTCAACTCTCAGTTTGCTTGAGTCTTCAGTTCACGAGAAATGGACATACAACAGTAATTTGTATTCTTTTTTTTTATATGTATGGGGCTCTTCAAATAATTAAAAAAAAAAATAATAATAATAAAAAAAATTGTTAGAAACAAAACCAAAACAAAATAACAACACGCCCAACCAATAATGTTTATATCTAGGGACTTTTTTCATTAGGGCGAATCTAACATTGAGAGACTTTCTTTGATTACTTTCTCTTTCATTCATATTCCAATCAACTTTACGTGATTCATTCTATTATTTGAAGAGTATGCTAGCCAGCACTGTTGTGTGTCGATCTGTACTTTAGAATCCCTCGAAAGTTTTATAATGGCGCTGTAATAAATGAAAGAGAGAGAAAGACAGGAGAGAATCTCGCATTGATAGATTCGTCCTTTTGAAAAAAGTTCCTAGATATTATTTTGCAGTTGAGCGTGCTGGGTTGGCTGAGATGTTGGGTGGACCACCGTCACTCTGCGTGCAAATCAAATAGGAGTCACTTAACTCGATTGGACAATTGTCACCTTGTAAGTGGGAACGATTTGTCTCACTTCATTCGCCGTGCATAATAGGCATTATAAATTACAGAGATAAATTAGCCTGAACGAAATATCTACATTATTCTCAGATCCAAAATCACCAAGCTAGGTTGTCGCCTACTCACACACTCACGCGAAACCCGCGAATATAAGGAAGAAAATCTTCGTCTAAAAGCAAGTTCACACTCATACCACTAGAATCGAGCCCTCCATTGGCAGAATAAACCCAATAGATGAGATCGAAGAGCCCGCCCTCGTTCCGCGTAATGTTACAATAGGGAGGAGGCAGTCCCATGCTCCCTAGGGTCCTAGGACCTAAATCGTTTCACTCGGGTGCCCTGATGGTCCCTCTTTTTCCTCGTTATATGTTATGTAATGAATACTTAGTACATTTGCCGTGGTCATTTGATTGCCTCCTTGTTTTAGAATTTTTTGATGAAAGTAATATTAGTTAGGGTTATATACCGTTCTTTACCTGTTGCTTAATTTTAATTTTGATGTAGGTCCAGGTAGTCGTGACGGTGTTTCTGCTTTTGAAGAGCTGGCTTTAGTAGCGCAGACTCATGATGTATGTGCCATATGGTATTGCCCGCGGTCATGGGAAAGAGAAGACGACAGGAGAAAGGAGAGGAGACGACATTAGTAATTGATAACATGCAATGATCATGAAAGATATGTGAGATTTACACTTAGAAGCTGTTTTTAAAGTCAATGTTTAAAACAGGAATTAAATTAGTTTGTCACAATTATACACTTACTCATAAAAAAATATAGAGCATCAAAAAATAGATTAACAAACTAGCATAGTAAATAATACAATATAGCCTAACAGTTCCTGTTCTTCATTCCTTAGTTCAAAATTAATCGGTCTTGAAAACAATGGATTTGGAAACTAATGGCTTTTTTTTCGTGTTTTGACCAGCAAAAATAATAATAAATAATTGACCAGCAAAAATAATAAATCAAACTCCTTGCGTGTTAATCCTTTGTTTTCAAGTAGCATGATTTCTGAGTAACTGAAGCAATAACCTACAAATATAATAATTTAAAATTGATGGTAACTGTTATATAAACAGAGAAAATGATTAATTTTTACAGATGCGTATTACTTCCACTCGCCTTAGTAAACAGAAACAATGACATTGTTTGCAATATTTCATAGAACAGACCAGCTTTAGGCCGACATTATGCTTAAATTGACATCAAATATCACGTGTATTTATGTAAAATCTTGCGTTCCAAATGTATGCATCACACGGAAACGATTGGCGGGTTATTGAAACAACTATCTCTATGATTGATTTCTACAATAAACTCATTATTGATTCAGCGTATTTATTACAAAACAAATTCATAATTGTGTGTGGGGGGGAGGGGAGGGGGGGGGGTTGAATCTAACACTGACCGGCCGGCAGCGGTATTATGGATGAAACAATCATTTATGTGACCATTGAATGCAGTTTTAATACGGGAGTTAGAAAGTGCCAGTTCTATTGCAAATCCAGCAACCAATTTCAGAACGTCTGAAGTCATGCCCATTTCGAGGTTACTTCCGCATGTAAACATGGCCGTATTCATGTGGATAACGGTAAAATAAACACACTTCCAGGTTCAAAAATAATAAAACCTGGCGTAAAGTTATATAAGTCCCGCTCTTTTGGAATTGCGTTGTTCTCTTTGCGATAGACTCTTCGTATTTGTTTGTTGTATTTTTCTCTTTATCAGGAGTGTTTTATATGAGTGATCTCTTTTATTTCTTTTCCTTTTTGTGGTAGGGTAGGGAAAGGCTTCAGCTCTCAGGGACCTTGTTCCAAACAAGGGGTAAACAATAACTTACAACGCTCATTTTTTGCAGTGTGGCTTCATTTAATGAAGCTTCATACTGCAAAAAATGAGCGATATAGGTTAACGTTTACACTGTGCTTGGAATAGGGTCCTGGGGAGCTGAAGTCGTGGTCTACCTTATTATAATTTCACACACAATTATTTCAACCAATTTCGAGACGACTTGTATTAGGTATTATCTAGGTATTGTATGAGGTATTAATAAATTATCTGGTGTCATAAACGATTGATTCAAGATACGAAGGAATTCTGCTAGCTGGAGTGAGCGATTGAGAATATCACATGCAAAAACTGATGACAACTGCAGTCATACCATCAGGGCTAGGGACAACTAATTTTACCATTTCTGGATTTACATCAAAAACTCCAAACTCAGCAAAACCAACGGGAACTTCACGTGTGCTTTCTTCGATATCCAACATTGAAGCCGGGTTCATTGTTAATGCGCATGCACAATGCTTCGCAAACAACTAACTTGACTTTGACGTCGTTTTGTTTTTCGTTTGCTAACTTTTAAAGTGAAGGTCGCAAAAATATCAAAATTGGCGCTATCTTGACCGATTGGCATCTCCACCTCATATATTTGAAGGGGGAAGCCCATATGGCATAAGGTCGTTTAGCATAAAGTAATTTGGCATAACAATAACTTGAGCTTAGTGGTCATTTGGCATAATGTCATTGGCATAGGCTTTAATCCCTAGGAATATTCCCTTCTTTTTAAACAGGCTGTTCTTCAAAATGTGGCATTCATAGGTTTGAGCATGAGCATGATGAGCATGATTGACCACCCACGGATGCTATTGCCGTTATTGCCAGATCAGCTGTATTTACACAAAGAACCAACAGATGATGTTTGGGACTAACATACATCTTCAATGTGTAAAGGGCTTCAAATGGTGAGTTGACAACTTCGAAGGAGGGTGCGACCGACCTCTCGTCCTCACAAGTTCCTACCTCACGCCTCCACGAGTCATATGATCACAAAAGACTGCCAGCTGAAACATGGAGTCGCTGGTTGGCGTAGCCTGGGCAATGTTGTCAATCTGACAATAGCGAAGTGAGGGGGTGCGACTGAACATCATGTACCTTAAGTCATATCGCATATTTTCCATTTTCAATTTATTAATAATTTCAGCACGCATTAGAATCATCGGCATCGAAAGCTCTCAATTAATAACTGTGGAAGTGCATTTGGAACACTGAGTTGAGAGCAGGCAATAAGCAATTTGTGAAAGCAATAAGCTTGAAATGCTATATATAATAACGCTTTAGAATCATCTGCATTCCAAAACCATGTAAGAGCCTAGAGCAACATGACAGGCATCAAAGGCTCAATTTGTTTGTCAGCATTTCAGCATAATATTTGATTTAAAATTGCACTTCTAAACTTCAACTACTATATTCATAAAAGACTGGCATGTTCTTATAAGCAATGTAGGATTATATTTTAATATTGTGTTTAGTGGTATTATGGTAACATAGCCATTATTTCAGAAATCATCAAACCGGACTCTTCGATCACTCCAATTGCAATCTTTGAAATGTTACTAAAACAGTATAAAGAAAAATATTACAACATGTCTTATAAAATAATATCTTTTATTGAAATTTTATCTTTGATATTTGGAATGATCAATTCTGTTTTCAGCTTTTCCAGGACTAGAAGGATATTAATACATATCTAATTTTTATTTATTTTTTAGTACCAATCCATTGGATGTATCATTTAAGTTTTAAATTTGATTAAATTAACATATCCTAATTTTTCGTGTACATACACTATTTTTTTTTATGTGTAAAATTTTGTTTATTTCGTTGAGTTGCTTAAAAACTAATCACTGTACAAATTAATCACAATTCAACTTGTAAGTGGAAATCCAATTCGTCTACGTCTACAACGTTATCACAATCAATGACAAAGGTGACTAAATTTATAAAATGTTTGAGGATTTCTGTTTTCTGTTGTCTTCCTACAGTTTCTAATCTTGGATGAATCAGTTCCGCGAACGAGAGATTCCGACGTTCATTCAGGAAAGTCGCTATCACTCTCTACAAGTGCGACCAGGCCGCCATCACTCGAGGACACTCACTCAGTTTATTCCTCAGAGATTCGGTTGCTGCATTGCAGTGTAAACACTGATCGTTGTCCGCTCGTCGAATGGTGTGCCATAGTTGTCTGTGCTCAACTTTTTCGTTAACGAGCAAGTACCAGCTGCTACGTTGGGCTGACGGCAACTTTTTGCTTAAACTAATAAACTAAATATTAAATAACACATAACGGGGGAAACAGAGGGACCATCAGGGCACCTAAAACGATTTGGACAGGGAGCATGGGACTGCCTCCTCCCTATTGTTAACATTTCGCGGAACGAGGGAGACCCCATCTATTGGGTTTATTCTATCAAACGAGGGCTCGATTCTAGTGCTGTCTGTGTGACCTTGCTTTTGGAAGGAGATTCTTTTCCCTATATTCGCGAATTTCGCGTAAGTGTCTCTGCTTACGGGCCCGCCCAAACGTTTTTGGCCCTTCATACAGGAGCTTGATGATCACAAACAATAATAGAATCCTGATCAAATTGTTTTTCAGATTATTCCACTGCTATGGAAAGTTACCTTGCTACAATAGATGGTAGTATTATATCATCATCATCATCAACATACATCTTCAATGTGTAAAAACTGGTGACCTATTATGAAGCACTACCGGCGCCGGCCGTGCCCGAATGCTGGTCAAGTAGGGAATAGGAAGGAACGTGTTGACATGATACTCGCTTTTAAGGAAGCCGAGAAATCCTCTGCACTTCCACGAGAAATCACTGGGATGGATGTTGGATAGTTGGGAAAAGGTTAGCAGCAGGGTTCGTTTTGGTTAACGATACGCTGAAAGTATGTAGCACTATCCGCCAAAAGCAATGGACCGCTCCAATGTGACTGAAAAGAGACAAGCATAACGAAAAACAAAACAAAACCACATAGATAAAATATTTTAGATATTAGATATTGTCTTCAAATTTTGGTAGAAATAAATTATTTGTTGCCTGAAAAGAAACAATATTAAGAACAAAGATATAAGTATAATCCTTGTAGTCCCCCGTATGTTTGAAGGGCTTAGCCATTTCTCTGAAAAGATACTAAGAGTTATTTTTGCGGCTGTCGATGGTTGATGATAACTATGTGTTGTACATTATTGGCTGATATACCCTTGAAACCAAAAATAGCACTCGCACAAACTAGTGGAACTCGACGTTTTCGACTTTTGAGAAGCAGTGACCTTTCTTTCAACCTTTTCACCACAGCTGCAGCTCATTCACGCTTTCCTCATAACTGGCCAGACTAACAATTACAACACTGTTCCTTCATTTTTCTCCGACCGTGTTTCAACAGGATGATTATTCCTCTCACTATAAACGATCACATTTTTCTCAACACCAGAATACTTTCCCAATCTATTTCACTTATTTCTACTCGGAATCATCCAGATACTTAACAACTGTCAACACTTTTTAGTCGGGGTCAAGTGACAGAATCCGAAAAAGGAAAACAAATTTCCCACCGCCGTCGTCGCACTTACACACTGAAATTCGGTTCCTCGCCCGAACGCATTATTCACGACACGACGCACGCGAAAACTACGGCGGGACGTCGTCGACGCGGTTTTCCCGGCACACTGCTTTTGTCAAAAATTCGAAGGGAAAAACTTCCCCACAGCAGCAGTTTGATCGAACAACTCGATTCCTGAATCCAACACGAGACGCCACCACACTGTGCAATTGTTTGAAAACAAAAAGAGTAAAAATACTCACACCAAAACAACGTCTGCTCCCTACAAGGTAATCCAAGCACCTTCGTTTCGCACACTCGCCTGTAATGATCAATGTGGCATTCATAGGTTTCAGGGTTAAAATTGAAATTTGAAAATCAATTGTTTTCTTCTCTGCTGTTGAACTATGAATATTTGGATTGACTAAAAGTATATCTGGTTTAGTTATGTTTGTTCATTTGATACCGACAGAAACGCAATTGTCACAACTAGGCAAATAAGGAAAGTATTGTAATTTCCCTTCTTTATTAATTAGGCTGTTCTTTTAAAGTTTCTTAAATTATATTGCATTCTATGATATAATTGTTACCATACATAATTTATTTTTCTTTAAAATTAAAATTTATGTGCCAAAACCATAATGCCAAATGGACTCGGTCAATTGGTTTGAAATGGATCTAATTTTGTATCAGGTATATAATAGTCTTAACTGTCATAATGCCAAATGTTTCTGATGAAACTTTAGTTTACAGATTTTTATTCCAAATAATCTTTCTCAAACTGTTCGCTAATTAATGGCAAATGGCAATTATGCCAAAAGACCTTTATGTCAATTGAATTTTGAATGTCCAAGTTATGCCAAATTATAATATTGCCAACTGAACCTGGAGCAGCATTTATTTTCCGATATTTATGCCACATGGCCGTTATGCCAAATGACCGTAATATTATTATTTTTTTCTTTGTTTTAATGGCCATTATGAAAAATGTGCCGAATGACCATTGACTATCCAACATCTGATTTCAAATGACTTTATGCCATATTTGAAAATCTAAGAAACTACAAGAATTTCTCATGTCTAACATTAATAGAACTCATGCTGCAAAGAAGCATATAATTAATGTTTGGTATATGTAACCTTTGTAGTTTTTAAGATGTCTTCAAAACTTCGTAGGAGCAATGCAGATCTGCCATGGTGGGCGCCATTTTTGGATTTTTGCGACCTTCACCATAACAAAGCACAAAAAACAACAGGGATTTATTCTCAAGTTCATTTACACACGTAGAAAGGTATGATTTTTAGAGTGGCATTAAAAAATCGGTAAGCATTGCTGGCTCGTTGAAAACGTATCTTTATTGCAAGGCGTTCCATGGCACCGTGTTTTCCGGTGAAAGCTATCCGCGCACGTAATCATTTTTGTAGTTCTCCAGGCGGGTGAAACTGCATCATCACTCGCATCTTAATCAACGATTACCAAATAGGCCGGAAGCTCCACTAAATCAGTCATACGAAAATTCTAAGGTCGCTTCAATAACCTTTCAAAGGTGTGACGAATCCCGCCGGACTTGTGATAAGAGACAACGGGAAGAAGTGAAAACGAGGAGCTATTGCGTACAAGATTCTTTTGGCTGAGGCACAAATAATTCATACCGTACAAAAAAGTGGTACTGAACAGTGCAAGTTGAGGAACGTTTTTCCTACAAAACTATGAAACTCATGTCTGCAGTATTTTATATAATCTTTCTTTCTGTTTGGCTAGCATTCCCGCATTATCATAGCCTTCCTGTTCCAGAAAAAATAAACTATTTAACCTAATCATAAATTACCACAGGGCTTATTACGGTTCTCACTTTCCCCGTTACACCCGTAATAAGCACAGTGACTCCCATTAGATTTACACGTGACTTTGCTTTTCCCGTGATTCGTTTGCACCCGTGAAGTGACACTCGTATTATAATAAGGACCCACATACCAATGCATGAGATATCAATAGCCAACCCTATTCCGTCAAAATTATACTCTTTCTTGTAACCCGTAGATTCGTACGAAAACAGAAACAGGAAATATCAGCAAACATGAAGTTTCTTCCAATTCCACAAGAATACCTAACTGTTGATTCAAATGACCATGTCTATTTGTCCACTCCCTCTGACAGAGAGTAGCATGTTTGATGACTAACAACGGCATATTAATTTAGAACATAATTTGTTTTGCAGCCTTCCAACGTTCAGTTACCAGTTCTTAGGTTTGAAGCTAAGCTTCGACAGCCAGGAAGACGAGTTGGAATCTTCCATTGCTTTCAGTTCCTCGGGCGAATCCTGTGCTTCGCTAATTCCGGCTTCTTTGAGCTGCTCGATTAACTTTTGGCGAAAAATCAACTTATGGGGCCGTTTGTCCTCCTTGGATTCGACTTCGTTCTTGATTTTCAGAACAGCTTCCACGTAGGTCAAACCATACCAATCGATTTCTTCGGCGGTGTACTGGGCTAAGTAGCAAGCGAATTCCTTCAAGGCAGCTTGTTGTTTCTCTGGTTGAGAGGCTAGTTTCGGGCATCCTGCCAACAAATCAACGAGGACTTTTTTCTTTAGCTTGATGGCAAGCATAGACCGTAGATCGCAAGCCGGAGTTTTCAACAAATAGTGATCAAACCCATGATTATCATGGATTTGATCCAGCGTGCGATCGGTAACATTAACCGCCATGTATTCATTCAAAATAACACTATGGACGACAGAACGTCTCAGCACAGGTACCCAAAAATGAGGAACACGTCGTTTATATTGATTTCGCTTTTGAAAACCTTTCACGATAGCTTCTCCTCCCCAAATTCCTAGATGTGCCTCCGGAGGATCGATCAATGGCAGTGGCACGTTTTGAATTGGCGTTATCAGCCCGGTTATGTCTTCTCGTTCAAACATTCCTAGAAGCGAGACAATTTGATTACACAATTTGGCAGAATCAACATAACAGCTGACAATCTCATACCATCCTTCGGAACGTAGTGAACAGCCGCTGGTTGCTGGTTCTTCCATTCGTCCCAGAATTTCTTGTAGGCCACGGGCAGCTGGGCTCCCCATCCTTTGGTAAATTTCTTCGACTTGCGAAGCCCGTAGAGCAGATTGGCTCCCTGAACATGTATTTGTTGATGCGCAGCAGAATTTGCAAAAAATAAGATGACGAAACAAACGAAAGTGATTACCGAACAACCTTGACATTTGATGCAGCGAAAGGTTGCGAATTTTTGTTTTTCTAAGTATGTATATCTTACTTGTGGTGTGGCGGATGCCATTAAAGTAACCTTCTAATAGACGTTAATTGCCTTAGATAGAAATTATTGTGTAGAATCCCAATAAATTGAAAAATAACAATCACTCGCGTGTTAAAACGGTACCCGAACTTTTGACGTTTTAATGGAAACACAAACCTGGCCTGCAGCAGAGTGATGCTGATATGATATGATACATGTTACAGTAGCTGGCTGCGTTCGTTTCATGTTGCAGCGTAACTCAACCATACCGAGGAACATTTTAGTGTATCACAACATAGCCTGATTGATCCTCTTTATTTGCCTCTAGGTCTAGTTTCGAGAAAGCAGCCGAAGATTTAAATTTCTCAGCGTGCTGTGATGGCCCGTCCGATTTCATTTGTTACGGGAAATGCCAAAAAACTGGAAGAAGTGCGTGCCATTCTTGGGCCAATGTTTCCGCGCGAGTTACTTCCCGTCAAACTGGATTTACCGGAACTGCAAGGAGAGGTAGACGACATCTGTAAGAAAAAATGCTTGGAAGCTGCACGCCGCGTGAAGGGACCGGTACTGGTGGAAGACACGTGCTTATGTTTCAATGCTCTTAAAGGGCTTCCCGGTAAGTTCAGTCATGAATCAACGAGATAAGTGATAAAATGTGAATCTTCACAGGCCCGTACATCAAATGGTTTCTGGAAAAGCTGGAGCCCGAAGGATTGCACAAGCTTCTGGACGGTTGGGAGGATAAGTCGGCTCAAGCAGTGTGCACTTTTGCGTACGCTCCATGTGAAGATGGTGAGGTAACCCTTTTCCAAGGTCGCACTGATGGTGATATTGTATATCCGCGTGGTTGTCGTGATTTCGGCTGGGATCCCATCTTTCAACCCAAAGGCTATGATAAAACGTATGCTGAATTGCCTAAAGAAAAGAAAAACGAAATCTCACACAGGTTCAGGGCACTGGATAAGTTAAGGGAACATTTCTTGACTGAGGAAAATAAATAGTGATAGAACAATTAGAAATGCTTCTATAATGACTTAATAGGCAAACTTTTGGATTAATTAATATGTTTTTTCACATTTCACCGAAACAAACGTTCAAAATAAATTATATCAGCCGAAACGTGTCTCTATTTATTTTATTTGTGTCATTTCATCTACTATAGGATCTAAGACTAAATGATAGAGGACTTAAATTCTAAGACGACTCTAGATGTTAAGATGCTCGAACTCGATGCCTTAAGATTATTTATTTATTTATTTATTTTAATTACCAGTCTTATATCCTACAGCTTAATTGTACACTGATTTCGCTAACAAAATTTTACCAATTCTTGGGTTATGTGAAGAGCAAACCTTGTTAATGGTTCATAATATTCTACATAACCCGCAACGGTTACATAACCTAGCTATGGATGCATCACTTCGGATTCACAATACCAAGCAAATTAAACATCTTTCGAGATCCCGCGCGCATTCGGTCTTTGGTCAAAAACGGATTTCATTTATAGGTCCCACAAAATATAATAACCTACCAAGAGATTTACAACAAATAACAAATACTTCCTCTTTCAAATCAAAGATGAAACACTTCTTGCTGGAGCGAATTGTTCAATTGTTAATTTGATGTATTTATATTTTTATTGTTTTTCTTACTCTTATTCTCATTAGGTTTTCTTTTATTGTTTTCAACCGTCATTAAATGTAATGAATTTTTTTTACCAATTTTGTACATTTAAAACCCACTAGAAGCACACATTTTGTTTTGTTTTGTTGTTAAGTCCCTTTGTTCATTCAAATTTAAATATTGTCAACCATAATTAAATTTTTGTTGTTGTTTTTTTTGTAGTCTTTGGTTGATTTTAGAGTGTCCACTACCAGGGAGCTCAGTCTAGAGCTCTTTGGTGTGTGGGTGAGCGGTGGCCACTCAAAAAAACAAAAAAAAACAACACGTTCCACACAAAAAAGAAAAAAGAAGATTTTATTGAAAGCAAAAAAACTGTTCAAACGGAAATACGAATGACAAGGAAGGATTTGCTTCATCTCTACTTTCAGAGTATGAGTGCTCAATTATAATAGTCAGAATAACTTAGTGCTGAAATGAAGACCTTTTTTGAAATCCACAAGTTAGGGTTTAAAATTCAACGCATGTTATTTTACCTTCTACTATCCGATCCAACCAGGAACCAAACTAAGCGTGAAGAAAAATGGCGTTTAGATTTAGTTGAAATCGTATGCAGTGATCTATTGTAAATGAATTCATTTAAAATATTAATTTATTAAAAATATTAGAGAAGTATCAACAAATATTAATGATTGGCACTATAATTGTTGCTATAATCCTATAATTGGTCAATAAAACAAAGAATAAGAACTTTATTATGAGTTCTGTTTAAATGTTAACCATTTATTTATTAACCACAACACACTTGTTCATAAAGATCTACATTTCAGAAAAATATGACGTGAAGCATCTGCGCAGAGTTTGCCGAGGGACATGGTAGTCGAACATTGTCGAGACTCTATTGAAAACACGCTGCAGCCCTCCGATCGCACCGTTCATGCTATAATTGTTTCGGCGAATTGGCATCCTCAGCATTACGCTATTGCTCAATGCCCTTGGTTGAACGTTAATATTAATCTGCTCCAGGATGGCGCTGCAATCGATTCGGCCTTTTAAAATGTCTGCAACAAAGAGAGCCCTGGATATGTCACGACGAAACCGAAGCGGTGCAAGATCGATCAATCGACAACGACTTTCGTAACTCGGCATACGAAACGGGGCTCTCCAAGGCAACCTTCTTAACGCGAAGCGTAAAAACCTGCGTTGAACAGATTCGACGTTATTCCCGCCATAAATATAGCTCGGATTCCAGACGGCAGAGCAATACTCCAGAATCGATCGCACCAAGGAGTGATTGAGGCTGCACCAGTGAGCAAAGATTTGTAGCTGCTCTTGTAGGAGGTGACAATCGTTGATAGACTGGATTCGTAAAAAGATCTTCAGGTAATCAGCATACGAAAGACTGTGGCCTATGAGGGCTAGATTCACCTAATTGAAGAACAGCAAGAAGATCAGCGGCCCTAAATGACTTCCTTGAGATATTCCTGAAGTGGCTAGAAAAACGTCGGACATGCAATCCCAACAGCAACTGTCAGCAGACGATCAGTGAGGTAGGAGCGAAACCATTGTAAGAGACTTCCATTTACTCCAAGCTTATGGAGTTTTGCGATAGCGATGTCGTGGTTGAACATGTCAAAAGCTGCTGAAAAGTCTGTATAGATGACGTCCGTTTGCGCCCTTTTGGCCATATTTTCCATAATAAACGAAGTGAGACATAACAGATTAGTGGTAGTGGAACGGCCGACCATAAACTCGTGTTGATCTTCACTTAACTTGCAGTGGAAGAGTAGAGGGTCTATCATAACGAGCTCAAATAGTTTCGATACCGCGCTTAAAGACGAAATGCCTCGGTAATTATCCACATCTTGTTTGCTTCCCTTCTTGTGAATTGGAAACAAGTGAGCAACCTTCCAACACGAGGGAAATATGCCACTTGATGAGGAAATCCGGAACAGACGATGCAAGGGTGCCAGCAGAATGGAAATGTGTTTCTTTAGAAATACCGACGAAACTCCATCTGGGCCAGGATTGAAGGATGACTTGAGCTGCGATGCGGCGTTGGAGATCATCTCAATACTGATATCGATTGCACCGTGCAAACGTGAGTATTAAATAAGGCTGAAAATTAATTAAATGAAATTATTGAAATTTTTTTTTGTGCCATCGAATTGCAGTTACTTCAAAGCAAAGGATTTTGATTTAGTGCTTCCGATCAATTTTACAACACACTCATTACGTCAGTTTACACCGGTTACAGCGAATTGAAGTTATTTCATTTGCTGCCAGTAATTCGAAATTGATTAAGTTAATCCAATCAAGATGAGGCACAGATTATTAGCCGGCATTGAGTTACGACATGCCAAAATTACTGAGATTTCGTAAATATTGCACTTTGCGCCGAAAATTTTACTTTAATTTCAGCGCCATCATTTGCGCCACTTCGGTTGTTTGTTAAATCTTGTTATTGTCTACAGCATACACTTCTTTATGCTCTAAAGAATAGTGCGCCGAAAACGTGAACCAGATTAAACCAACCCCCGATGTGGCGCGAAGGATGACCCTGAAATAACAGTAAAATTTTCGGCGCAAGCTGCAATAATCGATTACAGAAAACACCGAGCCAGCTCATCTGTTTTGAGTTGAATAATTCATTACTGAGTCCAGTAGTTTATGTAAATTGTTATCAATTTTTCAGTCAACATAACCAGAGATTTTGGGTGTAATCAAATAAAAACTTGGTTTCGACGTCGGTCGCCTGCTACAAGTGAATACCAGTAGAATCGACTGCCATCAGTTGATTCCACGCACTCACACACTCCTAAAAATGAGGTAGCATTGCGACGTCCGTCTATTTCGATTATTCTGGCAGCTGATACCGGAAGATCCATCCTATTCATCTAGACATCGCTTAGCAACGCCAGTGACAACCAGGATGCAGCTATTGAAAAAACGGAAATTGTTTAAATGATCTCTTGCGTTCGTTTTATTTAATTTTTACCTATTCGCGTTATTTTAAAACTATTCTAAAATGAAAATACTTTTAAATCCAAAATATGAACGCTTGAACTAAACGTATTTCCCTTCGCTTAAAAAAAAAACACTTTAAAAACACTTTTACGAGCGTATTACCAACAATCAATGTGCAACTAGCGATTTGAATTTGGTTCACTGTTGTAGAACCTCTAGTTCCGAAATACACCTTGCAGTCTGCACCTTGCCATGCACTCTTGCGCTTTTCAGTACCTTTTGGTACAAGTATCAAGTTATTGTTTTGATTCGCTATGTTATTTTGACAGAATATTCGAGAGTGTATTGGTGTGAGTTACGGTCTTAGGGGCAAATCATTGAGCTTGGGACCGAGTAGTATAACCTCTTATTCTAGAAAAATTAAATAACACACAAAAACATCGAATCTACTATCGAATTCGTTTTTGAACCTAGGTTGGAGTTAGTCCCAACCTGCGATACCCGAAGCTATTGTCAGTGCAAACCACAATCCGATACGAGTTACAAAAAAAAATTCACACTGACGTTTAATACACAACAAGCCAAGCCAATTTTTATACACGATCCAGTTTGGAACTGGATCAAAAATGAATTCGCTATACGTATGACATTAAAAATGACAATAAATTACCATGGCTGGACTTGCTTGGGGTGAAAATCCTTCGAAATTTTGGTTTTGAAATAATTTTCACTATTAAAAATAAACAACTTCATACTCTCTTAGGATCTGATAAAGACCTCATTGTCAATCTTGGAAAATCCAGGGTCTATAAAATAACTTGTGATCATTGAGGAAACATTAACATAACACAAACCAAACGTATTCTCAAAACTCGTTTCAAAGAGAATATCGCCGAAGTCAATAAAGCAAACAAAGGCACTGACAAAGGACTCATCCCGAAACAAATTTCAGGTTTACAATTAAATGTATTGAAACCATACAATAGCATCTATAATACGTACAATAAATAGTTTTGTTCACAACGACAATATGGTAATAGGAGTTATTGTTTCCACAATCTAATGTCAATCGAGGCATCGCCAATGGAAAAGGGGGGGGTTGTTATGTATCTTAACTATAGGGAAAATAAAAAAAATTGAACAAATTTGAGTGAATTACTATTAATTGTATTGTTTCACAATTGTTGAAAATACTATTATATGGAGTGAATAGTAAGTAAATCTATTGTAATATCAATATGCTTTTTTCATCAAATGATAAATTTTATTTTAGATTCATGGTCGGAAATAGATTTCAATGTTATTTTATATTATTGTATTGTAATTTGTATGGTTATTTTTATCCGGCATACCCACAGCAAAAACCAACAACACACCTAACACCTCTAATATTCCGTACCCCCACCCCCCGCACGGTTTTCCTACCCAACCAATATCTTATCCTACCAACCACACACACCCTCAACCCATAAACCCAAACGCCTATTAGCCAACTCAAACACAAAAAAAAGCATCTATTACCAAAAGTTTAAAAAAGATTAAGTACATCCGCTTGCTTTTTATAATAACGAATCCGTACAACTACAAAAACCCCAAAAAACACCATAGGTACCACAGGTGGTTTCACGCACATGGACAATGTCCCCCCGCCCACGTAAAGAAAAACAAAACAACTCTTAGCCTCTAACCCCCACGACCGGTCCAAGAGCAAGCCCATTTTATTTTTTCCATTTCTTTGTCCCAGCAGCAGCTACAACAATCGTATTTCCTGTATATTACCTTGTTTTTATGCTTTTCTCTCGAACGAAAAAAAAAAGACTAAAGTTTCATTTTTTGGCATTAAAAGTAAGCATTTATTGACGTAGGATGATTTTCTTATAACCCACAATTGTGTCGAAAAATGACACCCCCCAGTATTCCCGCAACCGAAAGGGTTCAACACAGTATGAATTTTCTATCTCTTTTACTCATTCTGTGATACAATACAACATGAAGTGTGACGTCGTCTTTTTGACACCCGAGAACGACAGCAGAAAAGAGAGATGGCAAATTTTATGTTGACTACCTTGTTACAGTACATGAACTGCGACATAAGAGTTATCGCCAACGAGTGAGGAGTCAATGATGTTTCTACAAGGTCCGGGCCACCAGGCTTAACGGTATTCGTGAGCTGTGGAAATGTATAGTGGATTTGTGTTTCCTCACAATGTTTATATTTTTACACGGCACAGCTGTTTAAGGTGATGTCAAACTATCAGTTCACAGTATGGAATGTTATGATAGTTTGACGTCGGCGCTCCTCCCACAATATTTACTATATTTTTGTTTCCAACACAAGTAAACTGCCTGGTGGCCCGGACTATGTATAATCGTCATTGGTGAGGAGTGACATTGGTCTAGTGTGACAACTGACACGTCTTGATTATCGTACGAGTGCACGCAAATCGGAACGATTCAACGTCAGTTTTCCCCGGTTTCCGAAGCAGCAGAATAAGTTGCCGAATCCTTACTTTTCCTTGTTTTACTTGAGGACCGTAAGTAGATTACTTAAAAATGATAGTATTTTATTTAGTATGTTCAATTCAACAGTAGTAAATTAGGTTTCCTTTTCTAATATTTCAGGAAAAACCGCAGAATCATGACGACGGACTACGCCAAGCAGTTTATGCTACTATTGATGAACGAAAAATGTTACGACAATTACTTCGTAGAGTTCGACTTCTTCGATGGTAATAAGATTTATTTTTAGGGCGATTAGAAGAGTGTGATGTGTGGTGGCGATAAAATCTTACCAGATTAATCAAACTCGTTTTCTTTTTCTTATCAGCGGACTGTTTCAAGGCGCTCCTGAGCAAGGGATTGGGATTAGGAATTATCGCTGGTTCGGTGCTGGTGAAAGTTCCTCAGATTACCAAAATTCTGGGTAACAAATCCGCCCAAGGGATCAATCTCTTCAGTGTTTGTCTGGATCTGTTTGCAATAACGATTCATATGGCATATAGTTTTGTAAGTGGATTCCCATTCAGTGCCTGGGGTGATACCTCGTTCTTGGCCCTTCAAACTGCAATGATTGCCTTCTTGGTGCTGCACTTTGGTGGTGCTCCAGTCAAAGCTGTAGCGTTCGGTGCCGTCTATGCAGCTGTGACGTACGTTCTAATGGGAGGACTTACACCCCTTAACTATCTTCTAATTGCTCAAGGATTCAATGTTCCTATTCTGCTGCTGGGAAAACTGTCACAAGCATTCACAAACTACAAGAACGGAGGTACAGGACAGCTGTCGGCAGTAACATGCTTCATGCTTTTGGCAGGGTCATTGGCACGAATTTTCACTTCAATCCAGGAGACTGGCGACCAGATGATGGTTATCACCTATGGATGCTCATCGTTCGCCAATGCTGTAATTGTTAGTCAACTACTGTACTACTGGAACTCGGATAAGAAGAAAAAATCAACTGGTAAAACTACTCCAAAGAAAGTCACGAAGGCCAAAGCCAAGAAATCTGACTAAGCGCCTCGAAATGCGAAACATCACATCTAAAAGACAAAACTATTCCGTTAAGTAGAAGTACAAAATCGAATGCTCCAACATAGTAGGTATTTTGAGACAAGCAGAATTCTTGGTTGTTTTAATCAGTGCTATGATGTTCGTTTTTTCGTTCCACATTTAGATGTTGGTAACTGCATTTCTCTGTAGTCAGCCCAGTAAATTTTATCCCTAAAAAAATGAAGTTTTCATGACTATTGAAAATAAAAAATGTAGAAGTTAAGGTAGCTCGGTGAATATAGACTTTCTTCAATAAACGAAACTGTTAAATACTAAAAAGTGTTATCCTGCTATTGAAATTAATCCTCATGAACACAACTCAACAAACCGAAATATGCGCTTCTTGAATGGGTTTGATTCTTATGTAATCGAACAACCCTTTTTTATTCCCAAACTTAAAACCGCTCGAAACCTGTCTACGTAACGGTACATGAACCGATGTAAACGATAGACGTCCTATCTGAACTTTTTATTCCTTGCTCACACGATCAAAATATTCGAAAACGACGGTTTAAAGCTTAAAATCAAAGTTTAAATTCGTAAATAAAGGGAAATCAGAAAAGCCTTCGCTGAATATTCTTAAACGTCAAACATTTCTCTTCGAGTCAATTCCGCGACGACAATGTCTACCAAAAAAATCGGTTATTATAACTGACTCGATAAGGCCTGAAACGTCGTCAGCCATTTTATCTCGCGTGCGTCTTTTTGCAAAAATACTCCGTACTGGGTTTTTTGTCAGGTGAAAATGGAAAATATTACCGAGAGACAACAACATGAGGATGCACGTTTAGTTGAAATCTTCTGTAAGTATTTGATATTAATTGTTTAATTATATGTGCAGGCATACCAACAGTGGTGAGTCTATGGGCATACTGCACTATAGTCTGTTTTTACTGCCATGAACACGTTGAAGGTTATGTCTCTGGCTTGCAATTTGAAAATAGGCAAATGTATGAGGATTTTGCATCAATAAACAATGTAACTGAAAAAAAACTGGTTTCATTACTATGAAATTCGAAGCTAGATTAGAAGCTATTTCAAAATTCCAGCACTGCCAAAAAGAACCAAATTCCGTAGTTGCAACAGAAAAGTCAGTTTGTTTGACAGAGTTCGGTAATATTTTAGTAAACCGATGTTCGGTTTTTGCTGACTGGATTTATTTCCGTCAACCGAGTTTTTCGGTAAATTTGACAGATTGTGAGAAAGTAAAAGTTTAACGAGAACTCGGTTGTTCCATGTTGAACCGAACAGACTACCGAGCGTTCAGCAAATAAAAACTCGGTTCAAATTCAACCGAGTTCGGTATTATTTTCTAAGACCATCCCCACCGTAATCTGGGTAATATTTTGATGACAGAGAGCGTTCCTATTTTGATTTAGCCACCCTTTTTCGCACCGGTGGTTCATAAAAAGGTAACACAATAAGACTCAAATTTATCCTCGCACCGGTTTCGTTTCGCTAAATATTTCAGGCAGGGCTATTCATAAACCACGTAGACTTTTTTAGGAAGAGGGAGGGGTTTGACCAAAGTCTACGCTCCATACAAAATTTCAAAAAAATGTATGAAGAAAAGTCTACGAGGGGGGAGGGGGGGTCTGAGATTTTCAAAAATAAGTCTACGTGGTTTATGAACCGGCTCTGTATTGTTTAAATACTCTTCCGTAAAGGTTTTCGACGTTCTGGTTTGTACTAAAGATTGGATCTTGGGAAAAATCCAGCCCTGCAAAGGACTTTGTTAGGGAAGGTCCATTGATTATGTCACGCAGGAAGGGGGGAGGGGGGGGGGTTTGGGAAAACGTGACAATCCATACAAAAAATTTTGAAGGTCCATACAAAAAAACGTGTCAAGGGGGGGGGGGGGGGGTATAAAGTCACTTTTTGCGTGACATAATTAATTGACGTTCCCTTATCTTGTTGTGCCCAATTCCTTCCACGGGGGTTTGATGCACTCATTTTTTCACAACGTATCACAATAAACGTGAAATTAGCTAATAGCACTTTAAAAACAAATCGGAAGCACTCAAATTGAAATGAAAGTCTTCCAGATGAAGATGTTGTTTTAACGTTTCAACTTTTTTTGCTTACTTTTCTTCAAATAACAACGCTCGGCTCGGTTTGGTCAGGTTGTCAAATTTACGAACCGTCTGCTCACCGAGTCAATTGTCATTTCCCATCCCGGTCACCAACCACCAATGCAATGTCGAGTTGTCAAACAGGGTAAGAACCCAAGTAACCACAAGCATTATATTATTGCACTTTTTCAACCCAAAATCAACATCATTAATGCAGGATCGCATTAATTCAACAGTTGTCAAGTAATGAAGCGTTAGACTAGCTTTAAGAATGTAGTGATGCATTACCAATGCAATAATGCTACTTTAGCAATGTTTTATGGCATAACAAAAGATATAGCATTAGTTCGATCTTAGTGGGGCCCTTTTCAGCATTAATCCTACTTCTGATGCACTAGACGTAATGCATATGCCCTATATATGCATGCTATTATAGCCTCGTGGTTACTTGGGAATCTACCGATACTACTGTATTGGTGCGGTTGGTCTAAGTGTGTAAATTTGGAATTTAGTAGACTTAACAAAACTGTGCATATTAATCAGAGATGTCCAGCGTGCCTGCGTGTGTGTGTTCACTGCTATGTTTACTAAGTGCTTCTGCCATGTTTCACTTGAGTTTGCAAGGATCAGTTTAAATGCACAAATGTAAAATTAAAAAAATCCTAAACCTACAGATAGTTACTATTTCCTAGAGTCACTTTATTTAATGAAGTTGGGATAAGAATCTCAGCGCCAATATATCAAATCTCCGTTGGCCGTTTTAATCTCCGTACGATCTGCTTTTTTTGTAATTAACGACATTCCGTATCGATTTATCTAAAAAACCCGCACATGCAAATAAAATACACCACAGGGTATGAACATGTTTCTTTTTGCTGGGATTGATAATTTGCAGGAGAATGTTTTCATTTCCGAGCAAGCGACGGTTATAGTATCAATAGATATAGATCAATCTAATTAGTGCCTCGTAGCCTGTCCATGATACTGGATTCAGATTTGACTAGCAAGAACCCATTTTTTTTATTTTCACTTTTTTTGTGGCACAGCCAATCAGCTATAACAAATCGATATTTTCACTTTGATGATAGCCTTGTTTTTATGCATTTTTTCTATCACACTGGAATAAAAAAAGGACTTAAAAGTATTCATTTTTGGGATTAAAAAGTAGGCATTTTTTGACGTATGGAGGATGTTCTTTGAAATCCCTTGCGCTGAACTGGCCGGCTTGACGTGCCGCAAGGGCTCAGTAGGGATCAAGACCCGAAGCTAAGAGTCAGTTCCATTGTGGTTATATCACATTTATTAGCAGAGCAGCACATCGAAATTTTAGGTTCATTATTCTTTATATGCTATACAATTTTAGATCATCCATGGATATCCCAAGTTTTGTAAAATAATTTAAAATCAATTTTTTTTTTCTGGTGGTCATGATACATTTTCTAAGCTTTCAGGTTCATGGTGGATGTGCGGGTCCGTATACAATTGCAGCAGGACCACAATCTGCAGACACGTAAATACAAATGAAATTATTATCGTTTTATATTATAACATCCATTCACTACATTTTGTATGCTTTTTTATAAGTCATTTTCAGCTTCGCATTTATGCATCCTTGCCAATTATAGCTCATCTTACCTACGCTATGTATTTGAAAAGATAGGAAGGTTTTTAATGTTTTTTTTTAGAAAGGATCATATTCGAAAAATTCTACTTAAAACAGCACTTTCCTTCTTCATCAGAAATATATATTAATTCAAAACCTAACAGTTTACAATCATTCATTTCCTATTTCACAGACATGAGGAATCATTTATGAGTGTACAAGAGCTATAGAAAAATTCAATTTCCTAATTTTTTATTTTAGTTTTATTAAGATTCAGTAAGATTCATACTCATATGAAATTTATTTCGCCTTATTATTAGCTGTCTTCAGTTTTTCTAATATTATTATGATATTAATACACATCTAATTTTTATTTTCAGTAACATACCAGTAGATGTCATATATATCTTGTACCTACGCTTATTATGTTCTCTGACTATTATTGTGAAAACAAATTCTAATCTTAGTAGATCTTATTTCAATAGAAACTGCAACAGTGGAAGTCTTTCGATGAGTGGATGATCAGATTAGTTACGGATGTATGTATTCTACTATAGTTTACTGGCTTGCTGGTATTATTATTTTATATTTTAACGTCAGTTTATTATTTTATGTTATGATATTAAATGATGTGACATAATTACATTTAAATTCATTTCATTAAAATCGCTATTTCCGATGAGACTCACTACATAAATTATTGCAAGGAAACGGAACAGCACATCGAAATTTTAGGTTTACTATTCTATTGCTATATAATTTCAGATTATCCATGGATATTCCAAGTTTGATGAGATAATTTTAAATCATTTTTTTCTCGCAGCTACATTGTCTAAACTTTCAGGTCCACAACTGGAATTGTTATTTTCATTCTTATATTCGTTCACTATATTATTTGTCATTATAATATTCATTCGCTATATTTATTATAATTATAATATTAATTCACTATATTTTATACATTACTATATGACATTAAATATATATTGGGAAGGGAGGGAGCATCAGGGTATCACTCAAGCTGGAATTGGACAATGGAGTGGTATGACAACCGGCGTCTAGGAGGGAACAAACAGTATCATTTTCTTTATCCTACCGATTCGATTGTGGTACTGTGAATTCTACTCCAACAATTTCAGTGAGAGTGACGCGCCCTTCTTAACAAGCCATCCCGTAGAAAGCTTAATGAGTATTGCGAATTGGGTTATTCGATTTGTTGGATCGTATCGTTGGAAGGAGATTCTTATGTTCCCGCGGGTTTCGCGTAAGTGTCTCTGCTTACGGGTCCGCCCCACCGTTTTTGGCCCTTCATACAGCGTTACTGTGAATGCAAACCGGTAACTCAATTTGATCTTGCTATTAAGTGGAGCTGCATACATGACAAGGTCTTAGAAGGGATGGTGGCTACCTTACATACATACATACATGGAGGATGTTCTTTGAAATGCATAGAATGTAGTCAAAAAATGACTACCTCAGAATTACCGTGTAGCGCTTTTCAGTACCTTTTGGAACAAGTATCTTCGTTTTTGTTTTGATTCGCTATGTTATTTTGACAGAATATTTGAGGGTGTATTGGTGTGAGTTACGGTCTTAGGGGCGAATCATTAAGCTTGGGACCGAGCTTGGGACCGGTGTGCTAGTACTTCCTGAACCAAAAAAAAAATCGTTTTCTTCCTGACTATCCACCTGCTGATAAAACTACGCTATTCCATTAAATTAAGCACTCAATAAGAAAAAATATAAATTTGAAAAACAAAAATTTAACGGCATAAAGCCACTGAAGCACTGTAAATCAATTAGAAAAAAGTCACTAACTATTCACTTAAACCATAGACTAACTCTAAGACCAGTAGGTCCCGAACAAATACGATTTTTTACTTGGCTCAGTCAGTACTAGCACATCGGTCCCAAGCTCGGTCCCAAGCTTACTAATGCGCCCCTTATAATGAACTCACACGAACACACTCTCAAATCTTCTGTCAAAATAACACAGCAAATCAAAACAAAGGCGCAAATATGTATAGCAAGGTGCTGGCTTCAAGGTGTACTTCGGACTAAGGGGTTCTACAACAGTGAACCAATTTCAAATCGCTAGTTGCATATCGTTTGTTGCTTAAACTCTACTAATTGTTCTAATTTATTGTAAACACTGTCTCAAAACAAAAAGGCTAAATTTATAGCACTAATTTGAAAAGAACTAATAAACTATAGAAACAATAATAATTATCATCATCCGAAGCGGGTCACAAAAGGAAAATAGCACTTTCATCGATTACAATACTTTTCCGAATACAACTCATTCACCCTTCACTGTAAAAACAATTGGAATAAAGGATTCCAATTCCACCCGGAAACTTACTTGAAAAGGATTCCAATTTTCAAAGAAAAATTTGATCCTTATCTTTATTTTGCGTTAGGCGCCAATTGTTAGAATTAAATAGCCAGATCGTCCTTTTCCCTTTTTTTGTCGTTTTTTGGCCAGGAAACGTCAGCCAAATGGAATTTACCATGTGCGAGTCTTGGCTAGGTTCAAGTATCGTTGACCCCTATTGCTTTTGTAAATCTTCGGGTGGGATCAGGTTTATAAACCGTTTCCACATGGGAAAATGGAATGCTTTCTCCTAACAAATAGGGAAATGGTGTGCGTAAGGCTCGTGGATTTGCGCGATTTCCGATGATGGAGAAACAGAGATTTCGCGGTTTATCTGAGGAGCCTAGAACTTGACTCGTTCATTCGTTCTGGTTTGACTCGTTCACTTCGTTCTGGTTTGAAGAGGCGAAATTGGTCCAGTAGAGTTATCGCGCCGTGGTGTGAAAGTTCAGGTGAACTTTGAACAAAAACGTGAAGAATCTTCCATTTGCTCATTTAGATTTTCCCTTATATTCCCTTAAAGTTAGCGGGAGGTTTCTATGTAGGCATAGCTAAAGTGTGCATAGGGTGTGCATTAGTTGGCGGTGTATGGTGCAAACATTGGTTTTTGGATGCGACAGGTGAATGGTATGCTCATTAGATTCTACGACAGGGAGTTAGTGACTGTCCAGCGACGCTATATTTTCCCGACCGATTGTGGCAAGTTGCGAGAGGCCCGTCACATCAAACCCCGAGTCAGCGACTGTTTTCGACCCCGCTTTCCAGTTGCAAAGTTCGTCCTAGCAGTACACATGGGCCCGAGAGGGCAGCTAAGTCAATACCCGCGCCCTTGGCAGGGTGGCAACAACAAAACGATTTCTCGTACCAGCAAACAGCAGCATTTCAGCATACCTATGCTAAACAAATAATCCGTCGAATATCTTCCGACCGAATTCGAAACGATCCACCGTACCATCGTTGGTGAGGACCATAGATCCGACGGCTGTACCCCGTCGAGTAAGTCGCACAATCAACGCGTCAGGCACCGTTGAGAACAACAACAACGGCAGCAACGGCCCAGCAGCAGTAAATTCGGAGTCCGTAAGCATACGAAGAAATGAGACCTAGTGAGATAGTGAGGGAATTTTTATGATAGGCCTATACAAATTTTGTCGATAAAGTAGTAGTTGAATTGGAGCACAAATATAGACAAGGATGAAATTGGAGAAACTGAAACTTTTTTTTTGTCACTGCGTTGAATAAATAAGTAACCAATAATAAGAGTATTTCCACATGAGCTAAAGGGGAAGGTCTACACTCAGGCAAATAAACTTAAGATTTCATTAGGTACAACTTAAAGAGTGTACCGTTAAAAATCCGCACACACAAAATTCATTCTCAAAATTCGAGTTTTTATCCGACTATCACCAAATTTTCAGGGAGTAAAACGAAACAATTAAAGTTAGTTTTGGCATTATTCATTACATTTATTTCGCCTTTATATCCGAATGCGTAAAACTTGACTTTAACCCCAGCCATAAGGTTCTGCACGACCTCAGAATCGATAGTTTTTTGCATATTAACCCACGCTTTCTTCATTTCTTCTGCATTATTCACCACTTTAGGTGGTTTTAGAAGTTTGTTTTAGGGGACCGTTATGAAGCTCAGTATTTTTCTATTTGGCGCAGTTCCTGAGTGTTTGGGGGGTTCAGATCTTTCGGCACGAAATCGGCATCATTCGCCTTATACCACTTTAGCACGTCCTTCGTGTAGTGGCATGATTCCAAATTCAGCCAGAAGATCGTTGACCCATCGTGAGCCTTTAGGAGAGGGAGAAGCCGCTTTTGGGGACGCTTATCCAAATACACCTGTCCATTCATGGTGCTTGTGGTAATGAACGGTGTGCTCCGCTTTCCGCAAGTACAAATCGCTTGCCAAATTAAGAACTTCTTGGTGAACTTCTTCTGTGTTTGGAGGTTCTCGGGAACATCATACTTATACTTGGCAGTCACATACAGGTTTCCTGGAATCTGGTTGAAGTCCACTTTCACATATGTCTCGTCATCCACTACGCAGCAGTGTGGTTTCGTTAACTTCTGGTCGTACAACTTCAGGGCATGGCTTTTTGCGACCGTATTATGTTTATCGTCACGGTTTGAGGACCGAACCTTAAACGTACGTAGTCCAGCTCGAGTTTTGTTATTCTGCACGAAAGTCTTGCTCACGTGCAACTTTTTAGCCACATCTCGAACTGAGGCGTTCGGTTTCCGTTTGAAGGCCCCAACCACGCGTTTGTGATTGTTCTGATGGCTTTTTTTTCTCGGATCTTCGCTTCCGATCAACATTCAGACGTTCTTCGACACGTTTTATGATACCAGACACCGGGGAATTCGCGATTCCCAACTTTTTTTTCCAATGGCATGATGGACAGATCCTTATTCTCAAAGAAATCGTGCCAAACTTTTTCGCGCACGCACTGTTATTTCGTCGCCATTTTGAAAATCAACTCATAGAGTGTAAACAATACACATTAAACTATGTCTACGCAAAATTTCAAAATTAATTGAATATTAATAAACCCGACGGATAAAAAATTAGAGCAATTTAAACGGCACATTTTAAACGGCACACCCTTTATGAACGATGCTTTTGATTTCATAAGCGTAACTTATGAATGCATTTTGTTTAGCACGACTTGACACTTCTAGTCACTGAAACTCAAAAATTTGGTCCGGTGGTACTGTCAAACGTGTCAAACCGAAAAAAAATCTAGAGTATCTTCTTGAAATGGTCGCAATGCGGATATGACATCCCAAGTAACAATTTTAGTTCTATTTCAGCCGTATAGCACTCCTCCTGGCTTTGTTGATAAAACTACATCCAAAACTGTTTTGTCTACCAACACCTCCTCTATGCTTCTTTAAAGCCGAAATTTGTACAAAATGGCCCACTCTATAGACGGTTGTGAAAACAAGTTAATAAAACCTTTATGAGAACATAAAGATTTTGAAATTGTTCTACTGAAAGATGTTATGACCACTTGAGAACCTTCATAAAACCTATTGGCTGCCATTAAAACCAGAATGTGGCCAGATGGCCACAGCTGTCAAAATTCACTGTGAAATCGAGGTTGGTTTTTGTTGTTCTGCTGTGTTCCATTCTCTGCGCTTCTGATTAATTTAACAGTAAAAAAACAGGTCTAGTGTTGCAGCAAATTTTGTTTGATAGCAAAATATCCAAAACAAATTGTGTTTTCTACAGCGTATTATGCTCCAAATTATATGCGCAATTATTTTTATGGTGAGTATTGGCACGATAAGAGCCGAAAATTAATGCGCCTCGGAAATTATGCGAATTTACAATAACATAAATCAAATTAAAACAAATACATTCGATAAATTAATCATGAATTTCCTGAAAACTGCTTGGAGTTGGATGAGATTATCTAAAAGAATGCCGAAATTAGTCTCCGATCTGTAGTTTATTTGCATGCCATTGAAAGTTTGGTGCATTTATTTTTCCACATTTCAATTATTTCTTATATTTCAATATGGCGATTGGAAAAAAGCACAGTTTTGCCATAAAACCAGTTTCTCTTCTTAATGACTATTATAAAACTATTTGGTCTTATAGTGACTTACTCCATTGCCAATTTGCCGTTTAATGCATTTACTGGAGGCAAAATGGTTTTATAATGCTTTTTTTACTGACCATAATAAGATAAAATCAATGAGTCCTAAAGCGGCATTTCAAAACAGCATTTTACGAGTTCATAAAGTCGAAATAAAACCTTTGATAGGAGTAAAAGGCATTTGAGAAACGAGGTTTTAGGATTGTTGTAAACAAGCTGTGTAGGTTGTCGATAAACCTGACTAAAATATGGAACCCTGTTGGCACCTCTAGATTCCATAATTCAACCAAATTGATTTCAAGTGGCTTTCATAAAACTTCAATAAAACTTAATAAAGCAGGATGGTTTTAGTAATGTTAATTGGGATGCGATATTGTTTGCGATAAAAAATGTTAATGCAAAGTTTGTTACATTTCACATTTGTTGATACATTTGTCGTACATAAATCACGCACTGAAGGGAGGGAGAGGTGTGACAATCAGTACAAAATTTTGAATTCTACACACTTAGAAAATTTTACAGTATTCGGTAATTTTTTGCCGAAATTTCAACAGCTGAACGTTCGGTAATCCGATTTAACGGATTTCGGTAAAATTTGACAAGTTCCGGTAATTTTTTTACCGGAATACTGTAAAAATTCACCGAAATCTGGTAAATCGGATTACCAGGCGTTCAAATTTTTAATTTTCTGCCAAAAATTACCGAATACTATAAAAATTTTTAAGTGTGTAGGGACTTTTTTTATTAGGGTGAATCAAACATTGAGAGACTCTCTTTGACTACTTTCTCTCTCATTCATATTTCAATCACCTTTACGTTTTTCATTATATTATTTGAAACAATGAGAGAATCTCTCATTGTTAGATTCGCCTTATTGAAAAAACTTCCTAGAATTGCTTCATATAAAACGTTTTTCAAAGGGAAGAAGGGAGCCGATTAGCGTTTCATAAGGGGAGCGGTCAATCATCAATTGCGCAAGAGTTTCAAGGGGTCGTTCAAACAGGAAGTCACATTATTTTTGAATATGTTTTTGTTAGCCGTTTGTTTATTTCTGCAAGCGACACAACATATGGGAGGCAAAAGCGATTATTGGATTGATTGTTAAACCAGTAATTTAAAGTTCTTTGTGTAGAGAAGATTTTTTTTTGTAAAATGTAACGTCATTCCATGTAACAAATTAAATCATGTCAACGGTTTTCATAAGGAGTGTATCGAAAATAAGCTATCCACAAACTTTCTTTCAAATTATGTTGAAAACCGATATTTTATTCATACAAAAAATTGATCCTTTATTGTACGAGGTTAAACTTGAACATAATGAAGACCGGATGAAATTGAAGTTATTCCTTCACGAATTCTCGAATTTGGATCGAATGCTCTTCATCAAGTTCCGGACAAGTGTTGCATCGCATTTTTTGGACGCTTGAGCCCAAATTTTTTGAACTCCTGCATGTTCCCAGCTGCCTTACCAGTCTTCTTGAAGACCCTCTTCACGATTGCCCAGTAACGTTCGATGGGTCGAAGCTGAGGGCAATTTGGTGGATTGATATTTTTCTCAACGAAATCTATACCCTTTTCCGCAAGCCAATTGAGAGTGGTTTTGGCATAGTGAGCCGACGCTAAATCCGGCCAAAACAGTGGAGGTGTACTATGCTTCTTATATAAAGGCAACAATCTCTTCTGGAGACACTCAGATCGATAGATTTCCGCATTTATAGTTCCGGTAGTGTAAAAAATGGTTGACTTCAAACCACAGGAACATACTTGCTTGCCATACCAGCACCTTTCGACCGAATTTCTCCACTTGAATCGACCTGTCCGCATCGCTCACATCCTCTCCAACGACGGCAGTAAAGTATTGTGGACCTGGAAGGGTTTTTGAGTCCTCCTTTACATAGGTCTCATCGTCCATCAAAACGCATGCATCCGGACGCTGCAAAAGACGCGAATACAATTTCCGGGCCCTTGTTGCTGCTCGCTTCTTCTGTTCTGCACTTTGTTTCGAGATTTTCTGCTTCTTGTAGGTCTTCAGGTGGTTTCGCCTCTTGATACGCTGGATCATTCCGACACTCGTTCCTGCTTTTTTGGCCAAATCACGTATTGACATTGATTTGTTCTTCATGATTAGAGATACCACTTTCTGCTCCAGTTTCGGGTTGGAAGAACCGGGTTTTCTGCCTCTTCCTGGTAGCTCATCCAAAGAAAAGTGTTCCCCAAACTTATTAATGATGGTTTTAACACTCGCATGATGAATTCCAAACCGCTTCGCCAATTTTCGCATAGTAATACCCTTCTCACTTAGCCATGTGTCCAGAACCTTAATTTTCACTTCCTTTTCAATACGCGACATTTTGAAAACGCAGAATTTGAACCGCACAAACAAGTAAACAAAAGAAAGCTGACAGTCAAACGCACAGCATGCAGTATTCAGAGCATAAAAAACCATCACAAATACATGCGTACAACGCAAATGTATGTGGATAGTTTATATTCGATACACTCCTTAAAGTGTTGCAGAGCTCTTCATTGATTCGTTTTTGAACTAGGTATTTATAAACAAAATATATTCGTACCAGTCAAAATCTGGAAAATATACTTCCGAAAATCGATTTGTATCGAGAATTATATGAGATACCTTAAGTCGGAGGTATTGCGCGATTTCTTTAAATTTTGATTCATTTAATTTTATTGGTATTGAAACCTTCCCAAGTAACCACAAGCATTATATTATTGCTGTTATTCAACCCAAAATCAACATCATTAATGCGGGATCGCATCAATTCAACAGTTGTCAAGTAATGAAGCATTAGATTAGCTTTAAGAATGTAATAATGCATTACCAATACAAAGATACATTACCAATGCAATAATGCTACTTTAGCAATGTCTTATGGCATTACAAAAGAGGTAGCATTAGTTCGATCTTAGTGGGGCCCTTTTCAGCTTTAATCCAACTTCAATGATGCACTAGACGTAATGCATATGCCCTATATATGCAAGCTTTTATAGCCTCGTGGTTACTTGGGTTATCTGTGACTCCTCACATTCAACGGATCATTAAGATTTCACAAACATTGTTTAATCAAGCAACGCATTTTGTTATTTTATAACTTAACTCTGTTCAACTAAACTAATATTTTTCTCTCAGGTCTTACTCTAATTAAAAATCAAAAAACACATGTTACACTTGATCCAATATCTACACTACTTATATACTGTTGGAAACTTTACTTTAATAATATTCAGAAAAAAAAACCAAAAATAAATGCACTTGTTCCAAATATTGCCGAAAAACCGCTCAACCGCTTCAATCTTTCGCTTCTCACTCGAAATTTGCTCTTGAATAAACTCCTCAAACGAAGCTTGCATCCGGAAACAAGCAGCTACTTGATCAGATTGATACGAGTACAGTGACAATTCATCAGAGGTCGTTGGTCCTTGCTCCTAGAGATTCGTTCTAATATTACGTAACGTAATTTTTGGCAATTATCAACTCCCTCTCTCCCTAACGTAAATGTAAATGTTTTTCAATGCTGTAGTACCTCAGTATTATTCACAATTCATACGATTTCTATGGCCAATCAATAACCTTCAATTATTCTCAGATTCATTGGATACAATACACCGCGTGACTGTCGTAGTGTTCACAAAATGCAACGCGGTGTAACACTTTCGAAACGAACAACCGTGATTGAGGCCGCGGTTGTACCTTTGCTCGGAGGAAAGCCGTGTGAAATCTTTATTTCAATATATAAATTACTTATAACTAAAGTTATATCGTGAATTTAAAAATAGACTCTTTTGATATGGTACGCTTGCTTGTTGTTTTGCAACCACTCATGACGCAACAAAAACATTCTGTTCCGAATAGAACAATCGGTGCATCTGCCAGGGATGGCCTCAATGTTTACTATGCTGGGCGACATCTACAATTTGTAAGTGGTTACACGAAACTAAATTAATCTGTCATGTTGTGTGGGGGAGGTTTGTTGGTTGATATAGGCTAGTGGTCAAGCCCTGTAACTTCAACGTTTAAGGTTCGATTCAAGGTGGCTCCATATTTTTATTTTGTCAACATCATTCTATTTCATAAGGCAAATCAATGAAATTCATACTGTTTTATTATGGCAAACAAAAATAATCACTCAAAAAACAATGCATCTTATATTTAAGTGCAATCACCTATAGATTTGGGCAAAGTGCAAAGTTATTGCTCTGTATTGATGCGGCACTTATTTTTTATTAAATGTGGTCAATTAATCATATGTGCAATAAATATATAGTCTTTAAGTGCAAGAGCTGAATAGATATTAATTATAGTGTACATGAAATGCATTAACTTGTCCTAGCAAAAATCAAATGAGTTTTTTAATACGTTTTATGTGAAAAGGTGCATGGATTTTGTTTTTTCATAAAAAGTTTAGTATTGGATTTTTTGTACTTTTCATGTAATAAAACGAAATGAGTGAATAAAAGAGGTTTTATTTGTACCATCATAAGAACTTCATCACTTTTTGAAGATATCGCGTTCAGCAGCTCTTCTGCGGTAATGGCAAAAATACTCGGCAGATCTGAAATATTCACAATAAACACCTTTAACATGGCAAAGAAGAACATCTATAGTAATTTATTACCTACAAAAAATTCAGTGACTTCCGCTGGCAAACCAAATACCTAAACCACCACACGGTAAACTTCACTTTGCTTCTCTATTTTGCAGTTTTTTTCTTCTTCTTGAACGATAAAGCAGCTGATTGTTTTTCACGCACCGTTTTTTGTTTCGTTTTAATGGCTGGCCCACAATTGATACGTTGCGGATGCGTTGACGTAAATTTGACAGAAAACCTATGGGAAAACTGTCAAATCCACGCAAACGCATCCGCAACGTATCAATTGTGGGCCAGCCATAACTGCGAAGATGGATAGAATAGGGCAAAGTGAAAACACACTTGAATGACATTTCTCGCTCCATTGAAAATTATGTGCGGACCATTTCAGTTTCATTGGAAACGAACCTGTGTTTTAAGTGACGGGTGTTAAAAATTATGTGCGGCAAATGAAAATCATACTGGCTCACATGATTTCAATTCGAAGCAAAAATTGACCGATTTAAGTGCCAATTTTAATAATAAAAATTATTGATTTATTTTCAGTGATGAAATCTTATGAATATCGAAAGTTTATTTCGCTGAGTGTAGAGAGGTGAAGATAGATTTTTCACGTTTTCGGTCGTCTTTTTCAGACATTTGGGTCATTTCCTGGAGAGATTGGCTCTGAATCCAATCAAAGGACAGATCTTTAATCGAACGAGAATCCGTTCGAGGTGCTTGGGGAAAGGTTTTCCCGTGATGATATCGGCCGCGAATAAAATATTCTCATCGGCTTAAATCGGTTTTACGGATATTGCTTACTTATTTGCACCTTCCGTTATCTTGATCAACCAGCTTGTTTTCCTCCCATAGATTTGGGAAAAACCAGAACCCTCCCCTGAAGGGTCTCAATAAGGTCGGGTAACCCAACATTGGTAGATGGTCTTCCTCGGGAGTGGCGCTTAAGCTATTTTTACTTGTCCACGAGAAACTCGCAAGGTTGACGGGTTACAAGTAGTACTAACAACTGAATAGTAAACTTTGCAAGCAACATCACATTTATGTTCACATTTGATGCAAGTAACCCTGATGACGGTACATAAAGTTAAATAATCAGGATAAAACATTTTCGCAAACATTCGATCACAAAACTCAGCTTCCATCAATCAGCGTAACTTATAGCTCGAATAAGTAATCTGGATGCTCTACCATGAATTTTATGATGATTGCTTTGTTGTGACCTCGATGCGAGTTGAAGCCTCCCTGAATTATTACTTGAATTGATCGAAAGAAGCACCTTATCGGGTGTTATTTTCAATGTCATTCAAAATTTCAGTCAGGTTCTGCTAGAAGTCGCCCACTGTGTCAGGGTAGCACCCCAAGTAATGATGCAGCTTTCACTCTTTATTGGGGTAGTTTTCATTGTGAAAGACATAGGATGATTGCAAACCTCCAGCCAAGGCCCGTCGATGGGAAATTTGCTCTGAATCCCGCGGCGAAATGAAAATCAAAACACATATGCGATTTCTTATTGGTCCAAACGATGAGCACACTTCTGCTCTCCGTTCATTATAAACCCAATTTTACGTTTTTGCTTTTACCTCAAATGCAATGAACTCGTAAGAACCGTTGCGCATCAACATCAGCATAAGCTGGGATCGTGTTTGCATTCTTATACGTATTGGCAGACACAATGTTATGATGCAGAGATAGATTCTCATATAGCTCAACGCGGGTTTCTTAATTGATAAACCGGCATTTCAACCTATTTTGGCGAAAAATGATCCAATAGATCCAAATTCGGTCGAAAGATATTCTAACTAATCTGCTTACGTTCGTTTATAAATATTATTTTTTTCTAGGCAACCCCTCATCCATCATCAACCTGTTTCTATTGAGAACAAATGGCTGAAAATAAATTAGGATTTTTGTTTTGGGTTTGACTTAAGAATGCACTGAGCCGGATATCCATCGAAATTATATTTTAAAGTAATGTACCTGATGTACCTTCACACTTCCCCTGCCACCATCATGGCCCATCGTTTTCGTTGTCATCATCTCGCTGATAACGTCCAATCGAACTGATAAGCACCTTTGATATCGAAAGCCATTATCGGACTGCTGGTGCGCTGCTGCTGCGAATCGGCAAGTTTTGGCACCAGTTTCCTTCGTATCTGGGCCCGAGTGGGACGTTCTTTTTTCCGAAGCCGTATTCTCTTAAAGTGGAAAATCATTGTGACATAGAGAACACCGTGAGCTTATGATTCATGCAATAGAAATTTTTATTGACAGAATTCGGTGCGATAGTGCTTAGTCTTTGTGATATGGAACCGTTGTTTAACGACGCCAGCAAAGTGAAGTGAATTGAATTTGAATACCTAACACCTAGATTTGGTGATTCTCTAGAAGGAAGATGGATGCAAAAGAAGAGCTCGTAAGTAGCGCAACATTTTTTCAGTTGTAGTAAGCAAAACTGATGGTGTAATAGAGGAGCGCCTCGGAAAAAACTCACATTTTGAGTATTTTATCTTCCATGGAGGAGAAATCAATTACGATACAGGTGCAATCAACTGCCCAATCGGTGTGCCATTCCATATGTTGATGACGAATGCAATGAACGGTGCTTATCGTGGCTTGTAGATGGTGTCTAGCAAAGGTGATAAGCGAAAAGAATGAGTCGTCCATGAAGCCCAATCAGTCCAAAGCATTTCCGTGATCAATTACACTCGGGTGCACTTCCATTTTGATTAAAAATCTGTAAAATAGCAACAAACTCGGAGTGATTTGATTTGATACAGTGTCAAGGTGACTGTCGGCAAACCCCAGACAAAGTGGCATATCGATACGAGCTTGAAAATGGATTTGTTTTTCCGTGACGGTTTAAGAATTAATTTCCAATCTGTGCAGGATTATGCTTAAGACGTTACTTTTTTTTCGGCAACCTGATAAGGAATGGTGAAAATAATTATCTGAATCTTCGAGAAAGGTTCCATTAATACTTTCAGCAGATATGATCAAAAGACGTCGAATGCAGTGTTTCTCAATGGGTAGCCCTACTTTTGCTTATTGAAAACAATGAGCATAATCTCGCGTAACACGTGAAAACAGCCTATGATGTCGATCTTCACTTGTTATGTTGTTGGCTGGCACCATCAACAACTTACTCAATGACGCATGCATTTGCGGCCGCGTTTATTCGCCCAAGAGAAAATCGATAAAGAGAATGAATCACTAATGATTGTTTCATTTCTCCTGTTACGCGGAAATGATCTTTAAAAATGGAAATTTTTAAAATGGAAATGATCTTTTAAACGTTTCAAAAACACTAACATGTCGAAAGAAATGTGAGAGAATAGAATATATCTAGAAGGTTTCACTCTAATCTAGGGAAACTGCCCCCATATTAATCTCATTGTTCCTATATTCATCTTACGATGAATCAAACAATTGGGCAGTTGAAGGATCGGTTTCGTTTTCTAACAATGTTTGCTTACGTTAAATAACTACAACAAACATTACTAACTAATCCTATCACGTGTATATCGTTTTATTTCAAGTAGGATGAATTGCAAAGTGATGAGATTAATATAGGTACATCTTCCCTACATTCTTTAAAAACATAAGTTCACAACTTCCTACTAATTCTTCGAGTGTGTCACACACTTAAGGTCTAGCTCCACTTGTCCTCTAGCTGGCTGTTTGAGGAAAACATAGTTTTCGCGGGAGTTACCGAAAGTGGAAACCTTGCAAAGACAATTCGCAGGTATCTCTTAATTATACTTCCTGCAATACAGATAAACAGGCAGCACGTACCTACAAGTACGCAAACAACATTTCTTTGGGTAAAATCGTAACATCGTTATGGGAGAGCATTACGCCTCGTATATGGGTCGTTTTGCCTCAATTTTTCACTGGAGACACTTTTGGAGAACATGTTTTGTGTGATCATTTGTTGTTCTACATTGCGCTAGAAGTTTTAATGAAACGTGCGAACTTGAACAATTTTCAATAAATCCAGCCATTTGACGGAGCAGGTGGTATAGTGAGCATGGATTCCTCTCACCCCAGTCGGTCTTTGGTATCAAAGTCAGTCGGCGCCGTTGGGATTCTTTGAGACGAAAAAACTGCTCTGATCAGCAGTTGGTCCCGGCCCATGTGTTCATGTGTTCGATATGTATATGTGACGAACCAGCCTCAGGCTGAAAGTCACGTAAATACGTAACAACAATAACATCAACAACAACAAAAATCCTGCATAAAAACGGCATATGAACGGAAAATATGCTCCACGCGCTAAACAATGGCAACAAATGTATCCATAAAGTCTTTGTTGATCGAAGAAACATGTTTTAAAAATGCCGTACGATACTCCCGCAAAAATGATATGTGCACAGTTCGAAGGAAACATGCAATATTCTACGTTATCTAATTCACATATATGAAATGCCAGATTTAGCATTAATTCATGACATGTTTCATGTCAATTTAAGCCTGATATCGAAGAATTCAGGTCTGTTGTATGAAAGATTGCAAACATTTTTTTTGCTTACACTTGCTTTGGCTTGCAATTGATCAATGGGGAATTTTACGCGTGTGTTAAAATTCACCATTTTTGCCCTGTGTGCATAGTTTAAATCTAGTGGGTATAGAAAGAAGCAAAATGACAAATCGCAAGGAAGGGGACGGGGCCTGGAATTGAACTCCTGATCTTCTGTTCAGTAAGCAAACAATAGTCAATATTAAGCAAGCGATTTGAAAATGGTTCACTGTTGTAGAACCCCTTGGTCTGAGGTACACCTTGCAGCCTACACCTTGCAATACATTCTTGCGCTTTGTGGTACTAGAAAGTTTGTTGTTGTCTTTATTCGCTGTGTTATTTTGAGGGTGTGTTCGTGTGAGTACCGTTATTAGGGGCGAATCATTAAGCTTGAGACCGATGTGCTGGTACTTCCTGAGCCAAAAACGGTATCCATTTTCTTCAAGACTTTTCATCCACTGACCAACACATCGGTCCCAAGCTCGCCCCCTAGTTTAATGATTCGCCCCTAATAAGGTAACTCACACGAACATACCTTCATATATTCGAATCGAATAAAAACAGCAACAAAGATTCTAGTACCTAAAAGGGCAAAGTGCAAGCTGCAAGCTGCAAGGTGTACTTCGGACCAAGGGGTTCTACAACAGTGAATCATTTTCAAATCGCTAGTTTCACATTGATTGTTGGCAGTATGCCAACGTGGTAAGCTCCCCTTGGTGTTTATTAAAAAAAAACCTAATGTCAAACTCAACGCGGTTGACAAAACTGAGGTTGAGGAGAAGGTTGTTGCTCCCAGTCTCCAAAGCCTCTACAGAGATGAGCACTATACGTGCTCCAGCAGGACGGTGCACCAGACCACACGGAAAATGTTGTCCAAGCCTGGTGTCGGCCTTCTGGCCAAAACTTTGTGGCCTCCCATCTCCCCGGATTTGAATTCTCTCGACTTTTTTGTTTGGTACTATATGATGTCGAAGCTGAATGACTACAAGGTCAGCACCTTGGACCAGTTCAAGATGGTAATTCTCAAAATCTTGGACGAAATGCGCATGCAATCCACCCGTGCCGCATGCGACGCGTTCGAGAAACGTTTGAAGCTCGTGAAGAAGTACAGAGTTGACCGGTCGAGGAGCAGGGGGGTGGTTGGGGCTATCTTTCCAAGAGAAATGTTTTAAACGCTTCTTATAAACATTGCTTTCAATCAAATGAACCCAGAAACAAAATATTCTCTGATTTTTAAACATATTTTTAAAGTGTATCAGAACTTATTGAATACCGTGTAAATGGAGCCACACAAAAACGTTCAAATTTACATTACAAATCGTGTAAAGTTCTGTTGTAAAAGCTCGTCTTAGTTAGAGCTATTTCATGCTAGTTGCTGCTTTGTGTGGAATGAAATATAATTTTACATGCTCTGCTTATTAAATCACAATGAAAATTAGGATTTTTTTCTTTGCATAGTTAATTATTCCATAAATAGAAGCTACTCCTGATGAAAAGTTATTAATTTCACCCGAAATCACGGTACTTTAAGAGTTCCACACTTCCTTGTATTGACCAGATTTGAGGTCCACAGAAAGAAATGATAAATTTTAACAGACACGTTAAATTTTCCCTCGTTCGTTTTCAAGCCAAAGCTAAAGGGTGAACACGAAATTATTGCAACACTTACAACTGGCTGTAACTTTTTTCCCACTGGACAGAGATTAACTAAATGTTGCACACTTTTTCTTAGACGTGTATTGTTTATGTGAATTACGTAGCTGTGTGGTTTTTTTTGCGACAAAAATACCAGCTGTCCCATCGTGCTTTGGGAAAAATGCTCCCAATCTGTAATTCAACCATCTCAAGAGTATTAGAAAAGTTCAACGACCGAGTGACTGTGGATCACAAGCGCGGAAGTTGAAGGAAACTGGGAGAAGTATATAGGAAGACGTAGGGAAAGGTTAAGGGTAATTTCATCCAAAATCCCAATAATTCAACACGTGATGTTGTCAAAAAGAGCGGTGTTTCGCAAAATTACGTCCAGAAAGTCAAGGCAAGAGCTGGATTACATGAATACAAGGCTCAAAACTTCCCACACACCGATGAACGGCCTGCAAACTGTCGCCAAGACCCATGTTAGGAAGCTCTACACGGGAATGTTGACCAGCTACAGTTGCTGTGTGATAGATGACGAAACATACGTCAAAACTGACCTCTAACAAATGTCAGGGCTGGAGTTTTACACCGGAATAGATAAATTCAAAGTGGATGATCGTCTCAAAAAGAAGAAAATCTCAACAACTTATTCAAACATACATACATATCTGATTTTGCAAACAAATAGGAGAAGAGAGATTCAAACGTTATATTTTTGAAACCCTTAGCTAAGGTAAAATATTCAATGTTTTATAAAAAAATATAACATGTTTTATTTTACTCCCTGAAAGTTTGAAGATGATTGGTTGAACGGGTGAATTTTGCCGAATATTTGTGTGCGTCGCAATTTGATTCCTTACACCCTTTAAAAGCTTTCTGGAATGGCATGACACTTATACCGAATACGTTTTTGTTCAGTTCCAACCTAGTTTCGCACCAGTTCCAACCTAACTGCTTTCAAAACGTTTTTTTATTCGCTCAGTTTCAACCCAGGTTGGCACTGGGTTGAACTTTTTTGACGATGGGTTCACACTGAACTTTTTTGCAGTTTCAACCCGAGTTCACCAATACAACTGTATTCAAGCTGACAAATTGTGTGTTGTGTTTTGAAAGTGGAATATAGTGAGCATCGGAAAAAAATATTAAAAATGCAGAACTGTGTCTCTGTGATAAGTGTTGCTGCTATGGCCGTCGAATTACTTGTATCAGAATTAGAATCTGATTCAGATTCGGATCTTGGGGAAACTGTTTTGTTTATGAGTGTAAAAACACCAAGAAACAAAAGAATACAAGTATGAATACGGCTACTTTAAGTACAACAAAATACCTATTGAAGACTTTAAATACACATTAATATCAATTAAATACTTTGAGTGCTATGAAATACATATTCGTTTCAAATTGAATGCTATAAGTACACCTACATACATGTTGAGTACAGTAGAGAAATTGAAATACTTTTAAGTACTTATTGTTTATTTTCATAACAAATTTAGATGTAGACAATCAAAATACTTTTTTTATTACAATTTAATGCTTCGAGTACAATAAAAAACATGTTTAATATTACAATCCTTTGAATGCAATGAGGACATTGACATATTGAATCCAATTCAATACTTGCGAATACCATTATAGGTAGCATGAGCATGAGTATGCTTGTCCACCAACGGATGCTATTCCGTTATTGACAGATCCAACAGATTAATCGCTTTTTCTGCCTGTTTAGGTAACATACATTTTTGTCTGGGCGGCGGCGTAAATAGAGATCCAATCGGAGTGGCGGCTCATCATAGCATTAGTAACTGATATTGATTCTATTGATTCCATCACTCATTGATTTGCTACTATCTGGAGGAGACTTGATCCTATACCTTTATCCTATTATCGACTAGCAATAATAAACGAATCCAAGCAAGACGACGACGAGATAATTTTTGACAAGGCTGGTTTACAGTTCAGGAAAAGCGTTACGGGATTTGGGCACCTGTGTGTTTTAAATGAAGCCCGGGATTTAAATTCCCGTGGTGGGAATAAAGTCTGCATAAAAATTACAGGTTTCCTGAAGTGTAAACCCAACCGCGGGATTTACTCCGTGAATAAAATTCATCTCTACACACTACTTCTTTGGCGGGAACAAATCATTCCGAATTGTTTTCGGGCAGATTTTGCAAATTTGAACTTGAACAGGGAAAAAATATTAAAATGGAGCCGAGTTCCGAAACAGTCTTTTTTTCGATTTTGATGTGCTCGAAGACTTTGATGGTTTTATCAGTCAGGGTAAAATTGATGAAATGATGGATGAAGAAATGATAGAATTCGCGCAAAAAAAAAAAAAAGAAACGCGTAGACAAAACGACAAAATGGAACAAGGAGATTGACATTAAAGTTGCTCTTTGCCAAGAAATTTCAAAACATCCTTGCTTGTACCAAATAACAAGCAAGAAGTATTCCAACAAAATAGCTAAATAGGCTATTTGCCAACAAATCAGTTGTACTATTTCATCGTCCCTGAATAAATCCATCAGTGTCCAGGAGTGCCGGAAGTACTGGGATGCTTTGAGGGAATCGACCAGGTAAAAAACATACATTGTTAAAGTAAACTTAAATAAAATAATTCGTAAATTTCTAGAATTTATCTCAATAAAGCTAAACTCCAGAAGATTTGTGATAAATCCGGTGCACCAGCAGATATGTTGGAGCTTTACCAGTCGGATGGGTCTCACCGATTCGATATATACCAGCAACGATGGCCATATTGAAAAATCTAGAAGAGAAATAAAAATTGCTAAAGGTATTGAATCTCTGTATAACAAAACCATGCTTATTCTTGAACCCCAATCATCTATATTATTTGTATTCAATTATATGCTTTGTTAAAATGTTGAAATTTTATTTGATTTTTATTGGTGGAAATTAGCATAAAATTACTAAATGCTTTAATTTTTCATTTATTAGGTGATATTCTTTCACTATAGCATACTGATTACAGATAAGAAACACAGTTGATGAACATTTTCCGAAATAGAATCGATTTGCCGTCCATTCCAAGCCATTCGTACGCTTGCCCCACTCGAAGGGTCTTTTTATAACTTATGTCTTCCCAATATCGCCTCCTGTTAGACATAATGAAATACGTTCCATATAGACCAATTAAAATGCTGCAATACTTAGGTTGCAATCGATACACCTATCTGATATAATAGTACCGGTTTTAAACTTGGTTAATATTTCAGAAAAACACAGAAATTGAAAACAAAACGATAACTTCTAGGTGGATTATTCAAAACACATACTATTAATCTATACACAGTTAGAAAATTTTACAGTATTCGGTAATTTTTTACCGAAATTTCAACAGCTTAACGTTCGGTAATCCGATTTACCGGATTTCGGTGAAATTTTACAGTTTTGCGGTAAAAAAATTAACGGAACTTGTCAAATTTTACCGAAATCCGTTACATCGGATTACCGAACGTTCAGCTGTTGAAAGTTCGGTAAAACATTACCGAATACTGTAAAACTTTCTAAGTGTGTAGGGCCTATATTCACTAGAAGCTTTCAGTCCTCATCATTGCAATTTTTGAATGATTCCGTTAACTTGTCTTTCGGACTAGTGCGTACTCCCCAAATGGAATTAAAAAAAGATTTGTTCTTGCTTGATGCGGTAAAGTTTACTTGTTTACATACAACAGCGTCCCAGTCTAATGTAATATGCCCTCAATAGAGCCAAAATATTCAAGATCCATAAAATTATGTAAGCAGCTTTCTTAGCCATTGTAAAAGTGTGAGTAAGACTTACCACTCACTGCGTTTTAAGATGATTAATTGTGTTGCGCGTACTTGACATATCACAAGCAAGAATGGGACGAGTCACTTATGTGCAGACAACTTTGTCGATCAGTATATTTTTTGAACATAAATCGACATAGGCCTAGCTGACAAACGTAAACAATGACTTCTTCCGTAATTCTGTTGTGGCACAAAAGCTACCCGCGTAAGCCTCCAATTCTATCGTATAGGTGAACTCTTCCTCTTTGAAATTACCGTAGTGGATTGGTTAGACGAGTTTGCAATGGTGAGAAATTCGCGGAAAAAGCCATTGTTTACGTTTGTCAGTTAGGCCCTAATGAAAAATCTTTGTCGAAATATCCACACCGTTATGGCCCAAACATAATGATAACGGAACCTAAACGGCAACGGAAAACGGCAAAGCCCGATCTGAGTAAGCCTGCTTGTCGGAAAGAAAACAGGCTTGATCCAAGCCGATTCTAATTGGGCATATCGAAGTCATTTACAGCAACTATCAAACTTGCCGTTTGGCGTTCCGTTTCCGTTATCATTGTGTTTGGACGGTTAGAGCGCTAGCTACAGTTGTTCATACTAAATGATTGGATCATTCAACAATTTAGTATAGCTCAGTGCTACTAGAGCGCTAAACTGCCGTGAAACGCATATCAGTCCCATATTAATAGGAAAACAAGCAAAGATGGGACAGGTTTGCGTTTCACTGTGGTAAAGCCGTAGACATTAGAGTTCAATCAAAATACTGTTAAACAACGTTGTAGAAAGGACGAAGCGCAACAAGTTCATCACAATAGTGTTTCTGAAATGAGCTAGCAGCAAGCAATTGATTCAAACTCATACTATTTGATTCGTCCCATCCTTGATCACAACTTACTTCGCACGAGGTTTGTTTTAGACGAAAACACGAATCAAAACATCTCTTACTATATGCGGATTTGTTATGTATTGCTTTATTAGCTTACATCTTTTTTTAAATTTTTCGTTGCTATACGTTAAACACACTTAGCACGTTCAAACTGAAATGGTAAAATGTCGACGTTGTTGATATATCCGGTCAACTTACGCCGAATAAAACTTCCGGATTCATGTGGACGTCCACGTCCTTGAGTATTAACTGGATCCATCTGATGTAATGTCCGCCATTCTTCCTCGATAAGTAGTCCATCTTTATCATACCGATCTGCGGTCCTGCCGTATGCTGCATTTCTGTCCAAAAGAAAATTATGAAGGGCACAGCATACAGCAACACTAAGTTTACCTTGTCTGGAGCACAAAGAAACTCTGATCGAAGGCATCCCCAACGGCATCGTTAAAATGCCAAATGCATTCTTAACAGTGCGACGCACACGCGAGAGTCTATAGTTAAATATCCGTTGGTCATTAGTAAGTTCGTTAGATGTTCCGTATGGTTTTATTATTCGACGAGATAGAGGAAACGCATCATCTGCTATGAAAAAGTACGGTATATCCTCACCATTGATAGGAGCATCTTGTGGTAAATTCAAAAACGGAGTGTCCTCTAAAACGTGCTTGCCGAATTCAACACACATCTTAATAATGATGGTTAGTACATGTAATAATTAATCAACAAATCAATGTCTGGATTTAGAGACTGTCCGTATATTGATAAGGCACGGCACTCATTCCAGTTCAAAACCGAAATATTGAGCGACAATCGATCCTTGAACTGTAATCACAGGCAGGAAATCGCTTATTACGCCATAGTAAATCAAAGATAATGTCGACGAGGAGATTCGATCATCAAAAATATGCCACTTTGGTTTAGATTAATTTCCACAGAGATTGTCCTGTAAATGACCTATCGATAGGGAACATAGAAGTTTCAAAAAACTATTAGCAAGTATCGAGTATGCTTCAGGAACATCCAAGAGTAGTAGAGTTGTGGAGTAAAAGTGGTTATATAAAATGAAAAATATTGAGTCATTGACTTTATAATTGTAGTATAATGAACCTGCATTTGCTGGACACTTGATGCGTACATGTTTACCGTGCAGCGAACCGAGGCAGTTGGGCATATTCCACTTCTTTTTGAACTCTTGCGCCACTGCCGACCAGTTTCTCCCCTTGGTATTCCTCTTTTTACTTTCGTTTTCTTTTTAATAATAATCCAATAGACAGTATCGAAGCAGCCACTAGCAACAAATTTTCTTCAAAACTTTCCATTTTTCAAAAATGCACAAATGTACACAAATCTAAACAATACGCAAAACTTGCTTGTCACTGAGTGTGGAGAAATGTGGAGAAACGTCACCTGGAAAATTTCCCGAGCCAAATCCCGAGTCAAATCCCGTTCAAAATCCCGTGATGCGTTTCCCGAACTGTAAACCAGCCTTTAAAGCTCGATATAGAGTCGCCTCATAGCGGGGATTTTGATTGTTGGCAGAGTGTGGAATGAAAAAAAGAAGACTAGTGCAATGTAGAAAACGGCCATTTGCTGGTCAGGAGCAACAAACGAAGAAAACGCGCATGCGCGCGTGGTAGGCTGGCAAATAATTTCAGATGCATTCACCACGTGGTGTACAGAGCTTTGTTATGCTGGTTGCATATTTAACGGGCGGCTTAGGAACGTTAATTTTTGCGCTTATTTTGTCGCGAGTGTATGAAATTAATTAGGAATAACCGTCGAAAATTGTTATTTTTACGAATGAACAAGCTAATGTCATTACGGTTTATTGTCATTAAAATATAGTTAGAATTTCAATTGAAGCCGCGGTGAAGAAATTTGTGTTTTCCATTAATATTATGTTACATTCCAAAAGGCTGGTTATTTCAAGTTGAGGAAATTGCTTTCATTTGAACATTTTTGATTTCTTTTTTATTCTGAAAGGTTTTATTAATAAAAAATAAAATAAAAAAGAACTTTTGTGAACGTGCTCATTGAAATTAAACCAACGCACCCCAAAACTTTGAGATAAACGTAACTTTATCACTATTTATTCGTTAATTAGGATGCAGAACTAAATAAATTATAAAATAATAAAATAATTAAAAAAATGATTAGGATGAGCATAAGAACCTGTAATACTATCTGTCAAAGCGGTTATATAATCCATTTGCTTATATTGCAAAATATCTACGGTGGCGCGTTTTATCCCACAGGCGCACATACTACCAGTTCCCTTACCCCAGTGTACGGAAAACGCTTATTAAAATTTAACGCTCTTGATATCCTTCGCTACGATTGCTAGCTTCTGTCTCGTCCTTTTTCTGTTTCATCCTTCCTGTTTGCAGAAAATTCCCACTTACAAACCGAATGTCGTCGTTTGGAATGGACCGACGGCGACGCGACGATGACATTGTCACTCCGACAAGAAGAAAAAAAAATAGCACCGTGCTGAGGAATCTGTAGATTTTTTTCGCATCGAAGATCCAGAAACCGGAGGGGAAAATTCAAAAGTAAGTTAATATTTTATTATTATTCTTTAATGCCAAAAAAAAAAATCAGACTACTTAGACACGGGAAATGGGAAAAAACAGAACCACAACGAACGATAGCAAAGCATAAGCCTGCAGCAATAACAATCATAAGATAGACATCAGTGGAGTGATTCTGTAGTGCTTGGATTAAGGGATGTTTCCAGAGAGATAGCGTAGGAGGTTTGGATGGTTAGCAAAAACAAAACTTTTACTTTTCTAGCCAGCAGAACGTCCGTCGAAATGGTGTCATATGGCATTACATAGATCTCCACATGGGTCGTCTACATTAAATATGTAGGTTTGTCGAGTTTCTTTTTTGGTCTTCTTCCCTTTTCGGAGTTTTTGCAATTATTGAAATAACGTTACCTAAAATCTTCTCGATACTTCTGTTTTGATGTACTTTGATGTCCGTTTTTTAAATTTATTAATCAAGTTTATATTAAGTCATGTGTAGTTATAGGCCACCACGGAGTTATAGGCGGAAACGTAAAAACAGGATTCATGTATCCTGTGCACAAACTTAGAAAATTTTACTAAATAAAGGAGATTTTGTTTAGACCAAACCAATGAACATTCTAGTGGTCCTTTCAAACATGGATCATCGATTATGATGTTCTAAATAACGGTCAATCCTTACACCGAACGTCAAACTCCTAAATGGCATGTTCTCTCCTAAACCAGTACATACCAAAATAAGCCACTTGCCACTAAATACGACGATCTTTATTCAGTAGTAAAATCATTCAATTTCCTGAATGAATTTCCACCTCTTCTGCCCCAAGCGTGGATCTTATCAAATTACTTCCACTATTGTGGTTAAAGCCGATCGTCGTGTGTATACGTTTGATGATCTATGACAAAATGGCTTTTGATTTAGCGATAGTGAGTGGTACATCTACATAGGTCTGTAGGGTAAAATGATTGGTCATGGCTAAACGTTCCTATAATTCTAAACGTTCCAAATGCTATAATAATCTAACACATAGGAACATGCAGTCATGACTGGAACATCTACCCTATCTAAGCAGCATTGATTCCAACCGGATTCGTTCGCTTTCCCCTTCTTTCATCGGTAGTGCTTAGCTTTCGTTCATATCGGGGCGGTTCGACAAAACAGCATCGATACTGTTGGCTGCTGCTGGCAGGAATGGAAATCAGCATAGAACATCGGATCAGCATCGGAATCAGAATCGCATTCACACAGAGAATCACAGACCCATCGAAGAGAGAACTCTCGGTGCGCTATTTTTATTTTTCAATTTAAATTATTCGCAGCTCACTAGACATGTCGTCGGCAAGACCGGCGAAAGGCACTGAAAGTGATCCGAGAAAATGAAAATCAGGTTTGTCTTCTCGCCTCTGGATGCGGCACATTTGAATGTTGGATGGTCGGACAGACGGTTCTTCCTTCATTTCCTTGAAATCTTTTGAATTTGAGTGGTTGAAGTTTCCGCTGTTGTACTGCCTTTTGCTGCTTTCACTGGTCTGACGGCGCTACTCAGAGCTGTTTAAATTTTCAGTGGGGTTGAGAATTGGCCTTCGGAAAAAAGGTTTGTGACAGCATGCTTTCGACACACAGTTGTCTGCGATGATGATGAGCTGTGAACTTTGAGGTAATTTAGTGTTTGTTGCAAGATTCAAGTGCTCATGCTACTTCTATTAGTGAGGGGATCGATGTATTTATTGATTGGTATTAACTTATTTTAAAAAAACTATACACTTCTATTCTCTTCAACGATTTTGATTCAGAATATTCATTATTATCAAATTTTTAAGTATCAGGATTTTAATTTTATTACGAAGGATTATAATGAACCATGAAAATATTTACAGTTGATTGTTTAATACTTTTTTTTTTTTCGGTGTAGGAAGCAACTCAAGGAATTGCTAATTTTGTAACTGTACTGTTTTCTTCTTTTCGTAAAAGAGTTTGCCTTTTTGCTGCCATTTGTATGTCAATGTTGACTCCTCAATATGTGTGTTATTATGAATAGTACTATTGATTGCCTAAAGTTGCAAATGATTGCTGACCGGGACCTTTTATTTTTTATTTCAAGAAAACTCCCTAAGAATGAAAATTGGTAATTTCAAGATTTAAAATAGCAGCTGTTAGTTCTAAAATTCAATTTATGGTTTTTGTTAATTATGCCTGCAAAATTCATAGTTCGATTAATGATCCGAATGCACTCCCACTGTTTTAATTAACCTCAGCTCTTGCGATTGGTTTGCTAATCTACTTTTTGATTGGAAGAGAACTCAATGGCCTTTGACCGGTAGATTCAAGCCACCATATGCAAGAGTGCTCACTGAATGGTCTTCCGCAAGCCGTTGACATTTTTCAATTACCTCACTAGCGTGGGATGGCACCCTTCGGTACGTATCTCTCAACTCATACCCTGACTCGAGATTCAATTCCACATGGTGCATGAATATGAAAATAATGGGAAGAGACATCGTCGTTGGCGTCGGGAACGCCGGTTAAAAAAGTACTTCCGGAAACGGTTTGCACAATGCACCAGTCAAAATTGGCTATGATTTATCTTTCGATATTTCCAGGATTCGCTAATTGAATATGATAATGATGATGATGATGATGATATGATGTCATCTTGAGGTAGTAGTCTTTAGTGTGAATTGAATGCTTTATAAGTAGTTACTACACCCAAAATAAAAAAGCAAGATTGTAATGCAATTTCGCATGATTTTGTTTCATTTCTCGCTGTGGATCGTAACTTGGAGAAAAAAATGCAACATTGGCTGTGGGCAAAAATGCAACACAGCAATTTACTTTGAAAAATAAAATGTGTGCGTGAAGTTGTGCAGTGGTATTATTTGATGTGCTCACAAAAATAAAAAGTGTATCAATTAGAACCGAGTTTCGAACCTAGGCCGTAGGAGTGATGACTCATGATGTTAACTATTTGACCACGTTATTTTTTCTAGAAGAGAGGAGTTGGAACAGAAAACGCCTACAGTTAGTTCGGTTAGCGAGGCACTGCAGCGGTATTCCATCTGTGAAGGATTAATAGAAATAGATTTCACACTTGCATGGCTTCATTTAAAACGCCTTGTCGATGATTATTAAAAACAAAAAAATAGAAGACTTGACGGCAGAATTCCAACAGTGGGCAACTACGTTGCGGCAATCCGGGGGAATCAACTCACCCATACTGAAATGTTGGTGATGATTGAACAAAGACCCATCGGTTGCAGACTCGCTGCCTGGGAGGGTCCTCGGTCGCCTTCTAGTTGATCGATCCACCTTGTTCGTTGAGCGCCTCTTCTTCTTGTACACGTCGGTTCGTTTTCGAGAATGTTTTAACTGGATGTCGCCTGACATTCTTACGACATATCCAGCCCATCGTAGTCAACCGATTTAAGAAACTGATGTGTACGATGGGAGGTTCTCTCAGCAACTGATGCAATTCGTGGTTCTTCGCCTCCTCCACGTTCCGTCCTCTCCATCTGCACTCCACCGTAGATCGTACGCAGCGCCTTCCGTTCAAAGACGCGTTAGTCCTCCACTTGAAATGTCCATGTTTCGTTGCACGAGAGAACTACCGGTGTAATTAATGTCTTGTAGATGGTCAACTTTGTAGTTCGGTGAACTTTGTTCGATCTTAGCGTCCTTTGGAGTCCAAAAGAGGCACGATTGCCAGCCATAATGCGCCTTTGTATTTCTTTACTAGTGTCATTATCGGCGGTCACAAAAGAGCCCAGATACACGAATTCGTCTACTACCTCGATTTCATCACCGTCGATCTGAACTCGTGGTAGGAGGCTAACATTGCCTTCTCGTGAGCCACTTCCCCCTTCATGTATTTTGTTTTCAACGCATTAATCTAAACTCAATCATACCAGCTTCAGCCTTAAGTCTGATGTAAGTTTCCGCCATTGTCTCAAAGTTACGTGCTACGATATCAACTTTGTCGGGAAAGCCAAATAGATTGGACAGACTTCCAGAAGATCGTGCCACTCGTACGTCTATCTCAGCTCTTCAAATCACACCCTCCAATGCAATGCTGGAATAACAAACACGACAGTCCATCACCTTGCCGTAACCCTCTCAGAGATTCGAAGGGACTCGAGAGCAGAGAAGTAGTAAGAGTTGGTAATGAAAATGAAGCGCTAGCTTATATTGCTTTTTCCATGTTTTGTTTTAATTAGTCATTTTATACATTCTTGGGGGCTCAAAATGGTGAGTAGACAACTGGGATGGAGCGTGCGTCCCCGCAACATAGCACTGGTCCTCACAAGTTCCTACCTCATGCTTCCACGGGTCAAGAGATGACAAAGACCGCCAGCTAAGGGTTGCGTACTTAGCTGGTACTGCAGCCTGGGCACTGTTGTCCTTCTGACTTCAGCTAGATTGAGGAGGTGCGTTCCGAGCGTCTGCCCGCCAAGGAGGTGCGGCTCAAACAGCGTCTGTCCTGGCATCCAACGGCTGAGTAAGAAACGCTGTATCGCGTCATCTATACCTTATGAAGCAGTTCCACCAACGCGATGTAGGGAAGGTAGCATGCTGAAATCTTACCTTACCACATAAAATGGAAGTATTCTTTATACGGTGTATAATTTCAGATCATCTATGGAATTATGTTGTTTAATAATTTTAAATTTTTTGTTTCCTTCGCGGCAATGATAATGCAAGAGCGTCTACAATTGCAGCTGGACATCAGTATACAGACATGCAGACAGTACAAATATAATTGTTACTATCATTTTATGTTATATCATCCCTTCACAATATTTTTAAAGCTATTTTCAGGTTCGCATCTATGCATCGTCGTAAGTTTTAGACCACCTAACCCACGATATGTATTTGGAAAGATAGGATGGTTTTTAATGTTTTTTTTTTTTAGAAAGGATCATACGACAAATTCTACTAAATAAAATTTCCAAAAAAGTTTAATAATTCAAAAAAAACTAAAATTGTTGATGATCTCTCATTTTCTATTGCACAGATATAAAGAATTATTTATGGGCCCAGTAGAAAGCAAGAGTTATCGGAGAATTCAAGTTCCATTTTTCTTTTCTCTCTTTGGTTTTTTTTTGTAGATTTATTAAGCTTCCGTTTTTGGGCAGTAATCATAATCATATGAATTTATTCCGGCTAATTGTTTGCTTAAATTTTCTCTGCTGTTCTGCTTGGCTGCCCGGTGATCAACTTTCTTTCATTATATCACTTTGGAAATTTTTGCCATTTCAGAGTTTCAATCATCTAACATCACAGTTGAAGAGACCAATAGTTGCATTTAATTTGTATGTGTATACTATTACAACATCGTATTATTTTCAGTATATCATCATTATATATTAGTATAATCATATTAAAAATATTTACTAAAAGATTAATAATAATAATTAAATTTCATTTGCTTCAAGGTTACAAGGAAATAGATTCCAGATAGTACAGATATTTTATTTCATTGTATCCAAAGGTATTTTCCTATGAATTTAAA